>JAODKL010000021.1:16570626-16587252 GCA_026780765.1 Petrocephalus schoutedeni | reverse complement strand
CATCTGCACAAACAAAGCCACCACCAGTAACAAAGAGAATACCCCCGATAATTGTCAAATGTGAATGATTATGTATGCAGGTCAATTAACAAAAAGAGAGTTTTAACAAATTGAAAAGCAGAGACAGTTCAATATTGACAGCCAACTCCCAGCCTCTCCCACAAAGTCCCACTACACCCTCTCTTTCAGCTTTTGGCAGTAATAAAGGCGACGAAGATCCTAATTAAACAGCTAATTACTCTCTCAGTGGAAGCTACTCGTTAAGTTTAAGGCCGGGAGGACAGTCCTCAGAATATGCCTAGGCAGATGGGAGATAACTTGAGCTGGGTGTATGTGTGGGGAGGGGGGCTTCTGACAGACTGGGCCCAGATGTGTCGGGGTTGTGGGTTCAAATGCACTGCAGGTGGCAGTAATTGGGGCACAACACCTCCCCTGGGACAGCTGTCACTCTTTTCCAGAAATCATTGTGGAAAATATCGCACCTGACACATTGTGATCCTGGGAAGTTGGACCGGGGGTCCGTATCTTCATTACAGGAGGATGACTTTTTTGCCTCAAAAAAACTGTGATTCTAAAGATCACCAAGTAATTAAAAGTCTCAGAATTGAGTCCTGAATACTGAAAGCGTCCTTGCCAATCCATCTCAGGCAAATCTCAGTTAATGTATTACTTCCAGGGCCAAACATTCGAGACATCGATCCGGCAAAGGACCCAATAATGCGATTCCAAGACGTAGCGCAGGCCTTGCAGTCTGCAAGATGCACCCCCCCCACCTCCATCTTCTCAAGTTCACTGCGGCAGATTAATAATCATCTATGGTAATCGGGGTGATGTTCAGAGTCACTTGACTGGCAGGGGACAGAAGCCATTGGCGATTTACCCCCTAGCAGAGGCACTTTCGGAATGACAGATATGTCTACATTTTCCTCCCAAAACCTAAAAGTGATGGAGGGTATTCGAGGCAATGGTCTCAACATGAAAGTCTTGGAGGCCTCATTAATTAAAGGTCATGACAATTCAGGGTGAGACTCGTCTAGCTGTCACACGGTCATGTTCCACTTATTGGAAAACTTAGATAAAGCAAATATTATGGCACTCACTGTACGTTATCACTGTATGTTATCACTGTATGGCACTCACTGTACGTTATCACTGTATGGCACTCACTGTACGTCATCGCCCTCACCCCTAATCAAAGGCCAGCTGAAATGTATTTGGCAAATATTCCTAATGGTTGCTAATGCATTTAAATAAGCTGTAACAACCACCCAGATTAGACTAATGGTTTGCAGACACGCACTGAACAATGTTAACTATAAACTGAAACATGCATGCAGTGGGGGAAAAAAAACCAAAATATTCTGATTCTACACATAGTTTTCTTCATAAGAGACATCTCTGAAGAAATTGCTAGAGTATACTGAATGTTTTGTTTTTCCCAAATGGGTGCGATACTTTGACATTCACAGTCATTACAGGGCATATATGCAAAAACACACACCGCGGGGAACAAAGAGACGCCGTTTAGCCTGACTGCGTGCCTCTGGACTGCGGCTTGATGCTGAAGAGGCACTGAGGACACAGGCAGAGCAGGCAAAAGGCGCACATGCAGAGTGCACACTGGACGGGTTTTCCGCAAAGGCAGCATTCCGCTATTTTTTATTTAATGCTAAATTTGACCAAAATAATGACTAATGACATAAAGCTGAATGTGGGGGGGGAATCACTTAAAATCATCATCAAACTGTGTTACAAATACAGAAAACTACATTATCGGTTTACAACAGGTGGTTACCAGAGTTAAAACTGAGATCTTCCTCTTCATGGCTGAAGTCGGAGACATCTAGGTAGTTGTCAAACTGCATGCAAAGAAAATATCTTGTTAGGGTTTTTCACAGGGCAGCTTAGAAAGAAACAGAACTTTAGGTGGCAATACCCCAGGGTACCTAAGCAGGGTGCGCTGGTCAGCAATCAACATCATTTCCTAATTGCTACCAAGATCCCAAATCATCTCACTGGCCCTCTTTACACTTGGTCTTAAAATGTGCGATTCGTGATCACAAGCTGACAGAGCAAAATACAAGTGCAAACGGCCACCAAGACACGTTGTGATATGATCACTCTAACCACCTGCCAAGGTTGTTGGGGACCACATATCTTTTGTAGTGTAAACAGTAATGCATCCTGGATGCGTACCTGACAAGGACATCACGATGCGTGGGGCCATCGGACCTTCTAGTGGGTATGACATAGGCAGTGACAACATCTGAATACAAGTGGTCAGCTGGACGCCTTGGATACGCGTGACGGACATACGTGCAAATGGCTGGGAGTATTTAGTGAGAGTGTCAGTGGCCTCAAACCTTCGGGACTAGCAGTACACTCTGTGCTGGTAGTGTGTGTGTGTGCCCATCCTATGACGGTGTCCCCTGCTGCCTGGCCTCAGTGTGATTTTATACTAGACAAGAATTTGGAAGTTGGAGGAAGGGATGGATCCTTCCTAAGCACATCAATCTGTGTGCGAATGTGCTTAAAGGGACTGACATTTCATCTGGCGCGTATCTCTCCTCACATCCTCTGGATAGGATAAGCAGTTCCTGAGAACAGATGGATGAACGCAAATAACCCTGCCAGATGTTCCAGGTGCCAATCAGCTGCTAATCTGAATATTTCATAAATCCTAATAGCACATTTTACTGCCATGGTGGTGTTGAGTTTATGGTTGAGCTCAGTCAGTGCGTCAAACTAAGAAGCAATCGTGCAACATATGGCGCTTTTCCACTGCCAGCAGGAACCAATACGGACCGCGAAGAGAGCCGGTTCTGTAAATTATACGAGCCGTACCCGCACTGCCATGCTTACTATACATAGAGAGGACCATAAACCACACCAGGGCCAGAAGACTGGTTTCTAGTATCTCATCCTTTGCAGGGAACCTATCCCAGAGGCTACGCTAAACAACCCAGGATGGGGCACCATTGGCTCATAAATGCATGCCTACAAGCAATTTAGTAATTAACCTGAAGGAAACCCCACAACGACACAGGGAGAACATGCAGACTCCATACACACTGAACCCAGGGGGAAGCTTGAACCCCATTACCAGAGGTGTGAGGTAACAGTGAGAACCACAGCACCACCGTGCCGCCCCAACTTCCAACGTCTCCTTGACATTTCATTAGTAGGTAAAGAGATAGAGATGCCTACACACCTTCACCACACCTGGGGGCCGCATCCCAGCCACACACCCACCAACTGTCACGTCTTCATCCAGCATAAGCTGCAACCAGAGCAAAGAAACCCTTTATTTAGGGAAACATACTTCGCCAAGATCTGGCTGTATAAGCTTTACAAGTTCATTCATTTGTGCTTTTCTTCTCTTATAACACCTTGTGCATGACAAGAACCAAGAACTTCAGAACTCAACAATTACTGCTGCACACTCCTGCTGAGAGAGAGGTGGCAGGATGGTTCAGGAATTTAATTTTTGTCTAAAAAGCCGCAGCTCGAAATCCCCAGAGTAGCCTCTGCTATACGCTTCAACAAGGTACATAATGTGAATTGCTTCAATAAATTACCCTGCTTTTTAAATGAATTGTAAAGTGTCAGCCTCATAGTCCTTAGGGTAAAGGTATATGCTAAAAAGCCAAATAATAATTCAGTACTAGTAAAACCAATTTATTTGAAACTAAACACACATTTGTTTTTTTATAATGCTAAAGTGCTCAGAATGAATAATTTCCTATATATCCTCAAGGCTACATAAAACACCATCTGCAGCTGGGATATTTTTTTCTTGTTCCATTAAAGACTAATTGTACAGTGTTCTGCAGACTTTTTACGGTGCACTGGCAGATTCAGCCGTGAAGGTGCTTCAGGGATTCACGCCCCACCCTTCTGTGAGGCTTCGGCACATACAGTTTTCAGGCAAACTGCACTGAGACCCAACCTGGTATTAGCACCATTTAAGATGGAGGTGTGTACTGGCATTCCGCGACCAGGCAGTCAGGACAATGGCGGATAATGCAATGTGCAGGAGAGACATCAAGCAACCAGTGAGTGCATGCACAGCTATCAAGCATGCGCCCGTGCATGGTCACTGCAGAACTGCCTGCTGCCCTGCATTGTGAAAAAGGGTACAGGTTCTAATCCCAGGACTCCATTGGTGGGGAGGGAAAGCATGGAACAGCGAAGGATTGGCTACAACCTCATCTTGACACTCATGCTGCTCCCATTCTCCTTCTTTAAGCGAGCCATTAGCTGTCTGACCAGGGCTCGGCCTGGATCCCAAATCCAGCTGCCCATCTGCAGTGCATCCTAGAGGAAGGAAGGCAAAAGAAAACCGGTGCTATTATCAGCTACCTAGAAAAAGGCTTTCATTCGAAGCAACATGTAATGCATATTTTAATTAACAGTTTTGACAGGACATATAAACATGTAGATGGGCAAGTATAATTTACTGCTCACCAAAGAGGCAGTACCTTTCTGCAGGAGGTCTGGGTACATACAGCAAATTTAACTATCATACTACAGTCAATATAAGATAATACAAAAGACAGTTACACTTTTACCAGTTGCATACACTATATGGACAAAAGTATTGGGACACTTGGCCATTACACCTGCAGGAGCTTTTATGACATCCCATTCTAAATCCGTATTCGCCAATATGGAGTTGCCCCCCACCCCCCACAGCTGTAACAGCTGCCACTCTTCTGAGAAGGCTTTCCACAAGGTTTTGGAGTGTGTCTGTGGGAATTTGTAAGGTCGGGCACGGATGTCGGATGTGAATACCTAACTTGTCTTAATACGCATACCAAGACATCTAGACAATTCTATGCTTCTAACTTTGTGGGAACAGTTTAGGAAAAGCCCTTTTCTGTTCCAGCATGCACAAAGCAAGGTCCATAAAGGGATGGTTGGGTGAGTTTGGTGTAGAAGAACTTGACTGGCCTACACAGAGCCCTGAACTCAACCCCATCAACCACCTTTGGGATGAGCTAGAATGGAGAATGTGAGCCAAGCCTTCACGTCCAACATCAGTGCCTTACCTCACAAATGCTCTTTGAAGAATGGGCAAAAATTCCCACAGACACACTCCCAAATCTTGTGGAAAGTCTTCCCAGGAGAGTGGCAGTCATTATAGCTGCAAAGGGGAGACCAACTTGGTATTGGTGCCTTTAGATTGGTGGATTTAGAATGGGGAGCCATAAAAGCTCCTCTGAGTGTAATGGCCAGTTCTCCCAATACCTTTGGTCATACGGTGCTTCTGCTTGCTTAATTAATTCAGGGATAGTACCCCACTTAAGCACTACATTGGGTCACGTAACTAAACTGACGTGCTTTCGCAGCTAAAGAAGTGCAGCCGTGATGCGCACCTGCGGGGAGATGGGTGAAGGAGCAGAGAAAGGCCTCGTAGGTCTGCTCAGAGGAGCTGCAGAAGAGCTCCAAGGCGCTCGCCGCCGCCCGCTCATGGACCGCGGCGCGGGCTCCACTCGCCGACGCCATCCCACCTCACATCTGTCTGAACCCAAGGGCAGCACACACTTACCGGGAGAGGCAGGGCAAATGACCAGAGGGGACGCCGCACCGTGACATTTTCCCCAGTCGAAGTCAAGCCAGATCAGCTCCAAATGCCAAGGACTCTTTTTAAAATAGTTTACAGAAATCTTTAGAGAACATCAGTGCAAAATTTCCTTGACTTGGCTAGCATACAGAAAAAAAAAAACATTTTCAAAGGCTTTCCACTAGAGAAAGTGGGTGGCGGGAGCGACAAATAACAATGCACAAAGCTAAAATAACCATTTCGAACTATGATAAAAAAAAAAATCATTTCGAACTGCCGCCCCCCCAATTTTACTGTGCAATACAGTCTTCTAGTCTAAAGAAGAGTGCAGACAAAGGCAAAAGGACGAGGGAGGGGAAGAAGCAGCACGCTCCCATCAGTTACAGTCACTAGCGCCTGTCTTCCGACCAGCTTCGCATGCCACAATTGGTGGGTTCCTTATTTTCGTACAAAATGTTCTGAACATCTTTCCACTGAAAATAATCTAATGGGCACAAGAAGCAGGGAGGGTCAGGCCAGAGGAGGGAGGTAGGGGGCTTGGTGAAACGCTTTCTCGACATGAAAGAGGACTGCACATCACTTAAAGTCAAGGGCAGGTTTCTTATGGCCCAGATAAGGCCTCAAACAGCACCTGCGGCATTCATCAAGTCATTCCAATATTTGGAGTTTCAGGAACCGTGAAAACGCTAAACAGCCGGAGGCGAAGCCAGCTATTACTACAGCAGGAGTACGACGTAATATATGTAAAGTGTAATTTAAGCTAAGTCAATAAGAAGTAAATCACCCACTGCCAGCTCCCCAAACTCACTGAGTCCCCAGGAACGGCGACTAAACGCAAGCGTTCAGCCCACAGCGTGGAGACGCAGGTGCGCGGTTGTTTGTCTGTCGGCCTCTAACGGTCTTTTCGGGTTGTTGTGGCCGCCGTCCTGTTTTGCACGCTCCTGCATGTCTCCCACAACAAAAAACAAAAAGACACGTGATGCCGGGGAAGGCTGCACAGCTGCCCGGGCGAATCCGAGGGACGAGAGTCAACGAGAAAGACGATGATGAACAGCGGCACGGTTTCCGGGCCGCTGTGGCCACAGCAGATAATGCAGAGCTTGGGTTCACTGCAGGTGGAGAATTGCCCAGTTTTATGGGCATATATATGGAATCATAAAATAAGAAAAATGTGGGGGTTCTGGGAATTATACCCCGACGAGTTTCACTAGTACACATCACATGGGGCACATTAAAGTAAACATTGTGTGGGTCTGCAGCAAAATCACTACTTAAAAACTTCTCAGAAAATATTTTTCTTGAGAAACTTTACACTGCACTTCATGGAACAGACACTAGTGGCTTCATGCGATTAATCATCAGTCTCATGCAAAGGATTTGCATTAATTGTACATGCGGCCATAAATGTGCTAGAGTTTACATTCTGTGTTACAGAATTCTGTTTTTTTTCCTTCTTCTACCAGTGTGGCCCCAGGTGACAGACAGACCTGCTCACTAGCACCTGAGTACAGTTTTTTTTCTTTTAATCTCGACCACTGTTAAGTAGGTAAAGAGGACATCTTTACATACTTAACATAATCATCGCAGCTCAGCAGACGATCACTATAACAGGAGCCCCCCAAGGGCAGACACTGACTCCTGATAAACAGGGTATAGTACTTCCCATCTAATTTTCTGTCCTTGACCTTTAAAAGCCCGATCATCCATCTGGTTAATTCACCTCATCAGCCACAAGAAATCATCCCCCTCATTTTTATGATGTATCACTTACTTATTTCAAAGACAGGGTGATTTTTGCATGGTTTCGATCATTCCTATTTGGAGAGTACAATCATTTGGTGGGCAGCATGGGAAAATATACACGATGAGCTAGTAGGAGCCACAAATATCCTGAAAAAAGTGTACTGATACATGGAATAAGTTGGGTTCTTAGCAACATTAATACTATGTGACAGCTGATACGATTCATAGTCATCAGTGTAAGAAAGGCTGTATGCCCACCTACTTTGCTGTGCAGTCAGGGACTGTTAACCTCACCACCTGTACTATCAGTAGAACAAACCCAGCTTTACACGCAGCCTGCCACACATCAGGACCAGACTGCTACCTAGCTGTCTTCAGTGATACTAGCAAAGTCCGAAAAGGTAAGAGGCCATGCAAACTCGCATGAAACATTAAACCACACAAAACTTATCCATCGACCGTTTCCATACGTGCAACCCGGCCACAGCCAAATTATTGTAATATATAAAACTGTAACAGTGCCTAGGTGATAGACAATAATACCAGAAGAATACATAACCACAGCACCTCGCATGCAACACGTTGCGAAGTTCTTAATATTTTATTATAAAATGTTGTTCATGTGCACCGGAGTTTCAAAATACTGCAATGAAGCTTTTAGAAGCAAAGCTACTAAAACCGATGTAAACTCATCTTATAGTATGCATTATCTTGATTGCATTAAACAATACCATTAACATTTTACAGTGAAACGAGCAGCCGATGCCGTCACAACCTAGTGTTTACCAGCTAGCCTAGCTTATTAAGTTTCGACCTTAGACTACTTTCACGTTAATAACGGACAACACGTTTGCTGTATTGTAGTTTAAGATTTTAAGCCTTATGTCTATGAATGGGCGCGATTTAACCTGGACATGCACTCTCTTAATTATGATCAATATTTAGGGAAGTTCAGGAGGGTGTGATACAATACCTTATAAATCGCCTGTCGAATCCCGGGGAAAATGTAAGCAATGAATTCTGGGAAATGTTGTTTCTTGGCCCTTAAACAAGGGCTCCGCTATTGGTGGGAAAACTACATCCCTTGAGTCCTACCGCCGTCTCCGCCTGTCAAATTGTCATAGGTAATATAGGGTTCCGGGGTGTTCTTCTTATTAAGTAATGACATAAGACGCTGAAACATTAAAAAGTTCAAATTATGTAAGTGCATATAAAAATTTAATGGATGTCATGTTTTAACTAGTGAAAATATATAATTATGTCCTTGTGGTTAAAATACATGAACTCAGGTCTCCACTGTGTTCCTACTGCAGTATGTCCTTACAGCCAGTGACTGCAGTGAACTGTGCAAGCCTTCTACAGCCTGGATGCTCCTTCCTGTCACTGGATGGGGACAGTTTCCTGTTTGGGCAGAAAGGCTGGCCAAAGCGCTCCTGTCCAACAGGGCTTTTTATGGTGCGCTTGAAGAGGGGAGAGCTGAAGCTGCGTCCCATCTCCTTCTCCAGTGACTCCTGCTACCTCCCTCCTCTGCGCAGCCCCGCCGTGGCCCACCTCGAGCCCTGGGGCTCCGACCCAGAGTGTTACCTCATTCACGGCGGCCGCACCCCCAACAACGAGATCTCTGGAAGTGTGTACCTTCTCGGCCAGGAGAGCCGCGGTAGCAACCGCAAGGTGACGCTGCGCTGCCAGGAGAAGGAGCTGGCGGGGGACGTGCCAGGAGCGCGCTTCGGGCACACGGCCAGCGTGGTGTACAGCCGGGGCAAGCGGGCCTGCGTCCTCTTTGGGGGGCGCTGCTACAGGCCGCCGGGGGAGAGGACCACAGAGACATGGAACTGCGTGGTGGACTGCCCGCCTCAGGTGTTCCTCATAGACCTTGATTTTGGCTGTTGCTCCTCCCATCTTGTCCCAGAGCTCACTGACGGCCAGTCATTTCACCTGGCACTGGCGCGGGATGACTGCGTCTACATTTTAGGGGGCCACAATCTGTCCTCAGATACCCGGCCGGTACGTCTGCTCCGAATCCGGGTCCAGTTACTCCTAGGTGGCCCAGTGCTATCATGTGATGTCCTGGACACTGGCCTTTCACTGACAAGCGCCATCACTGTCAAAACGGGACCCGGCCACGAGTATGTGGTCCTGGGTGGCTACCAGTCTGAGATCCAGAAACGGTTGGAGTGCAACAATGTGGTGCTGGACGACAATGGGATCCACATCGAACCCCGAGATCCACCTCCATGGACCGGGGAGGTAACCCACAGCCGAGCCTGGTTCGGAGGGAGCTTGGGGATGGGAATGGCCTTGATTGGGGTGCCCGCTGAGGGAAGATCAGCCCAACCGGACGCACACAGCTTCTACCAGGTGAGCTTCCAGATGGAAGGGGATGGAAACGGGGAGGAAGCAATGCAGGGCTGTAGCCAAGAATCCACTGACTTTGAGGACTCCGCCCCCCTGGAGGACTCTGAGGAGCTGTACTTTGGCCGTGAGCCACATGAGTTAGAAGATAGCAGTGATGATGGGGAAACTGATGCCTACAATGAAGAGGATGAAGAGGACGAGTCCCAGATGGGTTATTGGGTTAGCTGCTGCCTGGGGTGCCAAGCGGATCCCAACACATGGGTGCCCTACTACTCCACGGAGCTACACCGGCCAGCCATGATCTTCTGTTCTGGGGGGGAGGGCGGTCATTGGGTCCATGCCCAGTGCATGGATCTCCCTGAGGCTCTACTGATGAAGCTCTCCCAGAATAACAGCAAATACTTCTGCCTGGACCACGGGGGCATGCTGCAGAAAGAGATGACGCCGCCACGCACTGCTACACCTTTGAAGCGCATGTCCATGAAATCACAGCACCGCAAGACCCCCATCCGCCTCAGAATGACCCCCACCAAGAAGACTTTCCTCAGAAGGCTGTTTGATTGACCAGGTGCTTGAGTGTAATTCCGATACGCGGTGAATGTTGCGGCTTGATGGTGGCATGATGGTGCAGCGGTTAGCACTGCTGCCTCACACCTCTGGGATTTGGGTTTAAATCCACGCCAGCGTTCCGTTTGTGTGGAGTTTGCATATTCTCCCTGGGTTGTTGTTGGGTTTCCTCTGCATACTCTGGTTTCCCCCCACATCCCAAAAACATGCTGAGGTTAATTGCAATTGCCAAATTGCCCATATGTAGGAGTGACTGGTGTGTGAGTCTTCCCTGTGATGGGTTGACACCTCATCCTGGGTTGTTCCCTGCCTTGCGTCTGAAGCTTCCAGGATAGGTTTTGGACTCTGTGCAAACCAGAATAGAACCAGCAGTCACTGAAAATGCATGGACGCATGGATGGGTGTCACTGTAACATGCAGATTGCCTTTTTATTTTATTATTCTGTCTTACTTCATTTTACAGCCCCTGTCTTTTTTATGTGAATACATTGGCATTTGCAACCCTATATGCATAATATTGTAATGAGTGCCTATATGAAATGCATAATTAATAAAGTTGGTCATCATTTTAAGACTTGGAGTTTCATCCATATACATAAAATATTATAGATCTTAATGTCATGTAACAGATAGTTAATATAAGGTCTGTATTATATTAGTGCATGCTTTGAATTTCATAACACAGAACAGAAAAACATACAGCATTTAAAGGATAATCATTTGAATTTTTTTTATTGCAAATCAAATGTGCTTCCATGTTAAAATTAATCAATGCTCAATAAAACATTATAAAACAATCCACCCATACAAATTTCATAGTTGCTTATCCAGTACAGGATCTCAGCAAATTATAAAACCAATGAATTATAAAGTACATCATAAAAACCAGACACCATGCAATATACGATCATCTGAAAATACAATGAACGGATTTTTATTCAAATAGTAAAATGTAAATAATTGAAGTTATACTGAAAAACTGAATAGTGTAATTTTTATACAGTGGTCAAACATGAGAATTATTGCAGATGTAAAATCATGTAAACATTTACAGAAAGTCTGTTGAAAGTTTGTGCCTTGAGGAAGTGCAAAAATCAAAGCAAAATAAATACAGTACAACAAATTGTACATTATTCTCAAATATTTCCTTATTTTAAAAAAGGTTAATAAACAAGGACTTACTACAAGGCTAATATCCACTAAAATAGTATTGGTGTCAGAAGCCTTAGTGTACGTAGATTACATCAAAAAGTAACAGCCCTAAAAACAAGAGGTCAGATGACAATTAAGATATTTCATAAAAAAAATATGCAATAAGAATGTAACGTTACCAAAAAGACATTGCAAATCCCTTATTGGACATGACACATAAATGTTCAAAATGCTTGTCTAAAGTATAGACATAAAATTTAAAAGCATAAAGTACACCGAAACTATGTTTTCAACTATAACTATATTGATCACTCCATTTTTCAAGTGCTGAACAAATTAAATTCTCGTGGAAGGGCGACTTGTAGCCATGATCATTCGAGGTCCATGCTCTTAAAAAAACCCACGTATTTAAAATACGCTGGGACACCCTGGCAGCCGGCGAGAAGCTCAGCTTAAGGAGCAAACAGGAATGCAGAAGTAAGTGTTCACGTCAAAGAAGAGCAGCTGGCTGCAGACGCAAAAACACGGGGCCCCCACAAGCAGATCTCAAAAGCAAAACAAAAACAGAAGCCATCTTCAGGCAAACATTCACATCAAATTTCTTGCAACAAACATGAGGTTCACAGATTCGACATCAGTGGTAGGAGTGTCAAAGGCAAAAAAAAAAAAAAAAAAGCTGATTTTCTCCCTGCAGGTGCTGAAAAGTGATTTCAAAGTCATATTGCACCCTGCAATCCCAAAAAAGCCCTAAAGCAATCATTTTCACTGGCACAAAGACAACCGGAGATTCTTTATCTCCGTTTTCTTCTTGCCATGGTGACAAATACCTCACCTATGTAATGTATGCCCCCTTAACACAATTACCTTGCCATGACTTACAACACCTTAATCTTTTTTCATAAATAATATCCCTGTACAAATTCATTGATGTGTCACAGCCTGAAAATACAACGAGCCTTCCAATATTTTATGAGAGGTAAAAATTATCTCAGACAATCTGTACAAAGAATAGGGGAAAAGTCCACCAGAATCTAAAGTAATTACATGTCTTTGGACATATGAACTTGAGGAAGAATAGAGGTGAGAGGAAATATCCACCCACCTCTCTGAAAAGGCTCTTCATAAAATAATCATGACAAATATAAGTCACATGATGACAAAGAAAATGGATATTAAACAATTATTCATACTTGTTCATTCAATTCCCCAAAAGCTTACTGAGAATTAAAGAAAACCTGAGAATTTAATAAAATCCCAGAACATTTTGCTCTGACATCTCCGAATCCATTTAAGTAATAAACAAAAATGACACTAGGTCAAAGTGGGCTTCTCCATTATCCCTGGGAGCAAATTCCCTGTCAGGATAAACCGAAAAATGAGACATTTAACACACAAAACTGCCAACTCGAATTTTTTTCACCCTGATCTCTAGAAACGTTTTACATCCTTAGTCCACAGCATCCAGCATCAACTCATTATCATCCTGGCCCTCCACTGGGTCGATGGTGGCCTCCAAAGCCTTAGCAGAATTCCGGTGGGCCTCCATGAACTTCTGAAGGTACTTGGAAGTGTAGAGCCAATGGTGCTTCAGCACGTCCTCCAGCTCGAAGCTCTTCGACTGCCGGGCGTTCATCTTGCGGAAACGGCGGAAAAGCTTGTTGCCCGACTCGTTTCCCTCGCTGGCCCAGGCCCCAATGGAGCCATCTCGCTCTATGATTTCCGGCACATGGGCGAGGGTCTTGTGAAGGTAGTTGGTGATCTTTCCATCGTAGCGATATTTGAAGGTGGTGGACAGGAGCTCTGCGAAACGCTGGGAGTTGAAGCTGTACCGGCAGAGCTGGTCAGGGCACTCTTTGGCTGGGCAGGTGGTCCGCCAGACTGGCTTCATCTGCAGGTAGAGCTCCATGAGCTCCTTTAGGGCCTCCCTCCTGGCTTCAGTGGGTACCAGCTCACAGACAGCTTCCACCGACTCCCGGGTCATGAGCCGACGGGCATAGTTACCATTCATCCGCATGACAGGTTTCAGCTTCAGTTTTTTCCTCAGTTGTTTGTCCAGAGCTGACCTCCAACACCTCCTCTCCTCCCGACTGGGGTTACTCTTTAGATAGACCTCACCGATTTCATCCTGGAAGATTTTATAGAACTCGGTGGCATTGCCGATGTCACAGTGCAGAGCATCCAGTGTTGGCTGGGTCTCCATGAAAGGTTTAGCTGAGACCCCTTTGACCCGGTCCCGAAGCTCTTCCACAGACTCTGAGAAGGGGTTGGTCCTCCAGATTTCATAGCGCTCAAGGTTCTCTTCATGGCTCCTTGTAATAGAGTGCAGAACCATGTTCTTGGACGCCTCTGCCCTGGTGGAATCACACATGGTGCAGATGTACATGGATCCAGAAGCCTCAAGACCCTCCATCTCTCTCACCATCTTTTCGTCGTAGCCCGTGCCCCGGAACTGGAACCGGAAGAAGCGAGGAAGCCCTCCAATGGACAGGATGAGCCGGCTCTCCTTCATTGCATTTCGCTCGGCCACCAGAGGCCCCAGGACAGCGGTGAGGGTCTCGTGGTCTGACTCGTCTACAAACATAAGACAGAGGGGCTTGCAGGACAGCTCTGAATTCGGCTTTAATTCCTGAAAGATGGTGATCGCCTCCTGACTTCCCTCTGCCTGGATGGAGATCGACATCACCGTAAAGGAGAACCGCACAGCCTTTTCGGGCACGGAAGGTCCCCCCCCGTGCTTCTCACTGACGTCTCCCATCCCGTCACAAGACTCCTTCACCACCACCTTGAATCCTCCGGTGCAATCGGAGTCCTCAAGGCCATGCTCCTTCAGCCCATCCACGATGTCCTCTTCCAGGTCCTTCAGGGCCGCCACCAGAGCTGCATCATAGCGGAATCGCCGCGCAATGGTGTCCACTGGTGTGTCGTCCACGGAGGACGTCCAGCCCACCACTCCGTCGATGATTCCCACATTGCAGGCACTAGACACGTTCTTCAGCGCTGGCTGCCACTCAAACTGATGGAATCCAGGAAGGAGCTCCTTCTCCACACTACGCAGAGTGTGCAGGGGCTGGAAGATCTGGCGTCCGCTGGTGGCCTTCACGGTGCGGTACATTTTGTGGTACTGGCTGCAGCTCAGGAAGGTGTTGACCCTGATTGCCAGACATACCGCAGGATGCAGGCCAAAGCCCCTCCCTAAAGACCCAGGGCAAAAGGGAAATTAGTTTCAAAAACACAAAGAAGCATTTTTAACAGCAATGGTCATTAGAGACTGATGATGATGTGTCGTCTAGCTCTTTTATCAAAAGAGCACCCGTTACACAAAAGAATGACAATGGCAAACATTTCCTAATGAGGTAGCACATTTCTAGTGATTATTACTGTCACAATAGGACAGGAGGTCGGAGCGGTGGAACTGGCAGAGTAGAGGTCTCTTGGCCGATGATGAAAACAGATGCCAGATGGCGCTGGTGTCCCGGGGGACATAAGCATGCTTCTGGTGTCATTTAATGTCATACAACGGCTGCCCCTTATGATACTGCAGAGGTCCTGTCTAGATTTAAACAGGCTCTTAATGCGAGCGCTTGTTTTATGAACGAGGATAGCTAAGCCCCCTGGCTTGCTAGTCTGTACTGACGGACAGGAAAATAGCTGAAAATGCAGCAAAATTATGTGATCTTTACTTGTGACTACCACTGTTCATTGTTAGGATGAAAATGTATGTTTTCCTAGCGATTTCGGAAGTTAGCATGCAGAAGCATGGGGCTCAGCCTGGGGGAGATGCCGGTATACCGTACCTTGCATCATGGCCTCCAGCTCGTCCGCCTGCCTGTGTTCATTTCCAGCCCGAAGTGCGAGCAGGAAGAGGGTCAGGCACACGGACTTGATATCTCCGCCCTCTTCCTTCTCAGCAAATATCTTCACCTGGTTCTTCAGGTCCCTCAGCCGGTGCTTCTGAGCCCGGCGGGTCAGCGAGAGCAGGTGCTGCCTGGGCCGGCCGCCTTTGTTGATGGGCACGTGGTCATTGCTGTAGGCCTGCCACTGGCGTTTTCGGGCCCAGTCTTCTTCCTCCTTCTCCTGGTGACTGAGGCAGTGGGACCCGTAGGATCCCAGTGAGATGGTGTCCCCGCAACCCTCCTTGGGGCAGCGCAGCGGAACAGAGTTCAGGATGCCCAGAAAGGCCTTAGTGGGGCTCACCAAGTCAAAGGGGGAGCAGGGGAGGCTGCAAGCGGGGCAGTGCTGACCTACGGCACGACTGTACTGCATGATGCAGGTTCTACAGAAGAGGTGTTTGCACGGCGACTGCACCGGGTCGCACAGGAGGTGGTCACACACCTGGCAGGTCACAGCATGCACAAAGTCAATAGGAAAGTTTTCCTGGAGCTGGTCTGCCCCGAGGTGGAGGTTCTTGCAGCGGGTGATGTTACGGACCCACAGAGCCTTCTGAAGGTTGGGCCGGAACCAGGCGTTGGTGCCAGGCCCCTGGTCCAGTGCTCTCCGCGGCCGGCCGTTGTCGCCCAGGCTGTGGGTGTGGAGGTCGGTTTTGAGCCGCTTGGCCCTGGGTAGGTGGTGGAAAGCTCCCCGGGGTGGCTGACAGCGTTTCCGCCCCTTCCTCTGCAGAGACGGCTTCCTGGGAAAGCAGAGATGGCAGAGGGCCGAGTGCGGCGTCCACTGGGCGAGCCGGGTCCCCGAGAAGCAGCAGAAGCCCCCCCCCCTTATGGCAGCCTTCCAGCAGCGGTGACAGAAGAAAGGTGGGTGCACCGTCTCCATGTCCCCTGCCACGTCCACCTTGAAGACCTTCAGGATGACCTCAGGCCAGCTCCTGGCCTTGCAGCCCATCCTGCGCAGCGAGATCCTGCTACTGTCGTCCAGCTCGCCCTGGACCTCGTGCTCTGGTCCACCTTTCACTCTGCGCAGCACTACGCCGCACAGTCGGCACAGGGTCCTGTCAGCCACAAACACACTTAGTTATATCAAGAGTTATCCAGCCAGAGCAGGATTTCAAATGAACAAATTCATGAATTTGAGTTGAATACAACTTCTGCGAAACTCCCCTTTTAAATGCCTATGGAGGAATGTTTTCAGCAGCACTATGGAGGCAAGTAGGAATAAACTAGTAATCTGTTCATTTATTATCATTACCTTAATAATGCCATAATAACTGTGGTGGTTGTTAGTATTACTGGTCGTACCTCAGGTGGTTCATGTGGGTGTCAATTTCCTGCAGCTTGCGATCCACACGGAGC
>JAODKL010000021.1:16537841-16562562 GCA_026780765.1 Petrocephalus schoutedeni | reverse complement strand
ACTGCACGGGGATGAGTGCACAGGGGGACGACTGCACGGGGGGATGACTGCACAGGGACGAGTGCATGGGAATGAGTGCACAGGGGGACGACTGCACAGGGGGATGACTGCACAGGGACGAGTGCATGGGAATGAGTGCACAGGGGGACGACTGCATGGGGATGACTGCACAGGGGGATGACTGCACAGGGACGAGTGCATGGGGATGAGTGTACAGGGAGACGACTGCACGGGGATGAGTGCACAGGGGGACGACTGCACAGGGGGATGAATGCACGGGGGAACGAGTGCACGGGGGAACGAGTGCACGGGAACGAATGCACGGGGGGAGGAGTGCACGGGGATGAGTGCACAGGGGGACGAGTACACAGGGGGGTATAAGTGCATGGGGTACGAGTGCACGGTGATGAGTGCACGGGGAGAGAGATGCACAGAAGCTGGCAGCATGGGGAATGGCACAAGTCCCGCAGCTGCACTGGTACTGTGAGGATCCATGTTAATTGTGGTAAAAACCTGGAGGTAGCTTACACCGACTAGGGGGTGCTCTGCTCTTGTTCCCCTGAGAGGCTGTTAATCTGAACTGCATCCCTAAAGAAGCTCAACTACCTGAAATGGTGTCGGGAACAATGTTAATCACGTGAATTAGGCCGTGAAATATGTGCAAAGCAACCTAATAACAACGATGTCTACAATATGGAGTCTCCTGAGTCAGGTTGGATGGCTCTTGGCGGGGGGGGGGGTGGGGGGTTAGGCAGGAAGTGCAGGAGGCCTGACGCTCGTGTGTGGGTGAACAGAAGGGGGCGCCGCCCTGACATCTGGTCCGGACCACATCCGCGGGCACAGGGATAATGATGGAAGCCATGGCGGTGCGTGGCGGCCAGCGGCCGCGTGACACGTCCCGAGGCGCCGGCGCAGATGGCCAACCAGCTTGTGTGAAGCCATCGCCGTCAGCGTCCAATGCTGGCGGCCGGTGCCAGCGCGCGGTCGATGAGGCGGCAGCACAGCCGCGCTTTGGTACGCACGGCCAGCGCAGATGAGCTGGGTCCTGGCGTGCCATGCGGATCCCCAAAAGGACACTGCCTCTGATGCTATGGTCCAATAGGTTTACCAGCTCAAGCACTGTGGCGACAGCCCCCCCGGGGCAGGCAGCGGCAGGCGCACGACAGCACTCTGCACAGAGCCACATGTGTCCGGCCCTGCTGATAGGTTTGGCCAGGCACACAAGAGCTATAAAACCTCCATGTAAGATGAGCGGAGCAAATGCACCTTTGAAGTTTTCACCTCTCCCTCCTCGAGCCTGAGCTTCTGTGGGGACTGTAACTGCTCCTGATTGCCTAGACTGTTACTGCCAGCCAAAGATGGCTCGGGGGGGTGAAACGCCATCCCTCTCCCCCGCCTCTCTGCCTCTGGCTTTCTCACTCTCTCTCTCCCACTCGCTCTCGTTCACCCGATCTCTTCGGACTGGTATCGGCGTCCAGGAGAAGACCATGTGTCTGTCCGCATCCGTCGCCTCCTTCTTCAGTCATCATTTAAGGTGGCCCTCGGTGGAGGTCGGCTCACATCCGCAGATGCCACAAGCTGAACGTCGTTCCGCCTTAATATTCAGGCCCGACTCTGAAAGATCCTACTGCAGCCCAGGTCTCCAAGCACTGCAGCAGTGGAAGTTTGTATGAAGTTACTTCCGTGAGGGGGCCTGGCAGAGCCGTGAAAAGTTAGGGCTGGCCAGCTGCCCCCTTAGTCACCGGTGTGCGTTTCCGTGGTGACTGAGACTGGAGCCCCAGTGGGGGGGGGGTTGGGGGGGTGAAAACCTCACACATCTCTGAAGCAAAAGGCACTCTATATGCAAAACAGAGTCACGCAGTTGAAGAAACTCTGCTTCACCGCGGCCACATTTGTAATTTAATTTCTTTGGTTGCGGCCAGAGATAAAGAGCCTAATAAACTGGAGTTGCCCAGGCACAAGATGAAGCCACCGGTGAGACAGTGGTGAAGGCTGCATTGTCTAGGAGACAGAAGGCTGTGTGCGGACACACACATAGACGGGCAGGCGCAAGCACACTGGCACGAGGCAGATTCGACCTTAGATTCCGAGTCCTCTGCACGCCGTTGTTGGTCTCCCGCAGAAAAAAGGCAATCAGCAAAAGGAAAGTCAGGGGAGAGCATCCATTACAAAAGGCAAAGTCATGTTTAAGATTCTGCAGGCAGACAGAAAACCCCCTCAGAGAAAGAGAGAGAGCAGGAGAGGGAGAGAGAGAGAGCGAAGGGCAAGCGGGCGTTGAATGCAGTCCTAACACTCCTCTCTCCAGAAGCGGAGGCACGCTGACCACGGGCCAGGGAACGCTCCGCACTCCCCCCTGTGAGAGGGTGGAGGACTTCTGCAGCGGGGCTCAGGCACGGCGCGCGATCGGGCTTGTGAGAGTCCGCCTCTACGTGTGATTTCAACTGGACTGCGGCAAGTCACGACATAAACAAAAAACAGCACCAGGCACTGGAAAGAGGGGGAGTTCTCAGGCTTTGTCGAGGTCCCGGGGAGTGTTTCTGCCCCGATGGGCCCCCTCATTTTGCTGCTGTTCCTCACCCCCTCCCCCCTTCTCTGCCAAAAGTGCATCTAGATTAACTGATACAACGGGGAATTCCATTAATCACTGTGAGGGGGGAAAAAGCGAGCCTCGCTTTTAATTTTCGGCACACAGGCCGCTGCCGGCTTCAGCAGAGAAACATCCAGGCAGGTCCAGACAAAATGTCAATCGGTGACTTAAGAAATTTGTTGGTTTCCTAATCAGTTTTTCAAATTGTGTTACTGCCTCAAAAAATCTGCAGACAGATACACACAGAGCTTTCTGTCTTTGGTTAAGGCCAGCTTCTTTGATTTTGGTATCCATCAAAGAGAGAGGGAAGAGTAAATACCTCCCTTTCAAAATAGAAGCCACTTTGCAAAAGATTGCATGACAACAGCACCACCAAGTGGCCCACACTGTTAAAGCACCCCAGTCTCCCTCACACAGCCTAGTCCTGGCAATCGAATCAAGGCAAATTCGTCCTGGCAGCAACCATCTCTATTTATTCCTCATTATAAACATACAGTGTTGCAATGGGTGAAGCGCTGTCTGTGATTAATAGGGCACGTCTCCATAGCTGCGCTCCAATTTGACATGCCGAGTGCCACCAATATGGACGGCAGCACAGGAGCAGAGATCGGATAATACGTTGTGGTGCCGGGAAGGTACACTTCAGGGTAGGAAAAACACAGCAGAGACTGAAGACTAGTAGGATAGGGTAAAGGACCCACGTTCAGCGCAACTGACAAAACAAAATTAACCGCTGGGCAGAATAAACCCTGTCACAGAGATCTTGTAGGCTAACACCATTGCTTGCACCTCAGGTTCACATGCTGGTTGCTGGTGGATGGGTGGCTCGTGGTCTCCCCCTTCAGGCCATTTGAGGTCATGCTGGCGCTCCACACTCCGCTGACGTGACCTCCAAGGGCACTGCGCGATCGTTCTGGTGCTAATCAAGCTCTGGCCTGTTAGTAAATTGAAAAACAGCTCTCAGTGGATTTAATAACAAAACCCATTACTTATAGTCATTAGGGTGGAACTGCCCTTTAATTAGTACAACACCCCTGATTAATGCCCAATTAGAACAGCCAGATAAAATGAATTTTTAACTTTAGCAGGATCAAAAGATAAATAAAGCATATTATCTTTCAGTCCCAAAGGCTCTGATTGTAGTGCGGTCCAAAACCCAGCTGGCAGAGGGACTGAAAATTGAACTGACAAATGTGTGCAGCTACAAAACAGCCCTCAGGTTGGGAAGCCGAGTCTGGAGTGCTCACAGGGGAGAGCTTTGGTGGCTCTGCTAAGCATGAGATGATTTTCAGCAGCCAAAGCCCATAAGAAGCAGGCTGAAACTCTGTGGATTTGCCTGGGTGGCTGGGGAGCAAGTCTCTCCACAGCTGGCAAACCGAAAACAAAAATCTAATGACGGGATTTGGTGACCATCACATAATCGACTGCCACAGGCTCTCAAATCCCTATTATGTCAACCGAGGACCGTCAGCAGCAGACACCTAAAGCCCTAGCCTCGCACGAGGGAAAGCCTGCTAGTGGCCTAGACACACAGACATTTTGAACATCACAAAAACAAGACCAATGTTATATGCTCCATGTCGACTGGCTGCTGTAAATGGTGAAGCACAAGAGCCCAGCGGCATGGCTGGACATCCCTGGTCTAGTCGCTGATCTGACACGTTCACCCAAAGTGACTTACAGCAGAGAGCTTCCACGTATGTGGGCTCCCACGGCCTATACATTACAACGCACAACCTGCGCAGTACAGTTACAGGAGCTGCTAACACGAATGTGTCCCACAGGACCAGCTTAAGTGTGTAAGTGGCTGGACTGGGCTCAGGGCAGCAGTTCCAGCAGCTAAACCTGGACTGGAGGCTGGAATGGCTGGGCTCCTGATTTGGATAATAAAACCACATGACAGCCTCAAAATAGTGCAACTTTGGCTTCTGGGCTGTTGGGTAGAGCACTCTCATCAGCTGATGTGCAGCATGAGGCGTCCAGCCATCATTTAATGACTGCATTGCCACTGATTTCACCCTTCTGAGCAGCATGTGACCAGATTTAGGGGGTTACTTTAGATGTGAGATGTGGGTTAACTTATTTGCACTTAGATGAACATGGTGACCTGTCCAGGGTACACTACAGCCTTGTGCCTTGTGTTGGCCTTAGCCACCCTGACAAGAAAATGGCTAGAACCCAGGTGGATGTTTGGATGATTCTGATGTCAAGGATTATCAATTAATTTTGCGTTCTGACATTGTATGTTGTATTAGGATTACACTGTTGCTATCTGGTTGTGGTAAGTTTTTTACTTGATATTTTCAATGGTTACAGAGAAAAAATCAATATCAATAAATCAATCAATAAAAATGAGGATCTTATAATCGGTTGGTAAATTTTAGAATAATGAACCTGACAATCAACCTACAAAAAAACAAATCCTTTCCTAAAGGTGAGTGAAAAATCCTAAATAGGAAACACAATTCCCATCATATCTCGTGGGAAAATTAGGCAACTATTCATTCCAGATTAACACAAGTTAGGATAAGTGAAAAATTCAGATACTAAATGGGGTGGTGAACTTGTTTCTACTGTCCACTGTGTCCACTGTGATCGTACCGTGAGCGAAGTATTTAACCACGCTTAATACGTTATCTTTACAAAAGCAGCTGAACGTGTCTACCAGAATTACAAAGAAAATAACAGCACCGATATAATAGAAATCGCCAGTAGGGGGTACTGCTGTAATAGTTTCTATTTCGTGCTCTGTGAACTGAATGAAACGCCAGGCGGCAAGCATTTTAATGAAAACGACGCATCATGGGGGCGGGGGCACAGAGACACAGGTCCCAGGTGAAAGCTGATTGGTCTGTGGAGTGCCCCGCCCCTGTTATGTTACGTTAGTCACCGATTTCAAACGCATCTGGCTAATTTTAAAGGTGTCCCCTATATGATCTATAGCCCTTATGCCCCCCACCTTTAAAAAATCATAGAAGTGGCCCTCACGTGTTGTTACGTCCCGGTCTAGGGTCAGGCACAACAAAAAGTGGAGTGAGGCCACTACGTTGGTATCAAGTGGGTTTATTAATAGGGGGAACCACCTCAGGAGCTGACAAGGCCAAAATAACAAACAAAACACCTCTAACTGGAACAAAAGAGATACTATTATCTAACCCAAATAAACAGAAAAAATAAAAGTACACAAAACTAACCTATCTCCCTGGCTAAACCCAAAACAGTGAGAAAACTTACCCCAAAGCAAAATGGCGTCACAATCCCTACTTCCTCAGTTACCCACAGTTAACCAAATGGGCACAATATTTACAGATATTTACAAAACAAAGTCCATAATAACCAAATCCAAAAGAAAAGAAAAGGGCTAAGCAAAAATCAGTGGCCAAAGAGCAAAAAGGGTCAAACATAACAAATCATTAGTAATACAACAAATACAACCCAACCACAGAAATTACAAAGCAAATGGCCTCTTGTTCTTGGCCTGGACAAGCCTTATAAAGGAAGTGATGAAAAGACACAGGAGGGAAATCGGCCAATCAAACTAGAAGGGAAAGGAATGTAGCAAAGGGGCAGGGCCAGGAACAGAATGACACACCCCCTAAAGGGAGCAACCCATCCCTGGGGTCGTAACAGTGTGAATATATATCCGAATATATTGTAGCGCCGGCGAGATAGTCAGTGCGCTGAGCATGCTGGGAATATTGTAAATAGCCCCTTGTTGGTGTAATTGTAAATACTTGTTTTCCCTGTTGTCGTGGGTGTCCTTGTCTATGCCGTATACGGACCCTGTCCGATCACGGTCATTGTATAATTTACCCAGTGTGGGTGCCTTACAGTCCGGCGACAGATCTCCTTGTTTCCCCGTCACGTGTTATTTGCGGTTTATGGCAAACCGTTTTAGCTTTAATCCAGTTTTAGAAGATTTTTTTGTTGATATCAGGAATAAAGTTTTAACTAGTTGAATATCCAATTTCTGATATCAGGAATTCAATTGTGACTAGTTATGATTAAAATTTAATTCTGATATCAAGAATGTACATTATAACTAGTTGGAACTGAATTTGTGATATCCTTTCAAAATCAATCAAAGCTAAAATGGCTTGTCATATTTGTTTGCTGTCTGTTTGGTATCTGTTAGTTTAATAAGTTTAATAAGCAGCTAGGTTTAATAAGAGGGCTCTGTTCCACCTTCAATATGAATTTCCTTGTCTTATACTGCCACCACGTTGCCTTTGTGTACCAGGCTTCACAAACTTTAGTGTGCGGAAGTGTGGTGAATCATATTAAAATATTAAACCGTTCACTTTATGTTAATACAGCAAACAAACCCCATGTCTGCAGTGGTATTTGTATTATCTCTCCATCCCAGCTGCTTGTAAGCACAGCCGAAAAAGAAGTGATATTAACCACAGGTCAGGACTTTTCTACAAGCCGACTAGGATCTGCACTGTAGCCTCTCCTAAACAAGGTCTCCACTTTCTTCACCTAGCAGGGGGCCACAATCTTGATCACTACAAGGAAAACATTTGCAAGGTTGCCAGCTTTGGTCAGATGGCAAGCATGAGATTTGGTCAGATGGCAATTTGAGACAAGTCTGCAAGTCTCGCATATATGTAAGAGTTTTATTACCCTGTAAACAGACTGTAGGATTTGCAAATTACCCCAACGCTTTTGATGTAGCAGATTTTAAGTTTATAATGGAATATTATAGATTTGCCTAAGATTTCTTGCATGACCATGACAGTCTGAAAGCTTAAGCGTCACTCTAGATGTGCAAGAGATAGCAACAGTGTATTTGTGAACATTAAGTTTGACATATGGTTACAACTGACATCTGTGCAAATAATAATACACTGTACATTAAAGATATGGTATATTGGTATTGGAATGATTGCAATGCGTGTCTTCTTAAATGATTGTAGATAGTGATTGTATTTATAAAAAGCAGCTTGAATGTAAAATCACCGGTTGTAATCCAGCTTTATTTGTTCATACAAACGACATTCACACCTCCTTGGATAGACACTTTGTGGTTGCTCTCACTTGTAGTGTACAGTGGTGTCTAAACATACATATAGGAAGGGCATACAAAGAAAGTAGAAGTGATTACGACTTATGCAACATTCAACAGCAAAAGTTCCCCACAAAATCCCCACCAAACATAAGAATCCAGCTTACTTTCATTTCCTATTTTTTAAGCCTAAAGAGTGTTCACAGATCAGAATTCCTATAGCACCATACTAAGGGTTTTCAGTCTTGTGCCTGTACAAAAGTGTTCCCGAATTCAATAGAAATTCTGTCAGTCTCTAGCCGTATAACCTCAACAGTGCCAGAAATTAGTCCCATCATATCAGGACAATTTTACTGAAATTCAGGATAGGTTTCTTGCTTAAGAGTATAGACACGTCTCCTGAAACTTGAACCTCTGACCATTAGGTGGCAGTGCCAGTTTAATCCTCACATAGGTACTTTTGCCCAGTTATAATTCCTGGCCCCGCTCCGCGATCAGACCTTGGTGTTTTAGCACCAGCACAGATGTTCAGACTCCATGCTTGTTTTCCAGTCACATGTCCCTGAGAGGGGCAGTCAGGGAAATGACATGTAGCTTGTCGGGCCCTTGAGAAAGTCCTCCCCTTCACTTATACTGCTGTCACTTAAGGAGCGCCCGATGTAGCCTGTTGGGACCGTGAGCCACCATGTGTCTGCTGAGCTCTTCAGCTCCTCCAAAGGATCTGGAACCATGCACTGCTCCACTAGGAACACAACCGGCAGCACAACCAATAGCAGGATCAACCCCATAGCTCCCAGCCAATAGGAAGAACCCAACTGGCTAGGGTGGGCACTGACGTCTCCCCAGTTCCGGTAGGTGAAGAAGGACCAGCACAACAGGAAAAAAAACCCTAACAGGTGCAAAAGGGAAAAACTCTGTCAGATGAGTCGCCTATATATTGCTAGACTTTCTATTGCGTGATATAGGCGAAATGGCTCACGCACAAAGCCACACTGCCCACCGGGTTTACCTGTGCAAGCCAACGTGATGAGGAGCAACGTGGTGGGGTAGAGCATCTGTCCCACCATTAGCAGGGACCTGGTGTTGGAGTAGGAGCGTACCGTCTGCGACGTCCAGCAGAAGGCGAAGGTGAGGCACAGCACCCCCGAACTCAGAGCCATCAGGAAAGACAGGAGAGCAAAGACATACTCTGACTCTGTGATGGTAACACAAAAATAGAAAGAGGGCAGCACCAGTTAGTGGAAGAGTACTTCTTTACTCGAAGCTGCTTGCTTGGATCCCTGCATACCTAAAGGAGGCTAGGCATTTGCCTAATCCTGTCCAAACCCTGCCCAGAAGCTTTGAAACCAAGTCAAAACAAAGCACAGCTGGCTGGAGCGTGCCCTTTCACAACCAGGTCTGCCATCTCATTATTACTCATTATTACGAAGTGATGAGTAATATCGTAGAACATGTACAAAAACAAGATGGTGCTGGCTTAAAACTGAAGCAAAGATAACTCAGATCATCACAAAATGACAATTCAGAAATTCCCCGCAATAACCCTTCTTGCCACAGAGCTGCAACAAGTCAACACCTGCACGTGCAGAGTGTGAGTGAATTCCTGCAGAATCACAGGCATGTGCGCCCCCAGCCAAATGCTGTTTCGGACGATTTCTGAAGCCCGAAACACAGCAACATGGTTTTCATCCACGGGAAGCAGGCTGTTGGTGAAAGCTGGCGAGAGCCAGTGAGAGTTGGTGACCGTGTGTCTCACCAGTGTGTCAGTCCCGCTTGGCACTATTTTGGCCGACTGAGCACGCTGAATCGGTGTTGAAGCGAGTTAGCGACGCCGAGTTCTCTGACTGTGCCGTGTGTCAGCTGTCACCTAGTTGTGCTGGTGTGTTCCAGCACACGCTCTCACAATATGATAAGAGGGGCCTTGGTTTGTCCTACAGTAGTTTCTCACTGTCGGTTTAATGTGTATCCAGCTAAACACCTTCACTGTCAAAAACTCATCAATTGAGAAGTAAACTACAAGTTTGTCTTTTTCTGCCGCCTATCGCTAAACCAGTCGAGTTTTCCCCAGGATGACCTCTTAGTTCTGCTGTATCTCATAAGGCTAGAAACAGCTGAAACACCTAAATGCGTTAACTGACCAGCAGCTCACCCTCAATGAGCACTCCTTCAGCTCGATCCGCGTCCGTCTTCGTGTCATTGGCCTTGTCCCACAGTCCTCGGTCGCCAAACCAACGGGGCACCCACACGGCGTACATGACGCAGCCACAGCCCACCAGGCCGATGACAGACTGGGCCAGGCGGAATCGGCTGGCTGGGTTGTGGAGTTCGGAGCCGGACAGCATTGCCACTGAGAGGACAGGAGAGGGAGAGGGGGCACGTTTAGGTGAGAAAATGACAACGTCAAATGTCAGAACTAGTGCTAAATACGAGAGTTCATACAATGATCACAAAAATTCTGGCAAAGCAGTACAGTACTGAGAGTCAGTTCAGAACTGGTTCTTACCTGATGTTTTTATACAAGCTTAATAATCCTGAATATATTACTCGTGCTGGAATGTGCTGGACTGAAGCAAATCTGTAGGTAGGCTGTAGATGAACAGAGGCAGGCGATGTCAGTCACGGCACCCTCCTGCCAAGGCGCTCCACAGCACTGTAACACGCTGAAAGTGGCACGAGCAGGGAGAGCAGAGCACGCTTTTATTGGACCGCCCCCTCCCCTGTGTGGAGGGAGGAGGCTGCAACATGACAGCCCTTCCACAAGCACCCAAGCAAAGGAAAATCCCCCCACGAAGTCCCCCAAAAGACCCGTGACGCATAGAACTAGTGAAAGTGAAACCAAGCCCTCACTGAAGCTCCCCCCACGAAAACGTGCTTTAAACCCAGACCAAAGCCCAGTCCAAATGTGCTTTAAACCCAGTCCAATACAAAGCATTTATATGTATGCTGACATTATCACGTGTGCATTATGCATAAACACAATACATTGTGTGTGTACAATCATAAATATACATATACTGTATATATATGTGTGTGTGTGGGTGTGTGCAAATAGCCTTCTTGGGGGAGGTGTGTATTTTCAAAAGAGTTTAGCCTTTAAATTACAGTATATGACACCAGGCTCAGTCATTCTTTTTTCACATCCCACTCGCTAAATATTACACCATGCAGACTCTCACAGGAAGCCTGTCTCGCCAGTATCAGTTGGGGGGGTTACATGAAATTACATGCCGTGGGTCCCACACTTACTTCTACAGGTTTCGTGGCCCAGAGACGCTGGGATGGACGGAGGGTTCCTACAGCGGCAGGTCAGTCACAAAGTGCTCCACCGCAATGACGGAGAGGTCGGTGCACCCCCTCAGCCCACCCATGTTAAGCTGCACCCCCTCGGCCCACCCATGTTAAACTGTCCCACCCTCTCACAACATACCGGAAAGACCCACACAAGCATTGAAGTCAGAGACTGTAGGCTTATTCTGTACACCGCAGGCATGGTTTCTGTTATCGGAGTTTCCTTTGGTAATGGCAAGCATCCCCCCCCCCACTAAACACACACACGCACGCCTAAAAACAAGAAAAGACCCAGAAATTTCACAGACAAACACATACATAGTAAATCACAACTGACACATTTGAGCTTGAATTTTTGATTGTTTTTTTTCGTTATCAGCAAAATAAGGCATTTCTTTCAGACAACACCAGTTTTTAAATAGTATTAAGACCAGTATTTCGGGAAAGACATTTTGTGTCGCAATGGAATTTTTCCAGAGGAACCCGTACAAATTGAATCAAAAGTAAATATAAAATTCAGAATGATAAAATGAAAAAAGAAAAAGTTTGATACATCAAATCACAAGTGGGATGAATCACTTTTTCACTTTCTTGCTCTGTCCAGCAGATCTTTAAAGTCGTCTAACAGCTCTGGGTCTTCTCCCGATGACAGTTCTGGAGTGTTCTTCTCCAGCCAATCAGAGGAGCGTATCTGTTGTCGCAGGGTGTCAATCAGCGTATCTAGCTTCCCCGTTGGTGGGCCAGCCTGCATGTCCATCAGTACGAAGTTCTCAACAGCCAACGACAGCCCATCGTCCTGACCCGCCCCCTCATTCTCATTGGGCAGCCCCTTCCCTGCTGGGGCTACTGACGCTCCACCCCTCGCATCGTGCTTGGCACTCTCACTTGCTCCTTCCTCCAATTCGTCCTCCGCAGATTCCTCTCCGTCTGTTGCATCCTGGTCTTCAACAGATCGCCTGTTTAACTGCTCCAGTTCCTTTAGAGCTTTGCTAATCCTCTCCATGCCTTGGGACAGAGAGGGAAAGCCGAGGTTAGCAGAGTAAAACACTTCAAGAACAGCTACTCTGTCACTTTGAGTTGACTTAGCCTCCTTTGGCAACACTGACAGTCAAACAGTAATAAACCTTTAAACATGAATAAAAAAATTGAGAAAAACATACTGAATCAAAACCAGATAGCAGCGATTTAATAATGGTGAAAGTAAATAGTTACACTGCTCAAGTTTCATTCCCTTTATACAACGGCTGCAATGTTCTTACATTACAAAAAAAAAAACTAAAGTGCAGCTGTGATACACAAATATACGGTAACGCGTCACAATGTGAAACTTGTACACCTATTCTATACTAAGAGAAGAGAGAAACAGCATTTCAATTGCCCTGTATGTTCTGCACATATAATGCATTGACAAAAAAAGACTGTTTGAACTGACTGATTTGATATTCATCATAGTGATGGACAAAATGAGGCTTCATGAACCATTTGCTGTATTTTCTAACCCCACTAGATTTTGCTCTCTGTTAAAAACATGCCCCAAAGCAACCCAAGAGCAGCATCTAGTGGGGGCAAAAAATACAGCAAATGGTTCATGAAGCCTCATTTTGGCCATCATTAGTACATGATAATGTAGTCAATACTGCAGAGATAATAATTAAGAATAATAATAATAAGAAAAACTGGAAGGGTAATTATTATTAATAGACTTATGTATTATATAAGTGTTGAGGTGAGAAGGCAGAAGCATCCTGACCCATGCGCAGGCTGGGCTCCGGAATGGAGAAGACGAGACGAAACCAGCCAGGGGTGCTACACTGGTAGGACTGTCCGCAGCTGACCACCACCTTGTGCTTCAGGAAGCGTCTCCACAACATCAACTCCGCCCGGAAGGTCTGCTCTGGCAGGTACTGGGGGGCAAAGGACAGTCACATCTGCGGCTGGGTCTCAACCTTCCTGTGCAGCCTCCTGCGATGCTCCTTTCCCAGAGCCGCCCCCTTGTTTCTGGCTGCAGTGCTCGGGCCGGAAGCCGCCATTTACCTTCCTCATGTCGACCCAGACGAAGAAGCCGGCGGGACGGTGAAGGTAGGGCACCCCCAAGCTCTGCAGCTCCCCTGTGATGCAGTGGTGAGCTGCCTGCAGCCTGGCCCGGTTCTCCGGCAGGAATTCTTGGCTGACCCATTCTGAAGCAGGAGACCAGTCAGGGACAGAGCCAGACAGATTTGTTTCAGGACAAAAACAAACATCTTTTAAATAACAAAAACACCTGGCAGGGCTTCTACTAATCATACCCCTGTCCTGGAGCAGTCGAGCCACCTGGTGCTGACAGGGTCCGGGGACACCATGGAAGTAGGCCAGCTGGTCCAGAGCCTTGATCAGGTCCTGGTTCTCAGAGTACAGCACGCCCACACGGATCCCAGCCGCGGCAAAGTCCTGGTGTCCATGCATGGGAGATCGGTGTGATTTGATGGGACACCTGAAGATGAGACGCTAACATAGACAAACTACCCCCCACCGGAGGCGCTCACCTTACTGATGCCCCACAGCACGTGGGTCCGCTGGGCATCCGGCAACCTGCCAACACATCTCCCAGTTACCGGCACTCAACGCATGGCGCCAAAGGCTCAAACAACGGTCTCCATACAGCCGGGCTGAGTCAAGCTTGCCTGCTGAGGCCGAGAACGCTGGGGAACGTGGCCGACTCGGCGAACACGGACAGCATGTACACCTCGTCCACAATGGCGTGCAGTTTGTGTCTGTTAAACAGAGCAGAAAGGAAGATTCTGCCATTATGAGTCCGTCCAGTCAAGCGAGTCGCTCTTTTCTCCTCCGCTGGGCTGATCTTTAACTGGAGCTGAAGGTGTAAACGCCTTCGGCATATAAGAGTCTATAATTTCATACCAGAGAGAGACGGATTTGCAGCTGATTTCTCTCATGACTGTCGTTCATGACAATCTCAGAATCACACACCAGGCAACGGTAACCCTGAAGCAATGCTGATTTTTTGCACATCCCATGCTCATCTCCAAATGCAGAAATATGGCTCACCTCTTAGCGAACTCTAGAAGGTCTGTCATTTCTTGGGCAGAGTAGATCTCTCCAAGTGGATTGTGGGGGTTCATCAGGATTAAAGCCCGGACATTAACACCCTGGATAAGACAACAGAGTCACTGCACGGAAGAACAACCAGACTGCCCAGAAGGCAGTTATGGGTAAATGTGTGGAGAAGCCCATCTGTGAAATACCTCATTCTGGGCCTCGCTCAGAGCCTCCTCCAGTTTCTCCACTGTTAGCTGAAAGGGGCGACGCTCAGAGCCACCAGGCTGAAGGTCCATGAAACACCAGGAAGTCATACAACAAACCAGACAACTGCTCAATGAAAAAGCAAAGACCCTTAAGGACGGGACTGGAATACAGAAGCGAATCTGAGTATAGTACCAGAAGCATGGCCCTAGGAACACAAAGGCCAGTGGTGAGGCTGTGCATTACATCCTCACACCCATTACTAGTGATGGACAAAATGAAGCTTCATGAACCATCTGCTGTATGTTTTGACCCCACTAAATGGTGCTCTTGGTTTGCTTTGGGACATGTTTTGAGCCCTTTTTTCAAGAGAGAGCACCATCTAGTGGGGTCAAAAAATATAGCAAGTGGTTCATGAAGCATCGTTTTGTCCATCACTACCCATTAGAAATCTAAAGCAGGGTACCTCACAGTCCAGGTGTGCGTGAACCAACTTCACACCACTGTACAACTTAACGTCATCAGTTATCACGCCGTAGAAGGGTGTGGCGATGAGGATCGCATCTGGAACCCATACAACACTCTTCTGAAGATACACCCCAGAAACCAATAACAATACATTCAATACATTCAACAGGCTCTGCTGTCATTATCAAGGAGCACGCTTGGTGACTGAATAAATTACTGATGAAAACTTTTGACTATAGACTATATAAAGTTATTCTCACCATCAGGATCACAGATTACTGCAGCAAGAGCCGAGAAGAGTGACCCACAACCATTCAGCACTACCACCTGAAAATCAGAGGGCCTGTTAAAAACACCTCAGGACCATACAGTTTAAATACTGGGTTCTAGCACTGTGCATGCGCGCGCACACACACACACATACATACAAACCTGCGTGCCCACACATGTTGGCGTACTTATCCAATTGGGGACTGTCCATTAATTTCTTTGGGGAAAACCCAAATGCCAATACTGACACCCTTAACCCCTACCCAGCCCTAACCTTAACCACAAATAACCAAAACAAGACTTCTGGCATTTTTAATTTCTGATTGCACTGGCAGATTTTTTTTTTATTAAATTGAGGTTATCCAAATGGGGACATGAAAGGTGAAGACGTTTCAGGTTTTACCACACTCCGGGGACATTTTGGACCCCAAATATGATGTATGCAAACCTACGCACACTCACTTTCACACACAGCCAGACACAGACACACACGCACACACACATTCACATACAGACAGACACTCACATTGTCTGCTCTCAGGGGGCTTGGCGACTTGCAATAGTGAGTCAGAAACTGGGCCACTTCGTCTCTGAGGCTATGTGGGGCGACAAGAGCAGAGATGTTGTGTATTCAATACGAGACCCTCCACTAGGGCGCGTGGGACGGCGGCGAAGACATCTGACAGTCATCATGGAAATAATGTACAGAACTGTGCTCACGCAGCACTGTAGCAATGTGACCCACCACCCAACAAGCTTCAGACACGGACAAGGCTGTGCTGCGTGCCGTGTCCCACACAGAGACGCCACACAGCCTGACTGGATGCCGATATTACGGGAATATGGACCCTCTGCCATGCTGCCTGGAAATTAGCTACTAGGCAAGCCGCAGATAGCCCCCTTTCATGTAGCTCCCTATTCATGGGAGCATTTAGACCAAAACGGTCAGCGGGAGCCTAACATTATGCAGCACTGATAACTAAATTACAAATTAAACTTTACTGCTCCTGAAGTAGTAGAAAAAAACCTCATCTTCCCAGTAATGGAAATAAGTCACAGCAGCCTATTTCTGGCCTTGACAATAACAATGGGATTCTGTACTTTGGAATGGGCGTGAGGAAAACCCAGACGGCTTCATATGTGAAGTATAAACCTGAACAGTAAGTGGCATGAACAACAATGTGAGCATGTGAGCACGGGGGGGGGGTTCTTACAAAGGATGGCCTTTCCAGTCTGGATACTGCAGAAGAGCAGGGTCCACATGCAACATGTCTGGCTGCGTCAGCTGGGAAAGACAGGGAAAGAGGCAATCACACTGGCAGGGGGGTGGAGCAGAGAGTCAATCCTCAGAAAAATAAGCGTCTGACAAATCTCACCGTCCACGCACAGATAATTGTTTAAAACAGTGTTCCCCAACTGGAGGGAAAGTGTTGTGCGGCTTTTGGTTGTAGCCAAGAAAAGTAATGTCTGTAGGATAGCTTCCGAAATTACATTCCGACAGAGATTTTGATGTTTGGATTCTACTTTGAGGAGAATTTTAGTTCCTTTAACCCAGTATTTGCTGTTCCGGCCCTCGGGGACCAGCAGACAGTCCACGTTTTAGCTCCCTATCACCTCCCTCCCAAGCACGTGGACTGCCTGCCAGTCCCCAAGCATTGGACTAGCAAACTGGCTTAAACCGGACAACTGACTGACAACAGCTTCTCCATGTCGTTTAATGGGAACAATTCTCTGCTAGACTGCTGCTCCTTAAAGGAATGTTTGCACTGATAATCACCTCAATCAAAATATTTAGAGAGGCAGTCTATGGGAATTCAGAAATAAATTGAACAACATGTCGTAACGATCATAATAATGAGATGTGATGACTTGTTTAGAGGCCAGAGAAGGACAGGCAGATGCTAAAGCAGCGGACCCCAAGCAAGCCGCTGGCACCCCCCCAGGCCAGAATGTTTTCATTCCCACCCTGCCTTAATCAGCCTCAGGTGGTCTTTAACAGGCTAATGATGAATGCGGCAGGCAGAAAGCAGTGTGGTTTGCAGTGAAAAGCAGGTACCAGACTAGGGGCTCTACAACTCTAATGTAAACCCCTGGCCTGAAAGCCGCAAGGACTGACGGTGCGGATGCTGGCGAGGTCGAAAAGCTTCAGCTGTTTAAACACACTGCAGACAGTGTGTGTGAGTGGGGGTGTACTCCGACTGAACCATTCTGGGCAAAGGAAGTAGAAATCCTGGCGGACGATACATTCAACGCCATATTTACACCTATTGGGAGACAGACCACAAATACCAAAAATACCTGTACTGCTGTACCTGTTGTACTGGTTGGGGTGGTTAGGGCTTCCAGGGTTATTTTGAGATGCTGGAGACCAGCTAGAGCGCCGGATGTGAAGGAATGGGCAGATGTTATGGCAGAAGAATGCCGTAAGAATGTATGCTGACTAGGAGAAGTGGCCGTTATATGGGCGGAACATCACTATGGGATGGATTTTGGACATATACTGGAACTGCTGAAGCACCTGTTTAAATTTAATTAAATCTAATTTAATTTCTTTTATTTCAAGTTATATACATCTAAATGTATTCTTATTTTATTTTTCTAAATTGTACCTATGCGCCACTCTTTACCTATTTGACTATTATGCTGATATGTCGGATGTAGAACAGAAAAGATACTTTGTGTGGCTGTCAACTGCTATGCCTTTCCTGAAAAGCAATAAAATAAATAATAAATAATTAAAAAATAATAATGATATGAATCACTCAGCAGACATCCCTGCGGAGGAGCACTCAAGCGAGCGGCCCTCTTCTCCATACCCGTTTGGACATCAGGTCGAAACACAGCTTGTTCTCACTGGTGCCCATGTTGATGATGCCCTGGAAGAAGAACAGGAGAGCACACCAGTGATGCCGCGTGCTGATGCCTCCCAGGGACACCTCTGAGCAAGGTGCGCACGGGGACAGTAAGCGGGGGACCGTCAGGGGGGCATCCATGACCTACATCAGGGTTGCTGTCGGGGTGGTGCTTGTCTGCGTGGTACAGGGCGTAGCCCTCCTGGATGACGCCCTGTTGCTGGCAGAGCGTATTGCCTCGCCGCGAGAGGTAGGCGTTGTGCGGGGCTCTCTCTGGCTCCAAGGTAGGCAGCGCCGCATCGCAGGGGGGGTGGCTGGTGGGACGGGGCGGATCAGGGGGGGCAGAAGGCCCCGTCCGAGTGGCGCTGAGGGCGTTGGAAAAGATGGCAAAGAGGCGGAGTTCGTGCTGCCGGTCCAGCTGGACCCGCCGCTGCTCGGCCTCTGCCTCGCGCTCCAGCCGCGCCTCCTCCAGGGCCAGGAGCCTCTCCTCGGCCTCCCGCTGCCATCTGAGGAACCGCGCCAGAGACAGGTCCAGGGCGTCCCTCCGCTGGCCACAGCCCCCGCCCCCGCCGCGGCCCGGCCTCCGGCGCTTGCGATGGCGGCCCGCTCCTCGGCCCCGCGGCTGCCCCCTGTCAAACGCTTCCCCGTCGACCTCCTCCTCAGCTCCCGCCCGGGGATAGGAGGCCATCGACCAGCCCGTGCCTGAGGAGCCACCCATGTTCTGGTCGCTGAAACCTGGGGACACAAAGGTGTGAATGGGCGCCCATTGTCTGCGGCTCATTACACACAGCCCAACCTGTTCCCACAATGCAACAGGAACACAGGCCTGCCCTGACTGTAGGCTGAATACTGACATTTGCTTTTAAATATTTAAACCAGCCTTTTCGATATTCTCACCTGACATATTTTTTTTTTTAGGTAAAGCATACTATAAGTCACAGTTAATATTTCCAAAAGATATTGCTGTTGGAGAATCACAATAAATCAAATCAATCCAATACCTGAGTATAAAGACAACCTGGATGATATCAATTTGCCTTAAATGAAATGTTTACAACTTTACAATCTTCCTGACATTTCATGCACACCATTTCCAAACGGTAGTAATCACCATACAATATACATTTTAAAACCAGTTTGAAGCATACTTACTTTCAGCAAACGCTTCCATGTCTGTGCACGGGTTTGCAGACAAACCGACTCTCCCAGACCAAAGTCTACCGTTATCTTACAGCCCCTATTTGGACAGTCATGTCCAACACTCTTTCAGCTGATTCTAGCAGTTTTTAGTAACCCATTTCAGGAGACGTACCACCGGATCCATAAATAAGGACAGGGTCCACGTCTCATTACAGACGAATATGGAGAAACCCATGAAACCCATGGTTCAAAGTCTGAATTGATTTGCGGGGCCCGTTAATAAATATGGTACCAAATCTTATTATATTCTACATCCATTCATTACTAACTCCTATATTACTGCGCTTTGGAAGTCGACAACAGTAGCGAGACTAAAAATCACCCCGACACTGACAGTCCGTTCATGCCCAAAGGGCTCCTTACATGCGGTGCTGCAGGTTTAAGGAACGTTAGATGCAGGTGAGCCGCAGCACTCTACCTGAGGGGGAGAGCCCGTCCCCCCGGCCCACCTCCGGGGAGTCGTCCTGCTCCAGCCCGAGAGACTTGCGGTCAGCGTCGGCTTCCTCCGCCGAGCCGATCTGGTACAGCAGCTCTGGAGGAGGCGGATCAGAGTTCAGCAAACAGTCGTCGGGGTCCGCGTCCTCGCATTTAATCTCCGGGGCATCACCTTGCTTCTGCGGCTGTCCGAACAGGAAGGAGCCCGAGGGCTGCGACCCGAAAGCCGCCGCCGGGAGACCGTGCATGTGGAAGCCCTCGGAGGCGGCGGCTCCTTGGAGAACCTGGTGCGCTATGACCGTGCCCCCCAGGGAGGCGTAAGAGATGGCGGGTCGGCTGGTGAGCACCCGGTCCATCACCGCGTAGAACTTCCAGGGCCGCCCCCCGCGCATAGTCTTCTGGTGCTCCTTGATGCGCCGGTACTCCAGCTTCATCTTCTTGATCTTCTCCCGGCACTGGTCCCCCGTGCGAAGGATGCCCTTCTCCCGAAGCACCTCGGCGATCCGGTTAAAGACGTGCTGGTTCCGGAGGCAGCTCTCCAGCTCGATCTGAACCGACTCGTCCGCCCACAGCTGCAGCAGCTCCACCACCTCCGGATCGGACCAGTTGCTGCCCCTTTCGTACTTCTTGCCACGGAAATCCATACCTGGCCGGGGCGCTTACTCTACGTGCACTTCTGACCTGAACCCAAATGTCAGCCCGCAATGCCGCAGTTAGTTTAACCACCTATATCAGAGCGCGTTGTGCATCTTAAACGCAGATGGTTTGTGCACTATGATCTTTAAGTTATCTTCCACATATTATGCTTTGCATTTACGACTTCCACCCCAAACCCGGTGAAAATAAACATGGGGAGAAAGGACTCAATTTGCCTACTTCGCTACAAGACGAAAGTGTGGTTCGTGGCTCCGGAGCCGAGCCAGTTGCACGCACAAAAGTGCCGCGGAGCAGCGGCTGCGTCGTCTTGCTGTGGCGCTCCCTCCCATCCGAGACGCGGCACGTCCGAACCGGGACTAGAACGGCTCGGATCGGCTCTTCTTTTGGGCAAGCTCTGCGCCCGCATACGATAAATAAAGCATTTTATTACTTAGTGTTGGGGGCATAAAATGGGCGAAGAACTGGTAAAATACTACATCCGGGTTTACGGCACATGCGTGCTGTCCTTATTCCGGGATAAGTTTGGCCCGTGTCAGGCGCCGGCCAAGCGAGCTGGAGCGAGTCAAAGCGCGAGCGAGCGGCCGCGACCGAGGAGGCTCAGCAGCGCCCCTAGCGCGAAGAGAGCCCCACGGCCATTGCGATTCCCGTGTGTTTAAAATGAGAATCACAGCCGAACAACTGTGGCTGAAACGTAATGTTTAATTGTAATGTGGCTGGTTATGGTGGTTAAAAAAACTGCCAGGAATGAAAATCATAGCGTGAGTTAAGCATCTCTTAACTGCATGCAAGAAACAATAAATGTAACATATTACATTGTTAATTTCGTCATCTGAAATATATAATATAGGATGTCTTTTGCCCTCACTCCCATCATACAGATACCCTCTTTGTGTTTCGACTCCATTTGTTTGACTGGAACGCAGACATATTACCAGCGATCAGACACTATGTCGGATTTAATATCTCCACCGGTTCTTGTGGATGAGTGTTACAAAATGTAAGGAAAATGTGTTAGACAATAACGCCACCTGTCTCTTGCTGAACCGCAAACAGTACTTCTGTGGTCCAGCGAAGTTCTCCGCATTGCAAGCGTATAATGATCACTGACAACTGAGGCCAATTCAACCAGGGGCTCTGGAATGTCCAGGCTCTCAGCGATAGCCAGACGTGCTGTAATGCACGGTCTCACTCTGGCCAAAGTCCAGGGACCCCCACTAACAAGGGGCCCCAAGTAATGTTGCATAATTAAATTTACAGTCAACAACCTTGGGTGGTTGGGTTTGCCGGGCTGTTTGGATATTGAACATTATTCTGAAGCAGTGGCGTAGTACTCAATTGCCAGGCTGGGCTTCAGTGTCAAGGTATAATTATTCTGTCGTTCTATCTGAGCTAAAGATTAAAACACATGATGTTCAAAGGACAGAGAAGACAGGAAAATTTATTTTCTGAACTGAAAGAAGCATAGAACAACTTTGGCATGCACATACATAATGGCTGTAATGATATTTAAAACAGTTTTAAAAGTTTACATAAACATGTTCTGAGGGCATAATGAAAAATGATTGGTTCAGAGAAATAACCAATCATATCTTGTGTCAAATGTTAGAACAACCAAACAAATGTCTCGGTCCCGCCCCCTCAAGTTGCTTAGCCCCCCCTCTCCTCTACAGTCTGATTGGTTATCTCACTGAACCGATAATTTCTTGTTCTGTCCTCAGAACATGTTTGTGTAAGTAAAAATCCTACGAGCTGTCCATTTGGACATCAATCAACTGACAACAATGTTGCCTTTTGGGTGACAGACCTGTTATTTTGAATCACAGTGAGAACATGTGTCTGCTCTAAAACATCTCAAAGTTCTGTTCTTTTTCCATTAAATGGAAATTTGCTTCTTGTTTGAAACTTCATAACTTGAGTTACGTTGCTGCTTGAAAATGGGCTGTTTTGAAGACGCTTTTATTTCATGATGAAAATACTTTAAATAAGGATTGTAACTCTGCCTAAAGCTATAGCATTCCGACTTGTGCAATTGCCACTCGGACATCATCATTTTATCGTTTATCATTGGAGAACATCATCTGTATGTCTGTGATGGTTCCAGGAGGATATCCTATCAGGAGACAAAGATAAACAGTTATGTCTGGACCCCATGTCTGCAGACAAATGTGCAAACACAAATCTGTGAGTAATTCACAGATGCAATGCAGAACAAGGCTGCAGGGTACAGCCAAACAGGACAGGTGCATGTCAGATGACTTCCTGGGCCTTGTTAAGCGTTAGTCTACACTTACTTATTTACCACCAGTTTACTCCTGTAGTGCACAAACCTGACAGCAGATATCCGTAGCATCAATCTCGGGACATTGTCAGAGGACATCAAGGTTCCAGAGGCCTGGACTATTTGAGGCCCATGTGAGGCCCATGTGACACGCAGGGAAAAGTTCACCACACAGTTGCATCTTGCCCTTTGTCCTCCATCTTGCCCTTTGTCAGCATCCACCCTAGTTTGTAAGTGGCAGATTTTAGCTGAGGCTGGGCAGAGGCAGCCAATCAGGGCCCAGGATTCAGCAGCAGAGCGGAAGACTCCTGGACCACAACATCACCCCATCGTCCCACCATGTCCACATCCATAAGGCCCTGTGAGAAGGCACACACTCATCTGCTGTGTGTACAGGGGGCTGGCCTGGCCTGGTGCTTCCAGCTTTTAAAGGGAGGTGGTCAGAGGACAGCAGGCATTTGAGTCTGTTCTGTGGAGTCTGAGAATGAGGATGGAATGACATGTGGGTTTGGCTGCGCCAAGCACTCTGAGCACTCGCAGCTTGGCTTGGGCTGTCTTTGGCCACACACTCCTCTGTTCAGAAGAATGATTTACAGCTACTTACAGACTAGAAGATCAGAAGAAGCAGTTTTTTTTAATAAATAACCTGATTGGCCTTTATGTCAGCATAAAGGAAATGACTGCAGTATTTTTGTTTCACTCCATAAAGAATTGAGTTTAAACAATGGAAAATTTGATCTTCTCACCCGCCATTTCCTTGCTTTTTATAACAGACTTTACCTTTATGCCTTAGTGACCATTAGTTTTCGGTGAAAACTGTCATAAGAAAGCAGACTCTAAGGCATAAGACAGACAGTACGTGTATTCATAAGAATACTGTGTCTTCCCTGTTTCCATTCTCTCTGTCTACACTACTGCTATCACCCTTCTATGGTCAGCAGAGCTTCATGGAATTTCCTACCGCTGCTTTGAGAAGTGAACTATAGCCCAGGGGTAGGCAGCCCTGATCCTGGAGTGCCGGTACCCAGCAGGGTTTCCATCCTGCCTGGTCTCAGATGAACCACACCTGATCTCAGGCAGGTAGTGACTCATCAAGTAGGACAGAAACCCTGCCGGATACAGGATCTCTAGGAGCAGGGCTGCCCTGCTACAGCCTATCACAGTGTCATATATTGAATATGTCTCAATCGAGGGGGCCCGGCAGACGAGGGTGCAGGAAAATGGCCCTTGAGGCTGATTACGGGAAGCAGGGCTGGTCGCCCTGTCCCCCAGAGCACACGCGCACGCTGTCTTGCTCCTTCCCTTTCACCTTATCTTCTTACCAGCATGGTTTGTCCTGCCCCCTGAATGGGACAATTATCGGCCACCAGCCGTGCCCCATTGGCACAGCTGTGGTAAACCTGTGTGGTGCTGATCGCCCCCTGCTGGCCAACAGTGGATTTTTGGCTTCACAATGACACTCACTGTGAGGGTACCATAAAGGGTATCACAGGCTGAAGTTACAGCCTGGCTATTCTCACACGCTATAGGTTTGCACAACTCAGTATCTGTAGGTGGACCTTATGAAAGGCCAGTAACGTATTAATGGAAAACCCTCAACCTGAGTTTCGTTTCAGTCATATGCTCATCCCACATCTACAAGTAACTACCCACGGGTGACCATAGACGGCTTCTGCGTCATGGCTGGGGGCTAGTGTTTCGTGCCGGGAAGCAGAGAGTCACATTCCCAAGCACTCTCTCCTGTTTCACAAAAGCTGTTCCTCACGTGACTTAATGAAATCTGGCTTCCATTCCCAGCCAGGTCAAAGGTCACAGTGAAGGTTGCCATCATTCTTCTATGCCAGATCTTTTAGGCGTAAGGGCAAAAGTAGAAGCATTTTAGTGTTTTGGTTTATAAACTGAAGGCTCACATGTTATTTTTACTGGCATTACGAAATCCAGGGGAAAGTTGCTGAATTACGCAGCTAATCCTTAGTGGCTCCTAAATCGCTGATCCTCTGTGCTGGTACAGGTCACAGTTAAGTCTATACAAAGACCTACATGATCCGCTATTTGTGACTGAGCTCTTCACTGACAGAGCACACAGGTTGGAGACGCAGCTGAGGCAGACGCTCTGGCACTCTGGCTGCTTTATTTTCAGTTAAAAAAATGCTTTCCGGAAACCTGCCCGGAATTATTGGCTAGGAAGAGTGCTGCCCCTAGAATCTTCTTCATTTCCATCAAGCTCTAATCCAGTCATGGGCACAGGATGGTGCAGGAAGGGGCTGGGCCATCAGAGAGGACCGCCACATGCACACAGACATTCAGTCACGCATCCACTAGGCCTCCCAGGACAAGAACCAACTCACCAGCCCACAGCATGTCTTTTGGCTCCAAACCTGCAGCCTTGGTGCTGTGAGACGACAGGCCCACCCCCCCCCCCCCCCCCCCCCCCCCCCCCC
>JAODKL010000021.1:16527680-16537816 GCA_026780765.1 Petrocephalus schoutedeni | reverse complement strand
CCCCCCCCCCCCCCCCCCCCCCCCCCCAACATCGAAAAACATCCAAATTACTCAGCAGCAAACTAACACGGGGGGGATCTAATCCTCCCTAGCCATTGTCGTGGTCCAGTGGGGGCTCCTATTATATCCACAATATGCATCACACAGGCCTGAACTGGATTTTTGTTCCACATTACTTGTTGGGGTATATCATACCATACCAGGTACCATAGCAACAGCCTACATTTCCCAAGCAAGCATGACTCAGGGTCTCCTTGTCCCACTTCTCTGTCCTCCTAGGCCTGCCTGCCAACCTGCGACCATGTAATTTAGCCTGCCTGTCGAGAACACGCTTCTCGTCAGTCATATGTCCGCCTGATTGGCGGGCCGTCACCCGTGTCAGCCCACACGCGGCGCGCCGCGGGACTTGGCAGCGGACAGGCGGAGCCAGAGCCTATAAAACGTGTCACTTATCAGGTCCGAATAATGAGACTGTGTCACATCACATGAGTCATTAAAACAGGGTCTCTGAGTGTAAACAACAGACGGTTACTTCACAGATAATTATGTTCTTATGAAAGCTCAAGTAAAAACGTCTGCCTGCTATGCAATAATACTCCGAGCGCATGAAGGCAGACCTCGGCCTACTTTCCTAACTCTCTGCTATAAGGGAGGAACGACAGGAGATTGTAAAATGGGATATTTGCAGGATGGAGGGCTTTCTCTAAACCTCTGGCAGCTCAGCAGAACAGAGAGAAAAACTTTGAAATGAAAAGAGATGGAATCGATTGCAGAAGGCTATCGGAACCAGAAGAACTGACCATAAGTTATACAGGGTGGCTAACAGCACATCATAATGCATCTTCAGTTACCACGGCAACAGAAAAACTCGACAAATACCAAAAAGTGCAGTGAGGGGGAAAAAAAGAACTTCCTGATTACTACCATGAACTTGTAACTGTGGCCCAAAGGACAGGCAGCTTAATAGGAAGCACTTGTGAGCTGTCTAAGGCGGCACAATGCCTTGGGAACCGCGGCGGTAAACGCCAAACCGTCCCCGCTTGTAGCCGCACGACGTTCCCACTAGATGCTCGTTAACCGTCACCAGCTGGGCGGTGCCTGTCTCCACACAGGACCCCCGAAGCGAAGCATGTTCCAAATCCACTACGTGAAGCACGTCCAGCGCTTGGAGGGGGCTGGAGCTCATCCAAGTGTCCTGCACCGGAATGGGGGTCTGGGGGTGGGGGCACACCACCAGCCCTAACCATCTTCCTATTGGCTGTGCTGAATCTGCCCACAGAAGGCCGATGTCGGCTTAAAATGTGTATTACCTTCAAAGAGTAAAGTGGCTGCAGACCCCTAATCGCAACCCTTTTCCCTAAACCCTGGCCTAAGTACCAGGGGTGCCACTAAAGAAATCGGGCCCCAGGAAAACATATTCTATTGGGCCCCCATCCCAGATCAACTGGATTATGTTCCAAATTTTTAAGGGCCGCAGTAAGTCAGGGGCCCAAGGAATAGTCTAAACTTTCCTGCCCCTTTTACGGCACCCATGCTAATCACAGATTATTCTTAGCCCATAAACCAGTACAATTAAATGGCTCAGAGCAACCCCAACTGGCTTAGCAGCATCGAAGCAGTGCTCTGGAGAGTGGGCTGTGGACTTGGAGTCCCCTCCAGCAGCCATACAGAGCTACAGAGCTCCCCCAGCTGACATTCCTGCACTCCTTTCCTGTAAGGGGGACGTCTCAGGCGAGCAAAACATGTCACATGAAGCCAGAGCCGCCTGTCACCCAGCTGAAGTGTTTATGTGAGTCGGGGCGGGATCGTTTCAGCACATGACAGTAAACACTGACAAAAGGGGAGTTCATAATTGCAAATATTTATTACAGTAATTAAGAAAAAAACTTTAAAAAACATAATAAATGCAAAACAGCAGTAGAAAGGTTTCTGTTTTAAAACTAAAAATGAACATGTTAAAGTATGCAATGTCAACAAAGTTGGCAAAAAATAAAGTCATCAAAATTCATCAAATAAATATTTGATTTTTGCACATTGATAATAGGTTTTGATATTGTTTAGTCTGCTCCGCACTGGAATATACAAGTTTGAGCTGTTTGGCTTATTTCAGGAGAAAGAGTTTCTGCACTTAGCCCATCTGAACAGCCTGTTGCACAATCAACACATTTGAATCCCTTCAACTTATCGATGTATTCAGATGTACAGTTTGCCCTTACAGTCAATAACCTGACAGAACATATCTCAAGCTGGGCTTCTAAGTACTTTGCAAAGTTTGGATCATGCAGAACACATTCAGGCACAATGTGAGTATTTTCCTTCTAAAGAAGTTAAAAAAGATGCAACCCATCTTTAAAATACACTTATATAGATTCACCAAGGTCCAAGGCCTTACTCTGTAAAAAAGAAAGCAAAATATAAACAATGGAAGTGGTACGGTCGTTGCCGAAGCGTCACATGTCACATGCTATATGCTGTTTTACTAAGCAGCTTTGACTATTTTGCCAGCCAGTCTTACGTCACTGGAGTCGCCAAAGGTGTCAAGTGCTACAGATAGAAATGACTTGCTGAATACGAGAGTAGAAAGAGGCCAGGAGTGTCTACGCACTGACAGTCCAGGTGGTCATGCTTCAGTGTGAAGCAGCGGGCAGCACATCAGTGCCAGGGAGGGCTCACTGGGCAAAGTCCGGCTCTCTGGAGTCCAGGCCGGGCCGCGCGGGCGTGGCGGCCAGCGCATGGCGGAGGGGAGGGGGATGCAGCGCCTGCGTACTCCTGCGCAGATTCTCCAGCGACTGCAGGAAGGAGCGCCTGGCACGCTCCTCCTCCAAAGGAGACACGCCCTCCTCCTCCACCTCGGCGATCTCGGCGAAGGTGACTGGCTGAGTCTTGAAGCGGGCCTCACGCGGCCGGCGGGGACGGGCCCGGCTGCGGCCCCGGGCGGGGCCCTTAGGCACAGGGAGCTGCTGGGGGAACTCCTCCATGGCGGAGGCCAGAGTGTGTGCGTGCAGCGCGTGGAAGCTGCCGGCACCCTCTGCGGGACGCGTCGCCATGCGTGCCACCCGGGCTGCCTGCTCGCCGCTCGCCGCCGCTCTCTCCGAGGTGCCCGTGGTCGTGGATCGAGACGTCGCCGGCCGGTAACCGCGAAATCGACAGAAGCGCGTCACTGGGGATCCCGTGCCCTGTCCGTCCGCAGCAACGTCTCCCCTGCCGCTTTCTGCCTCTCTACTCGCTCTGCTGCTCCCTGGCTCAGAATCGCCGTCTCTCTGGCAAGTCGGTCTGATGCGGACCCGTCCGTCGCTAGTTTATATAGTTCCCAGCCAGACGCTCGACCCGCCACTCTCTCTCCCCAGCTCGCCCCTCAAGCTCCTCCCATTTTGGTGTAGTCAGTTCCGATTGCCATACCGAAGCTCCGGAATCAGCCCCCTCAAATAAATGCCTGCCACTGCTACTCCAATAGGGGGGGGGGGGGGGGGGGGTGTGTTTGGGCTGCCAGGGAGAGAGGGAGACAGCGAGAGCAAGGAGAGCATGCCACAGAGCACGCCGAGGCAGGGAGAGAGGAGAGAGCACGTGTTCAGAGTGTCCTGTACACATGTCCACTGAGATACAGTATGCGCACTACCGGAGCACGGACCCTCCCCCATAAGCATGCACAGACAGGCTGGAATCAGGGGGCTTGCGGAACAGAGAGTAACGGCAGTAGTAACAGACAGTTGGGTTGATGACCTGTCCTAGAAAGTTTGTTTGCCCCCCCCCCACCCACCTCACCCCACTCAAGAACCCAGTTCTGTATTCAGTGCGGCAGCAGCTATAATTAACCTATCTGTAAACGGCCATGATCGGGGGGGGCAGGCGGATAGGGGATGATGCATTCCCAGGAGGCCTCATCCTAGTGTGTGTGTGGGGGGGGGGGGTGTTGCCAAACAGCAGCAGAGGCGCGAAGACATGCCTTTCCGAAAACCATCTGCTTTATTTTGAGGCTTCGGAGGTTGACTCCCCACTGCCACCTCCGTGTCGAGTGACATCACATGGTGAGTTCTGGCTCCCCTCTCCTTTTCCCGCTCTATGGTGAGTATGTGTGAGGGGGGGGGGGGCATATTTCGCTGGCGCGTGAATATAGGGCCTGAGCTCAGAAAGAAATCCCGCAGCCCCACAATCTGACCCTGACGTACAGGCCCATTGCTGCGACCTTGCTGTAATATCTAAAATAATACCTAAAAGACGACTTTCAGTCACCCCAGGCCGGAGGTCTTTAAATCAGCCTTGTTGGCCTGCTTTGCCTGCTGTCCCAGGCACGGACAGCACTCAAAAGCTCATAAGACTAACAAGGTCCACTTTGTGCTGCTGATGGAATTTGGCTGACAGGTAAAAATAGTTGGGGAGCCCTGTTCCCAGGTTCAGACGAGCTTGAGCGGCCGAATGCGAATGAATGTGTATTCTGGCACGGCATCACATCACCCTGAGGTGGAGGAGTGGGAAACACCCCCATCTTCCCAATTCGGAGGAAAGGGAACTTGTAGTGAGACTTTAGGTTCTACCAGGCATAAAAGAATGAATCCGCAAAGCTCAGACTTGCTGCTCCGACTGACCTCTAGGCACACAAGGATTCCTCTGGAGTGTCCGAATTTGAAACTTTTGAATCTTTTAAAGTCCCACAGATGCATAAAGTGGATCTTAAAAAACAAGTGGCATAAAAATGGATGTGTCACGTTTTTTTCTGAACTAGAAATGACATTTTTGGTGCCTGTCCCATTAAACACTTCATATAAAAGTGAGTAGATATAATAGGGTTCTGGATAGGCAGGGGAACGTGGAGACTTTAGGACGGGTTTGTTACCACTGCGCCACCCCAAGGCCATGCTGATTTATGTCAGGAGGAGTACAGAAAGGGCACGTGGGACCCATGAAAGGGAACTCAACCCCCTGTGACCTCCAGATACAGCCGCAGCGGGGAAAAAGGTCTATTTTTACCACGACAAATGTCACCGGCTACCTGGATCCAGACGTAGACAGGAACACAGTTTGGTCAGGATCTGTGTCAGGCAGTGTCCGCAGGGTTGTCGTCGCAAAATTCCGGGAGAGAGGGGGGGGAGAGTCACCCCAGTCAGGCATGCGACAGCCATCCCATAAATCCCCAGCAGAAAGGCGAGCCCAGATCCCTTTCTTTGCTGTATTTCTTCAGGTAAATTTCTTTTTAGTTTATATCACATGTAAATAGTCTAATCTAAAAAGGATGATGTTTTTATGAATGTACAGCTTCCTGGAAAGCAGTATTTTCCCCATAATGACTATAACAGATTTTAAGGCTTGTGATGAGTGCCGTCCTAAATTATGGCTGGAAAGAAATGGCCCCACGTCCCGGCGAGGCAGTACAGGTCACTAACGGGCAAGCAGCCTATTTTCCGAAGAATCGAGTGTCACAAAGGGGCACCAGTGACTCGCATCTCAGCTGCGCAGTGGCAGAATCTGGGCCTTGTCACATTCTTTCTCCCCCGGGGGTATCGGGCTGGCCAATTGTCATGGCAACCCTGGAAGTGTCAGGCACGGAGCAGTGGTCCCTTCCAGGACAGGGTGGGGGGGAGGCGGGGGGGCATGTTCTGTGTTATCACATGCATATTCGGGAATGAAAAACTTTCTCCAGGGACCCATCACTAAAAGTCAACAGGCAAGGCAAGGAATCCATTCCCACAGCGCCAAAAACTCCCAGCATGCATGTGTACAAACCTCCTTTTTATTTGCTTTATATTACAGAGCTCACATATCAGTCTTAAGTCCAGGGTAATGCGAGAACACACTGAAGTTTCAAAGCAATTAAAATATATCATAAATTAATTGTTAGGAATTGTTGTGGACTGAAGATAGAGCTATTGGGCCAGCTAATTAGGCAACCTGGATAGGAGTGTTTAGACTTTAGATCTTAATTGCAAAACTTCTGAGAGTTTACATTAGTGTATCAAACTTTGACCTCCATGATGCACTGAACGTAGTGAGAAATATTTTAAAAATGCAAAAACTAGGGTTGTAGTACATGAGACAGGTCTTGGTCTTCTTTGAATCTACTTTATTTTGACTTGGTCTTGTCTTGGTCTGGGACATAGAAGACTCGAGGTTTTATTTCAAGACCAGTCAAGGCCACTCATCAAAACTCACAATGGCTTAATATTCATCTGTTTCTTTAAAAGTACTGTGATTGGGTGTAAAAAGTCCTGCTTCAAAGTTCAAAGTTCAAAAAGGGGCGTCTTATTTGAAAAAATCTTGCCTTTGTTTCTTTGACTCATCAGAATGTCTGATGAAAGGCTTGGGCCTGAAACGTCACATAAGGTAGCAAAATGTTAAAGAATTTGGGCCCATCATCTGGTGTGCGGACTCCATCCTCTCTCACTGATTGTTTCCTCTGCCCAGTACCCAGAGTTAATCATTTGGATGCGTAGGCTTTGCGTTGGTTTTTACGGAGACCAAACCTACACTCTTGCATCATGCAGTAGCCATACCTGTGCTTTACTTGTCCAGAAGAATTTATATTGAAATTTTAAGAAAAAACATTTATCATCAAATTATACAGTGACACAAATTTTAGGCCACACTGCCTAGCCCCAAGATGGTGCCTATGCCCCACATTTTATAGTGTGTTGTGTAATGCAAATTCAAACATTAGTCAGTTTCTGATCTTGACTTGGTCTAGCCCTGCCTTTGTCTTGATACACTCTGGTCTTGGTAATGACTTGGTCTCGGTTTAAGTGGTCTTGGCTATATCACTAGCAAAAACTCATATTAGCTTACACGGCCATTGAAAATATAAACAAGCAACGTAAATCAGCAATGCTATGCTAATATTATTCTAATATTACCAGGCATATCAATGGTTCATTCTCAAAACCCTAACTTAATGAAAGTAAGAGATTTGACTTCTATCCAGACATCAAGCTTACAGGAATAGGAAACATTCCTGCACTCTACCCTGAGTGAAGGATCCTAAAGTGATGTGTTGCCAGGAGGGTTGAAGCAACCTGCTCTAGGCGCGCACGTGCGCACGCACACACATACACACTTGTATTCCTGTCTTAGTGAAGACTGTCCATTCACTTCTATGGGGAAAATCCCTAATCCCCATCACAACACCCATAACCCCCTACCCAGCCCTAACTTTAACCATGAATAAGCAAACAATATCCATGGAGAAGCCCTGATACAGTTAAAATATTTAAGGATAGAAATGACTACAGCTTAAATAGTTACCTGAAATTGTTATCTAAAGAACCTGCAGACGCCACCTCCATCCAACATGAAGAGCGAGCTATGTGGACGGAGCTGTTACATTTCTCATAGCTAGGCTGTAGATGACAATGATACCTCTGCTCCAAAACACACACACACAGACAGTCTCACCCCCACACAGATACGCACTAACACAAAGGTCAAAAGCTGGAAAGCGCAAATCAGTGCAGGGTGAGGCTGTCCCTTACTGGACAGGGTCATTTGTCTGCGTCTGCGGTGCTTCCTTCTCGTCTTCAGTGATTAATAACAGCAAACAAACCTGAAACACATGTCCACATCAACACAATAACAAAAGTGCCAAAGAACCAGAGATGTATTAGACAACTGTGTCAAAAGCCAGGCCAGATGATGCACTGCTCCAAGACGGCAGGGGTGGCGGCACAGTGATTGAGAAGACAGACTAGAAACTCGAATGTTGTTCATTCATAATGCAGAAAAACATGCCATTTAACCTTCTCCAGCCACTGAAAAAAGGAAAGCGGCAAATAGTTTTGGGACACAAATCACAAGGACGCCAGCTCTTGGGGGGCTGACCCAGAATGCACAGAATGGCAGTATTTCAGCGGTAGAAGGCCAGAAGGAACCAATTATGACACAGTCCTGGGAGCCTGGGGTACAGTTTTGGGGGTGCCCGACATACATGATGTCAACAGTCCACTGGCAGGAACACAGCTGAGGGTGACCTTGCAGGCCTCATTAGGGTAAATTCTATCAGGCCTGTCCACTTGCATAACATCATCAAGCATCTCCCCAGGCCACACCCACTCACTGTTTGGGCTCCAGTGGAGTGGGATACTAACTGCAGCGTGAACTCGGCCCGCTCTGAAGCTATCCCAGACCCCAGGCCCCGGCATTCCACAACACCAGAATAGGGCCTTTGTCATTGCCAGTGTATTTTTCGGGTCAGAACAGCACCAGCCCCCTGGCCCGAACTGCCATTAGCCAAATACAAAAAAACTGAGGGCATCGCTTCAAGTAACTCTGGAAGGGCTGAAACACTAAAGCTCTGGAGGGCCTCTGTGTCCATGTTTACAGGCTTTCAGATCACGTAACGAACCGGAACCACCGGTCAACAGAGTTTTGGGAAACTGATTTTCAAAATGACAGGGAAGTCATCAAAAAAGCTGAGGGCAAGGCCTTGAACCTCTGACTGGGGCCATGTGACTAATGTCAGGGAGCCACACTGCATACCTACAGTACCAGTCAAAGGTCAGGAAACAACAGCTTTTAAAGCATTTCTCTCTCTTAGCTACAGTATATGGACAAAATTATTGAGACACCTCTTAATCAATTAATTCAGCTGTTTCATTCAGACCCATTCCCACGGGTGTATAAAATCAAGCACCTAGCCATGCAGGCAGGTTTACAAACAAGAATGGGTTATTCTGAAGAGCTCAGTGAATTCAAGTCATAGGATGCCTTTGCAAAAAGTCAGTTCGTGAATTTTCTTCCCTGTTAGATATTTCATGGTCAACTCTAAGTGGTATAAGTATTTAGGAACAACAGAAACACAGCCATGAAGTGGCAAACCACATAAAGTAACAGAGAGGGGTCACCGAGTGCTTAGGCGCATACTACATAAAACAGGGGCCTCAGACTCCAGTCCAGGAGGGCCGGAGTCCTGTGTAGCTTAGTTCTTTCCCTGTTCCATCACAAATGATTGAGCTCAAGTGTTGTGTGGTAATTAGCACAGTGAGTTGAATCAGGTGTGTTAAATGAGGGTAAACCCAAAAATGTGCAGGGCTCCAGCCCTCCAGGATTGGAGTTTGAGACCCCTGACGTAAAAGTCATAGGAGTTCCAAACTTTCTTTGCCCTTAACTCCAGCACAGAAAACTGGACCAGCAGCTTCATGGAATGGGCATCCATGGCCAAGCAGCTGAATGCAAGGCCTCACGTCGCCAAGTACAATGCCAAGTGTCAGATGGAGTGGTGTAAAGCACGCCGGCACTGGACTCCAGCGCAGCAGAGTGACGAATCACGCTTCACGCGCAACATCAGCGTCTGACCTCACAAATGCTCCTCTGGATGAATGGGCAACAATTCCTAGACACACACAAACCTTGCGGATAGCCTTCCCAGAAGAGTGGCAGCTGTTACAGCTGCGGAGGCGGAACAAACTCCATACTGATGCCTGTGGATTTAGAATGGGATGTCACAAAAATTCCTCTGGGTGTAATGACCAGGTGCACACATTAATTCTGTCCAGTGTACATTATTTACCGTATTGTAAAAGGCCTCAAACCAATGAAGGAATACATATCAAAAACTGTAATGACCAAGAGAAGCATTCAACATGACTCTTCAAAACAGCTTTCAGCTTCAATGACAGCACTGCAGCCACTTGGAATGCTTCTCCAACAGTCCATATGTTCTGGGCATAAGTGAGCTACCTTGGTCTTACTCTTTGATCCAACTCAATCAACCCAAACCAGCTCTATAAGCTTTAGGTTGGGGGATTATAGGGGCCAGGTCATCTGAAGCACTCCATCTCCTTTCTTGTTTACAAGATAATAGTCACTACATAACCTCCAGGGCCATTACCTTGTGAAATACAAATGATTTTCAGTAGGTGTGTCCAGACTCTTGACTGGTACGGTGGAAAATGAAATTACATGCTACAGTCTTGCAAACAGGTCCCATCAGCCTGAGTGGGTGACGCGCGACCTCGGCTTTGACCCCAACGTCACCAAGCAGGGCTTCCCCTGACGCCGAGCTTTTCGGGGGAAGGGGGGGGTCCCTGTTTGAGTTGCCTCTGGCTGGGAGACCCCGGTGCTGAGCTTTCAGTTACCGGTAACCAATATCTTAGAACAGCTATTAATAGATGATGTTGGTACGCTGGGAGGGCTGGAGGGCATTCCTGGGGGTG
>JAODKL010000021.1:16483725-16507189 GCA_026780765.1 Petrocephalus schoutedeni | reverse complement strand
CCCCAACTGTCCTCTGGTCTCACCTAATCCCCACCCACTGCCCTCTGGCCTCTCCTAACCCCCAGTCATCTTTATACAGATTCATTGCTACAGAAACTGACTGCATTAATATACAATCTCCATGGATGTGGGCACAAAGGAAATGCTGTAGTGTTGTTAAAAGAACAGTTAAAAGGTGGTGACGATCTAACAATGGTCAAATTATTCTTTAATAATGACAAAGGCAAAAGATACGACGTATGTCAAACAGTGTACAAAAAGTACACGTTATCGAAACAGATTTAAATTTCCACGAACCAAAAAGAAAGTCAATGCGATTCACGTTCACCGCGTGATACTCAAGTTCACCAGCAGGGGTCTCCGACGCAACACAATCCACGGGCCAGGAGTGGCCAAAGGGGGAACCCCCCTGCGCGCGCCAAACGGAGCCCGAGAGGGTCACGCTTCCGGGGGGACCCCGAAGTACGGTGCAGCCCTCTCCGGACATTATAAGCAGCCAACATTCACAATCCTACTGCACGCATATAGAAGAAATGAAAATGTATTTTAAAACCATCGTATGGTAGTAGATATAAAACATGTAAAAGTAGAAGGGGGTTAAAGGCAGATTGTTCAATACCCGCTTGATACGAGAGCAGCATAGTTGTGGTAAAAATGACAATACCTTCTACACAATAATTAAAAAATATAACCGATTCCTTAACACGCCTTAATTCAACTTACTAGCGCTTCCTAGAATTGTACTTCTATGATGCCTATCACCTTTTACTGCAATACGCCTTTTCTAGATATAGCAAAAAAAATGCTGCACTGTTGGAACGATCGGTTTCAGCAATAAAAAAAATCGGAGCAAAAGTTCCAGTAAGGAAACGCAGAGCTGCTGATGCATGCAAGGCATGTTTAGTAACAATCACATTTATGTGGGAAGCATGCTGCTCCGAAAGCCAGTCATTGGTCTGGCATCACATAGTAATTACAAAGGTATGTCGCGTATCAGGGATAATAAGCAGCCTCGTCTGCGATGACTGAGAAGTGAAACACCTGAGACAGGCACAGCAGGAACGGGCGCAAGTAAAACCCGTTTGTGGCTGAACATTCGTAGCCTGGAGCCCAGCTCACTCCGACCTCCAGACTGGTCAGACGGGAAATCTCGTCTGTCGGTTTCTGGGAGTGTTTCCCCCATGCTGCTCTTTCCCTGAACCCAACAGGTTTGCCCACCCACTGAAAAATGAAGTAGCTCTGTACTGGAGGGCGAAAATGAGTCATTCGTTCATATTGTACATTTTTATGCAAATGGCCGGATCACCAGGCAACAAGCGACTTTCGCGCAAGTGGTGCAAGTGGACCCGGGACACTGAAACTAACTGAACGAGAATATTCGTGCTTGTCAGTGGTGCAGCCCACCTCCAACCCATGCAATGCTACTTTAATTGTGCTGTACGCAGAAGTGCATTTTCGGGTTATTGATAATGGCGTCAAATTATTTTATCACCATGATACTTTTCACCCGTTGCTCCGAGCAGAAAAGACCACTCGGTTTTGTGAACTGGCTCAGTAAATGGTGGACATACTTCCACAGCTATAACGTGACTAAACGCAACCCAATTAAAAGGAAGGAAACAAAGGACTTTAAGAAGTGCAGCTCACAGACGATATGGGGAGGACGGATAAGTGAGTCAAACGAGGCCAAGTAAATGCCTGGGGTATGAGGGATTTCGCACTGGGGTGGATCTCGGCAGTGAAAGCGCTGAAGCCACGCGCGCAGCCAGACGCGCTCACCATGCACGAGACGCATTCTCACCAAGCGCGCTCTGTGACGCAGTAGTGGATGCACACCGTGCACGCTCCAAGCGTGATCGATCACATTCAAAGTAGGGGCGATTATTCTGTTTAACCAGTAGCATTTATCAAATGTGTTACCAAAGTCACGCTAATATGAGAGTGGAGATATCAAGTCATTTCTGCGTATTAAAATCACTGACAAAAAAGGTATGCGAAGAGCCTGAATTCTGAAAAAAATACCTCATACATAGGTACACTAAAAGATTTACCTGGGTTTCCAATTAAAATTGCTCTTTCAAAAACGTATTGTGCATAAACCGATAACAGTGTAACTTACAATCGAAGGCTATTGTTTTAACTCACGTCTCAATAGTCAATAAAGCGAGGTAACACTAAACCTTTATCTTGAATTAATCTTGAGTGCATGTATTTCTAGGGACTGTAAACATTTGAAATATATGTGATGACGATGTTAACAGCCAGCGATCTGCGTCCATTTCATACTATGGCATTTGGCATTTTTTTTTCCCCCATAATTAGACATTTTAAGAGATATAAACACAGCCGATCCTAGTCAACTCACCTGCCCATTTCCCAAGCTTAGTGGAGAGCAATTGGCCATTCCCCAACACCCATATCCGAAGCCCCAGGAGCAATCGGTAGATAAACCACACCGATACCAAGGCCGTTGTAAAAGCACCAACCCAGTACAGAGGCGCCTCGGCCCAGTGCAGTAAGACCTTAACGTTGAACGACTGCATGACAGTGGCTTTCAGAATAGTGCCAAAGCGTGAATTTGAAATTAAATTACCCTATAACGTGAGACCCCTTTAAGCTAAGGCAGCAGCATGACACAACTCTTTAACAGTCTGCACAGATAGGAGTGCACGCCCCCCACCTACTCTTTAGGCTCCTGGCAAACCCACCTCCAGTGACTATTGGTTGAATATGCTGCCAATCAAACAATTCTCTTCTGTGTTTGGTGAATTTAGGAGTCGTCTGCCGAAGGTTGCTCTCATTCATCCCCTTTTTTTAGGAAGACTAGGGGAGGGCTTGTTTCAGTCTTGTACAGGAGCTGATTGGACAGGCATTACAGCAACCTGATATCTAGAATTTCATTGGCTCGACTTCGGGCAAGTTTTACCGTCGGAGGGAGTATTACAAAACACCTTAAACCCACGCGTTCTGCCCATACCATTTTATGAATGGACAGCAATTCCGATTGGTGCGCACCCACATTTTCAAGTCCCTCCTACATTGGTGCTTTTCGAACAATTCATACGTCAATATGAATGCCAATCAAGACTCACTGCTGCTGCAGTTTCTGCTGCTCAAACGATTCACGTTTCAGCATTGTAATATGGCTCAGAGAAGGAATTCTATGAATTCTCCTTTTACCTATACATTTACCCTTAAAATGTCAGCTAGTCTTGCAGGCCCGCTGTAAATCCCTGCACGCGTTTCATGTGTGACGTATTTGTTAGGAAAAGAAGCGCCACAGTAGCGCCGTCCGTGGACTACAGCTCCCAGAATCCCTACAAGCCTGGTTCACGCCGCATAGACTCGCGAGAGAACATTTCATAGCAACTACAAACACGGAAGAAGGATTGCGGTTATATAAACATGTAGGCAGCCCTAGTCACCAAGCACTCCACAGTATGCGATCACAGCTCATAGACTGTTTCGTGAGCTACTCTTTACACACAGCGCATGCAAAATTTAAGTACACTAATGTTGAACCAAAAGCAAGCGTATGATGCAAAGTGTTTCGATGCTCAAACGAGTCATAATATTCCTAGCAAACCAGCAATCGTGACTAGCTGAGTGCTTTGGCTTCAGCATGTGTCTGAGTCGTTGTCGCCATGCTACCGGAATTTCTCAGACTTAATCTGGAATTTGACATAAAAACAGTACATACCAGCAATGCATTTTCAAAAAGAAACACACGTAATGTCCGTTTTAAAGACAGCTTAGTAGGAAACTGCAATTGTTACAGAAAAATATACACATATACATTTGGTTTTTTTGCGCTGAAAGGAAATATCTCCTTGCCAATTATTAGAGCGTCTATGTTTGTGCTGTGTTACAGGTACATATAATTTGGTGCTTAACTGCATCAACATGTCCGAGTTGTTGGGTTGTGCAGGAAACTCAGCATTTTCATAACAGTGTGATGGTAAAATTACCTTAATCATTAGTTTTCACAACAGTGTTATGCCAATTTATTTTTATTAAGGAATGCTCATATAACGTGGGCAGATATGATTCACTGAACAGACACATGAAATGCTTGAATCATCCTAATTAACATGACATCAAAACAGTGGAACACAGCAAGGTCATAGTTCTAAAACAAATATGTAACATGTTGCTTATGGGATTTTTTTTAATCTTTATTTTTGCATCACTAAGGGAAAGCAATATATGCTTCAATACTATGCTAGACACGAACAATACCATGTACCATAAACGATTGCATATATACACACATAAAATTACACATGCACATTTCAAAAGCGCAATCCTTGATCCTGCCCTTTCAGTCACGAGGCATGGACTTTATGCTTACAGGCAGTGCAATATAAGTAAAAGTAACATATCTGCTTCTTACGTTAGCTAATAGTAGTTGTTTAAAATACATGTAAATGATGATAGAATTGCACTGCTGTACTTTTCTCAAAAACTATATCACCTTCTATACACATCCTGGCTGTTCAGATAACGATCCACAAGTCACAATATTTTTCCAAAGCATACAGCAGTTAAATTCAGACTACATATTTTAAAAAGCAGCATTACAATTAATAATGCAGATCTGAAACGAGGCGAACATGAGCACAAGGATAATCGATTCACAGTTTAAAAAATAAAGTGTATGGCCAAACGTCCCCTCTTTTCACATCAAAAGACACTACATAATTTTCTGACAATCATATTTGATAAATTCATCACAACAAATGGCTCCATATGAATAACACAACGTAGAATGGTCTACATTTTGATTTTAAAGATTCCACTTAATAAACTCTTTTGAAAAAACGGACAGAAAAAGTTTAAATAGTATACATTTATTTTAGAATACAAAGAAAATATTTCCATATCTGCACAGTAAAACATTCATTAATATAATACAGAACGCGTCTTATACTTTCACAAACGTGCTCAGTTTGCAAGATAAAGTGTCACACACTGTCTTCTCAATTTATACAAATGCACAGTTTAAATTTGATAACAATATACATTGTCACAAAATACTATCTCGGATTTTTATAAACACAACTGCAGTTTTTTTCAACTTAACTTTTAGTTAAGTATTTCTTAACATACTTTTCCCGTTTAAACAAAAATATATTTCTATATATCTCAGAACCTAATAGATTGTTATTTATAGCTGAAATAAAGCATGTGACACTTAAGTAAGATTTTTTTTTGGCACGCAAGTCATTCAGTTCAGCAGTTACTGTACGACCTATGAATCAGCACCTGTGATCAGTGGACAGCGACCGTCAGAGCGCTCCCCTCTGCTTCCTCACTATAGCTGTGCTGTCTTTCCACGCACTACCAACAAACAGTGAGGTTAAGCTTTCCAAACGTAAATGTTCTAATATAGTGCCTATTTTCCTCAACACCGTACACATGTCTGTGTATGTGTGGCTGGACACGAGCAAGGATTCCAAACGATATGTGGTCTTTAAAATAACATTGAATAATGCAAAAACCTGCTTCTATCCAACTGCAAATACAGTCACATTTTTGCACAAACCAAACTAAGTTGGCCTTTGCCTTTGTGAGATAGGTCGCACTGCCGAGGTTCTAAATTTCACAAAGTTGAGACGTTACAAGACGTCACCCTTCTGCACCGTGTGTGTTTAGGCACCATGTGCTTTTTAGAGGCTGTTTTGAACGTTTCATACCTAAAGAACAATGTAATGTATTATTTTGCACAAATTCATTGGATTGTGCGCCTCAGTTTTATGTTTCCCTTTCTTTAAAATTATCAGTACTCTATACATACCTGCCTGTACCTCGTCACACTAAAACTTAATCCACGGATAGTTATTAAAATGGAAAGTAGGTTATTATTTATTTGGTCGACAAAACTGCACCCAGTGGTGGTTTGTACTGTTACGTGATTCTTCTACATCAGTGGCCAGTTGTTGCATTTTTGATCTATATACCTGACCATCAGAGGCGTTCAGTTGCACAAACGGACGTACGTATTCTATTATATGTAAGGTACAGTTTTTGGAGTTAGCCACAGCTAATTTACTATCTGTGCATTTTTATTTCATAGCTTTCAATATGTCAGTGCGATACATATGGAATTTAGTAATACGTTTCCTATTCTCTACAATTTATCAAAGCATCTCGGCCAAGCACTTCAGAAACAAAATTAAATAAAACAGTACTAAAAGTCAGCAAACATTTTCGACACAGCCCCATACAGGAATTAACAACAGAGCAGACACGGCTGAGACCTTATAAAAACAACAATGACGTAGTTTAGCTGTTGAGAAAGACGTCACCAGGAGCTCACATGTTAATTAGAAAAGGCTGCTTCCTTTAGGAATTAAAATGAAACGATGATAATTCCTGTGGAAACAGAGGCAAAAAGACCTATTGCATGCATGAAAATTAAAAAATAATCAGTTGATGGGCACGTGACACATGCCAGCAGACTTTTGCCAATATGTCATTATTATTACAGTCCTCACCATCAGCACCAGTACTGCTGCTTTCATAATTAGCAAGGCCAGAACTTTTTTTCCAGTCAACTTTTAAATACCCCAAGATCTTACAGCCGTCTTTCAGCCATGCATACATCGCAAACTGAATGCACTAGACGATTCATAGCATTCTTTCAGAATGTGCCTGTACTTTATAAGAGCATAGTTCTCCATCCCCGTGAAAAAGAAAAAAAAGATCATGAATCCGTAAGACCGGTTCCCGCATTTACAGTCAACAACCTACTAATTTACTAAATAACACCACACATTTCATTGATAAAAGAATACATCCCACTACATACAACATAGTGTGTTCTCCCTACTACTATACACATATTATACCATAGCATTAAACACGTTTCTTAGTTTTGTTTAAACAACCTAAGAAATTGACTGACAGCTCTAATTACACCTTACTAATCAAAGAAATAATTATACACATTTGTACTAAACACATTTATATAAAATACGAAACTGTCTGGGATATTTAAATTATTTTGCCAGTTTTGAACAGAAAAGGTTTTATTACTTTTGACCTGCAAGACATATAGACTGGTGTAACTTCTTTACAAAATGCATTAAAATATATATTTCTTAGCATTCTTTGTATGACACTTGTCATTTATACAGAGTACTTTTAAAAAGGGGATTTTTGTTCTGCTTTGATCTTACTGATTAATAAAAATGCACACATCCTTTTAAAGACTACACTAACACTAACAAGAACCACGAAACATTTTTTTCTTAAAGCTTCCAAGACGTCAGGCTTACGTGCCTGAATATTATTATCACGACAGGTGGAAGGAACACAATCCTTACAGTTAAGCCTTCGCCAAATCCTGCTAATTTAACTAGCACATAAAATGTCTTAAAAACTTCCATAAAATAGTGTAAAGGTCCTTTTAGAATTTCGGCCCCCATCTGTCGGCGCGGCTTATCCTATACATCCCAGAAGCAGGAGCTACGTAAAAACACACATTGCTAAGCAACAAAATTACACTGAACCTGTCATACTACGCATTTTTGGCTGGAGGTGTCACCGGGCGGCAGCAGACGCATGGGGACGCACGTCGTGATGCTTAATGCACATGGGCCCCTAAAACAGCACCCTAACTTCAACTTCAACCAGTCAGACACAACGCAAAGACGTCTCCAAATGCGCCCCTATAAAACTGCCACATCTCCTATTCCTCCCATTTTATTCCGATTAGAATCCAGTAATCAACTCAGCCACACTCCCTGGACAGCACACACCTATCATGATGTCCAGTCGTGGTGTATAAATTTACAGGTGCAATCTACCTGTGTTCATCAAAACTGTGATATTTATCTAGGGAGGGAGACCTGAGGAATCATGTACCAAGCTCTGGATTAACATGAGGTTTTTTTATTCAGAACCGCCACATAGCTCAGTGTTTCTCTGACCGGTAGCTATGAAATGGAACGTGGCTGTCCAAAGTTCCCTGCTAGCCAGGGCGCCGCAACGGCAGTCACATAGAAGGGGCCGGGAAGTGGCAGCTACCACATCCTAAGAGTCACACTTGTACTTGACGGCTGAGCCATAGGCTCACTTGTGCGTAGCCATACTCAGAGGAACAACAGCCAGTGTGCCCGTCACCTCTACGCACCTCAGCTACCCATCAGTGGAGGTCTTCTGTCACCCAATTTAACACACGCAAATTAAGGTCCAGACCACCTACCGGCATTCATCTACTTTTTACTTAATGCAATCATCATCTCCTGGCCTTTTCTGTAGCTATGTTCACGTCACTCTGTATTCAGTATTTTAATGTAGCATCTTCAAAATGGAGGAAGCTTATTTATTTAGTGAGTGGGGCTAGGAATCTCACCATTTAATATAAACAATCTAAATAAGAAAATATTAAAATAAGGCGAACAATCAAACTATATCCTGCTTCATTTTCTAGCAGAGCATGTTAAATAAATAAGCTAGCTGGGACCCGTTCCTGCAGCGCCTGGCCTCTTCACCAACAGAGAAGACTCCTCAGTAGACGCGGGAGGTGCCTACCTGTGGTACCACGGCTGCCAGCCGCCTTTAGCTCTCACAAGCACTTGACAACACACGTATAGTTAGTCCAGTCCTGTGCGCATCTTCACGGCTGCTCCCTCCTATCTCAACATTATTCCCAGACCTCTGTAATTCCCAGCTCCTAATCCCAGTCTCCTCCTGCTCTTCTACACCTTAGTCCAAGACTTCCAGCATCTTCAAGTCATCGGATCACCTGTGAAAGACCAAGGCACAGACTTATATTACTCGACTATTTCTGCCTGCACACATCATAAGTTACACATTTTACATATAAGCATGTTACAGTTATGCATGAGATAAAACATACATATATTTTCAGTTTTTACATTGCAGTCCAATAATATCTTACACATATTGTTCCAAGTATAATTACATTTTGCATACAAACGACAGCAACATCACACCTATTGATAATGAGCACGTGAGGAATTCTCTCAGGATCATATTGTGGTCACAGGTTAATCATGCAGGATCTATGCGGCAGTGGTGGGTTTTATTTTAGTGATGAAAAACTGACACCACATCCATTGCTCCACTGCAGACATGCCGGACTGCGCACCAAGACCAACCAGGAGGGCTCAGCTGGTCCCCAACCTGGCCCATGGTCCGTCCCCGTGGGGGTTCCCCTCGTCCACACCTGTCCGGGCTGCTTGGCGTACAGTTTGGAACGAGAGAGTCCACAGACACGCTCAGTCATGGATATACACGGAAACACAGAGACACAGGGACACAGGAAGGCATAAATGGAAGAAAAAGTAAAACTCTTAATGTAATTACTGCCCAAATTTTCAAAAATGCAATTTAAAACATTCTACCTGATCTTAAAAAAATAAGACCATGCTAGTTTGTCATAAATTGTATATTTTTAAATCCTCTGTGATTATTCCCAGGCTCCAATCAGTCATAAGAGCTCAAATTTTCCAAATTCATGCATACACGCATGTACATACACACACATACATGCACAGGGAGTCACACAATATTACAACCATGAACAGCCATGTTCTTTTTTACCTGAAACATCAGATTCAGAGGTTCAATGTTCCCCTCCCAAGCTGTAACAATTTAACTATGGCACATTTAATATATTTCACTGATAAAACAAGTTATCACCCATGATCACACAAATGATTGCTGTAATTATAACACTTACATATATAAAAACTATGCTTATACAGTGTGCCTCTCTTTCTGTTCCTCCAGCTATATGTGTATACAAGGCTATTGACAGCGTTGATGGAATTATTTCAAACGTAGTAGGAGAGATGCATTTCTGAAAACCGTATCTGAAATATTCTTACATTCTTTCATTTTTTTAGCTCATGTCATGTGTTTGTAATGTACTGTTTGCTTCACTGGTACGTTGCTTTGGACCAAAGTATCTGCTAAATAAATGAATGTAAATATAAGTTCAAATAAAGTGACTAGTTAAGGTAAATTGTTTTTGAAACAGGACATCATCTAAATTGTTCAAAATTAGGCATTCAAAACCAATAAAATTAAATTATGAAAAGCAAACATATAATACAAGGATACTGCAAAGCATATTTACATTTTTTATTTTGAAGTCTTTAAAAGTATAATCTGCATGAAAGCATGATACGGTAAAAATCTGGCTGAAAGTGTGCTGTGATCTTTCTGTTTGCCCATTTAATATTGCAATTTGCTATCAACTTGGATGCATGTTCTGGATTTTCTCTGAATTCCTGCTGCATTATGTGGCAGAAATGTCACGTAAGCTCACAAACCAGCACGTGTGTGCGGCCTTCACAAAAAGCCCCCAACTCACTAAAAGGTCGCCCAGAAAGCTTCATCTATGGGCCGATTTTACCTGCCTCCCTGTTTCGTTCTTTGCCGTTGAGCTGCCAAAGCCAACACCCAAAATAACAGCCCTTATGGGACACGTCCCACCCGCCTCCACCAATCCAGAGCACTGGCATCACCCCCACACGTCTCCATACTCCACCTTAGCACTTATGTCTCTCTCACCACGCATCATCCCCCCCCCCGAAAATCCACCAGTTAGACATGGGAGCGCAAACCCAAAGAGGGGGCCCCCATCTACATATCATTCCCCCCCCCAGTGCCCAATACCAGTCCCCTACAGTGCATCCCTCTCTGTTTGACCCAAGCCCATCCTGACCTCCACGGTCAGAAAGACCTTCCATCTAATCATGCCCCAATTAACTGGAGTATCACTCCAAACATGCCAGCAAACACAGAACAGCAGCATTTCCTAGAAGTCCCCTCTCATCCAGACTGCAAGCCTTACACCCCCAAACCCCAGTACCTTGCACTCATCCGGGGTCCTCATAATGCACCTCGCCTCCGACTCTAACCCACTCCATCAAGGAAATGCACCGAAGTAGATCGGCACCCCATGCCTGTCATCTGTCATTAAAACAGTAAACATATTTTCTTATTACCTTATCTTCATATTGAATGCATCAGTGTTTTTGCTACCCTGAAATAACATTTAAATGTCACCCAAATTATACCATCTTTATAAGTAACACACATATACATCCAGACTTGAACTAAGTTGTGCCCCATCCAATACCAAACTCTCTACAATGCTTCTGCATGCATCACTGAAATTTAAATAAAAAAAGGATGAAATAAGAATGAAAAATGATAAACAATTATACTCTACACACAACTCTCCACGTAATACTTATACTTAAAACACATGAATTCTGTAGGGTAATTATGTTTATTCATGGTTTTTTATTGCTTGCTGTTTTTTTACTATCTATTATCTATTTTATTATCTAAATATTAAAACATTTAACTGCTGTAATTTTTTCTTTCCTTTTTTTCTTTAACAAATTTATATCACAATCCCCCAACAACATAATTTATCCCTGTATTACATATTTGCAATGTACCATTTTATGACTTGTATTATGCATTAAATGTGCAAAGTACATGTCAAATTGTTCACTTACGTTCCACATCAATGGTCCCCATGTCAGTCTTCTCTGCAGCCCACTGCTAACAAAAAACAAACAAAATGAATCAGATAAATAGGCATTAATGCAGTTCCTGCCTTAGAGTAGAACCGGGGTTTAAACAAAACACCTTCTATAGGTCCTTACTAATTTTAACAATTTAATTGAGCATCGTTTACCTTCGCTGGCACTTACACGTGGACTTACAGCAGAAATTGCAGAATTTTCCCTAGAACTGGAAGTTTTCCATATTCTACAGTGAACATCCTTAGTTTATTTCTACAGGGGCAAATTTTGGTGTCTAACACCATCCTAAAACACTCATAAAGCTTCTTCTTATATTTCTGACATCTCCTAGCTAATTTCCATGCTAAATATTTTAGAAGACAAATACAGAATGTGCTGTGTGCATTATGGACGTCCTAAGAAAATTACATTTTCATTTTGTTTTTGTATTCTGTCCTTTATCTAGTTTATTTCATTCTGTAGTACATTCATAATTTTCAGTCTTCTTAAAAGAACTAATATTCTGCTAAATATATTAAAATGTTTTGTTTCATTACAATTGACAATATATTTACTCAATAAGTGGTACTTTTTTTACAATACCTCCTCTGTTTAAATTTGATCAATCAAATAAATAAAAGAGATTCATGGAATATTTCTGAAGAAACAAAATCATAATTTTATAGGCATACTGGGTGAACCTATTTACCATATTATGCAGGAAATACAATCTGTAAAACAATTAGAATGTCAAGGTTTCTGGAATAAGTAAAGCAAAACATTCAACTTTAATTGAAAAATTAAATTAACAAATGCTTTATGGCTCAATTTCACAACAAAACAAACAGAGTTTGTATCTGAAACATGAATGTAGCTGTATGTGATTCATTGCGGCATGTTAAGGACTGTTTGAAATTAGTCCATAGCCTTAATGTGCTGTGTCACATCACACTTAGTGTCAGAACCACATTTCACAATTTTGCAGGGCAGAAGGAGATTAATAAACTCAATTTTCATTTAATTTTAAAACAAAAATCAGCAACAGTCTATGGGTCAATGACTGATAAAATAATGCCAATGAAAAATCTACCAGAATACTTATTCAGTTAGTAAATCATAATGAAAAAATGTAAAATCTGACAGTGGCATGTTGAGATTTCAGTAAAAATGATGGATTAAGATGTCATTAAGATATCAGGTGCAACTTACTATTTGAACTGACAAAATTCATAACAACTGGTTCCCTTGATTTTAAAAAGAATCTAAACATGGAAAAAAAGTAAAAAGTCATGGATAAAAGTATGAAATTAAGAAATTAGTAATGTAGAGAAATTCTGAAAATAATGAATAAATATGTGGAATTTTAAAAATGTTGCAAATAGTTCTCTGTAATATGGTACAATGTAAGCACTGTAGTAAATAAAATATTCACAAGTTAAAATGATGCCAATATATAAAATGTAATGTGGTAAAAAGATTAAAAATAAAATTTGCAAAATAATACTGATAAATGGATTTTCTCTGTAGAGAACTGGGAGTTTGTAAGTATTATCAATCAATTTAAACAATGATGACCATGATTACATGACTAAGGGGTAATCTGATTTGGAAATATTAAACACTTTATCAGTATACTGGCTTTGTGTACCTGTGGTGTGTGCACCTGTTTGATGTGGCTGTGTGTCAGTAATGTGTAATATGTGGTTCTGTGTAATGTCTACAATAACTGTCCGTGAGTGTGTGATTCTGCATCTGAACATTTGTGCCTGTGTTATGGTGTGTGTATGTCAGAATGCCGCGCATTCAGATGCAGGTATCTGCACACGTACATGCGGCTGCATTGTGAGCACAGGCACACGCCTTTCAGCTGTGTGGCTGTGATATGGTGTGTCTCTCAAGGATCTCATGTGTGTGCGTCTGTGGGCATGTGAGATACACTGATGTATGGAGTCTCATTTGGGTAAAGTTCCGCTCAACTCACTTTAGAGAAAGTTCCGATCTGAAAGCAGATGGCATGTCAAACGAGTGCGAGGTGAGTTCCTCTGTGTGTGTCTGTGACTGGGTGGCCCCAGCATTGCACTGATGCTCAGGGAACCTAGAGGAGAGGAACCCTCCATACATTAAAATGATCACTGCTTTTGGGAAAAGCACCTTTCCTCCTAAGCTGCAGAGGTAAGCGGTTGCCAGCGGGGACTATCAGGTAGGTGGTCATAGCCAAGGTGTGGTGAGATTCTCTAAGCCAGTCAGCCGGGATGGGTGGGTGGGGATAGGGGTGTGTAAAGAGCAGGTCCAGGGTGGAAACAGGAAACAGACATGAGGAAACCAAGCGCCAGGCGTGTCCCGCGGCCCCAGGTCCTCGGGATGCAGACACGCTGGCCAATGACCGTGGCGATGACATCACAGTCCCAAGGTCACGCTTTCACAAGTGTCATGAGACTGGGACAGGTAAGGGGGGGGCCCAAGCTCTGACTCACACCGCTTCCCAGCTCGCTGAGGCAGAAGAGGGCAGGGCGGCACTCCGCTGGACGTTGGCCGGAGTCCGTGAAAATCGGGCTTTGGAAAACTAGAAAATGAAAAAATAAAACACAGAACAGATTTAAGAGTCAATTCGTTCAGATCCCGCTTCTGTGAAGACAGGAAAAATGTCATAAACTAAAACAAGCAGGTCTGGTGAGCCCAAAATCAAGGTCTCACACCCCCAGCCAGCCATGAGCGAACGACAGACCCTGTCCCTAAAGTAAGAGTCTCCACAGATTCAAATAGTAAAACTATAATTTACATCACACGCCTAAACTTTGTTTACCAAATAAATTAATTATAAAGTAAAATTAATTAAACTAATAATAGTAATAACAATAATAATTGTGTTACATTAATTAAAAGTAAGAGAAACTATGACTGCAAGCACAAAAAGTCCCTCTATGGTAGTAGAGACAGATGAATATATATAGATGTGTATAAATCAATAGATATGAATGAATTTCCAACAATATCAATGAAGTTTAGTCATCTTAGTTTATGTATAAGATATATCAATTGTTTGATTGCCCGTTCCGTGTGGAAAAGAATCAAAGAAGCATCCATGTTCCAGTGTGAGCAGTGATTCTAGCAGAGGATGAGCTGCGGAAGAAAAGGGAGAAGGGGTGAGTGACTTGGTGACACTCTGTCCCAGAAGGGTTTGGGAAAACAAGAAAGCAACACGCGAAAATGTGAACACAGCAACACGAGGGACGGGGAAAAGTGGCCCAGCTTATTTAGATAATGATCACGCTAATCAGGTTCCACATAAAGCTTCACGCAAAACTGGAAGTTGCAGTCGGGATTCGGGGAGGACGGTAAAGACTGTAAGGAAGCAGGGTAAGGGTCACAAGGTAATGACCAACGCAGGCGTCTGCAGACCATGTGCTGCTCTCAGCCCCGAATGATGCCAGAGGGAGTTGTGGGGACATCCCGAATTTTATCAAAATGATAACAAACCCCCCCCACACACACACACAAGTGTGAAGTCCCTTTGGCCAGGTCCCCCAGTGCTCCAAAATATCTCCTCCAACCAAACGTCACTCTCAACAGGAGCCCACGCTTTTCGGCGCGATGTACCACTGTGCCAAGAACCGCGTAAACAAACAATCCCAGCCGTCCCTTCAGTCAGCATCAGAGCGGCTGGGCGGCCCCGTCCTGCGTCAACACGGCAGAGCCGGACACACACCTGACGCGCACAGAAAGCCGCGCCTCACACACTCTCGTGGCGCACCTGCTCACAATGCTCAGCCGTCACTCGCATGCGTGAACACGAGCGCAGGGCGTGTCCTGGCAAAGGCCGCACCAGGGAAAGTCAGGGCAGAGCCGCCGAGTCTAAGGGTCCAGACGGAAATGCGGGTCATTTTGCCATGACCGGTCCCTGCTAGTGGACGGCTATGTGATGCAAGTGCAGGGCTACAGTAGAATGCTTCCCAAACACTTCAGCACTTTTTGTTTTGCGTGTGTGTGTGTTTTTTTCCTTTTCTTTTTTTTGCGGGCCGCAGCTGATTATCTCTCTGCCGCATGTGGGAGAGAGGGGCGAGTTCCGAGCCCGGCTGTGAGGGGTTGCCGTTCTCGCAGCGGACCGGGCCCGACTGCTTGGCGGTACCCCGCGCACGCTGTCCTCGAAGCCCAGGCGACTGAGGGGACTCCTCGTCTTAGTTTTCCTCCTCCGTCTTTTTGTGAAAAAGAGGAAAGAGGGAGGCTGCAGTCATTGAGAGAAGCAGGGATGGTGGGAATGTAGCATGCAAGGGGTCCTCTCCCCATTTTGGGGCCTCAACAGGCTGCCTGCCACTCTGGAGTCCAGGGCTCACTTTGCCACCGGTTTGTCTCTACCTGCTCATGTCGGCCCTGAGCCAGTGCTGCAGATTTTGGGCTTTGTGAACGTGAGAACTCTGACATACAAAGATGAGAGTTACTCTGCGTACACACACACACACACACACACACACCTTCGGGCAGAACAGGCAAGACTGAAGGAACAAACAAATCTGCATGTTCTAAGAACAATATTTCCAAACAACCCTTATTGGAGGGTTAGAGCAGAACTGGTCCTATCAGCTCAATACAATAAAACTCAAACTCAAATGAAGTTTAATAAGTCATTTATAATTCAGTCTCAATCGGAGAGGGGATTAAACAGTGTCAAACAAAGTTTCCAAACAGATAAAGAAACAAATTCCGCAACATAGCCATCATTATAACCAAACGACAAACAGTGCCAGGTCTTCCCCTTCTCTTTTTTGTGAGCTGAGTTTCCTCCCAGCACTAATGGTTGAAGGTACCAGAGGAGGGATCACGCCACATGGCTCTACCCTTCCGTTTTCTCTAGGAACGAGATCAGGGGCCACGAGACTAGCACTGCGACGGAGCAAGGAGACACCTTATCCAGAGGAAGGAATTAAAAGCCGGCAACTCCCTCACTGAAACCTTCTACCTCATCTGACTCCACTCCAGGTTCCCTGCTAGACAGTTCACATTTTTGCTGCCTTGGAGCCGGGAAGGAGCAAAAACATGGACTACCTGCGGGTCCTCAGGGACTGGATTGAGAAACATTGGGTTAAAGGGACTAAAATTCTCCTCAAAGTTGAATCAAAATATCAAAAACTTTAAATGTCCCAAGCTATCATACGGACATTTCTTTACTCAGCTACAACCAAAAGCCTCACAACATAATGTTCCCTCCAATGTAATATTTATTTCAAAGATAAACTACTTACAGCCAGTTACTAGAAAATCCAGTATCTATGAGAATATACCAATAATACTAAATATTTCATGTTGTCATAGAATTGTTAATCCCAAACCTCAAAGTTTTCCCAGCCCAGACAAGGAACCAGTAGGAGCAGAGAGAGACTCTGAATCCCAGAAGGCAAAGCGTGCTCTTTACTTATAAACGGCAGAGGTCCTGATGCTGATCTGTAGTGCCACACCCTATCGGAAAGACCACACTGCCAAACACTGCTCCGAATGTCAGCTCTGATACAAAGGTATAAAAGTCCCCGTGAGCGACACGTGGCAAGATCGTCTAGCGACGGTCTCCACCTCTGAGTTGAGTCGGTTGACTTCGCCAAGCACCACCGATATTACAATAACGACCAAAGGCATTAATCTCGTTCTGGTGTCCACCAATCAACACAAATACAAGCATCAGGAATCTTCATACAAGCACTGGCCACCACCTTACAAACAAACTAATCAGATGAACGCAAAGGAGAGTTAGAGCACCCTGGAACTCACGTGGGGACCGTACCGCCTTCATTCTCCCCTTCTCAGGCCAAAGTCCACCATCTTCACAAGACCATTCAAAGGTTCACGGTCTCTCTTCGCCAAGACGCAGTGAACACACACCATGATTTAGAGGGGCTGAAAATTTGGTCTGGACCTCACGTTCTGCAAAACGAAAGGAGAAAACACTTCAATATGGGAAATTCATAATCTGAAACTAACTTGCTGGTCCTCCACGTAGTGACCTAGAGAGAGCAGAGGCAGTGTTCAGATGGTGCGTCAACACCAGCAAGGCAGAGTCATGCTACGTGACAGGCCGTCTCGACAAAAATGACATCATGTCTAATACATGTCTCGCTCTTGTCACATGCAATGTGACGAAACATAGGCAAAGCTATAGCCCAGTATCTTTTAATTGCATGTTGCCTCCCCAGATCTGCATGTTTGTATTTAATATTCTCCTCCCGCAACAACAACAAGAATACTACTAGGTTATTATATAGCACTTGTTAACAGAGTACACAGTGGTTTATGCAGAAAGATTAAAACAAGATTTTTAAAGACAGATATTAAGGTAAAAACTCAGGAAGGGAAATCCAGTCAAGAAACAAAACGGCAAAATCAGAAATAATGGCAGAACCTGATTTTGCTCAGAGAGTGCAGTAAAGAGACAGGGTAATTAAAAGCGGGAGTAAACGCTTATATCTTTAGGTGCTTTGTGAGTGCATCCACTGTGTGAAGGTTTTTAAGACAGACTGGGAGTGAATTCCATAACTTAGAGCAATAATAACTGAAAGGCTGACTCCCCACATCTTCAGCGGATGGGAGGCAACAGGTTACTGAGGAACAGCCTAAGCATTCTGGAAGGAACATACGTATCACTGCAGGTATTAGTGTATAAATTTTAGATTTATAAACATAAGCATCTCTGGCTTTTACTACATCATGATGCCATTTTCCATGTTAAAATATTTCCAGCCCACATAAATGTACATGAAATTATATAAGGGGAAGAAAAATGCAGGGCTCACCAAAGCCGAGAGCAGGACAAAGCGGGGCGACGTCCACGTTTCACACCTGAAAGGAGAGCCACGGAATTAGTGCAGGTATTCCCAAACGTGAAGGGTGACCTAATGAATGGCGGCAAAGACACACAAACGAAAACACACACAGACACGCACACACACAAACTTTCTGAACTCTGCAAAGAAGAATTTTCAACATACTGCCAGGATTAGTTGTATGAAATTGTTTTAAATGAATATGATCAATGGTTGCTTAAACCAAGAAGGGGCTTTCGCAAATACGGCACAATGCAAATAAAAAAAGTGACACCCACTATAGTAAAACATAGTTTGATGAGAAACACCCAAAGATAGCACATAATGATAAGCTTATCACAGACATCACGTGTGGACCAGCATTCATTTTTGCTGAAGTGTTATTTTGCTTATAGTTACCTGTTAATAGTTAGTCATAGTTATTATCCTTTGTTACGTTAGTATTTTGTAATAAGAATATTAATAATTATTATTGATTAATAACATTTTCACAGTGTCTGCGGCCATTTGATTGACCATCTGCATGGCCCGCATTGCAATGTGTTTGAAACGTACAGTTTAAACACCAGGTCGCCTTCTCATGTGCTCATCACCCCTCATTAATCGGGCGCTGGATCATTTCTATGGAATTCGCTAATGACGTCTTTCAGGTGTCACCTTTTATGTACAAGGGGCCAATAAAAACATTTAAAAAAAAATTATGTAAGCAACCTGATCCATATATTATAATGTTTCAATTAATCTTTACCATATTATAATTCCCACAACACACCAAAAGGAAGCATTTATTTGTTATATCTTACGTGACAGAAGTCTATGCTTTAAATATATTGTGACAGGAAAGTAGGGAAACACCTTTTGATTGAATGTATCTGCATCGTAAGTGAGACGGGTTCCACGTGGTTTTCTGTGTGATAGGCCTTATACGCCACCCTGAAATGGTCAGGGTAAGCTATTATTAATTATATTCATTTAGTATTGTAGCATATTGTTGCTTTAAGTTTTTTCATACCCTTTAACGTTATTATTAGCGATGTAATTAATTCAAGCAAGTGATGTTTCCGCATCAGGCAAAGCAGACGAGTGGATGTGCATGGGGCCTAAAGACGAGAGCCTGATTTCATGCTATGTTGTAAGAATGGGGCTGAAGTGTGCGCCATTACGGGTAAGCGGGCAACAGTGTAAATCTGTACGTATTGGATAATTATTTTTAAATGACTCATGAAATAAGAACGGTCCGATTTCTTGCATTTTTTGTTTTAAAGGGTATTTTTACAAATCCCATGAGTGGTGTGGCGTCGCAGCAAAATTGTGCCCCCAGCCCCCACCCCCAAATTTACTGGGCTGCATCTCAACGGATAAATTTATAGAAAGTTATACATTACGACAAGAACCAGTTCAAGTTAATGTCAACAAATGTTACGCCGTCATCTTGCATCTTTCTCGCACGCATCTCGAAATTTCGAGCCAGAGTTGAGCCAGTGTTTATATGGACCCTCTATATTGAACAGTCGCACTCCTGTTGACCTCTCCTGACACATTTCTGACCTCACAACTTGATAGGTTTGTTTATCTTGTATATGTGACTCAATTATAATTTAGATGCATTTATTTCTAATTGCAACCAATCCTGGTTGTCGGTCAGGGAAGGGATCTTGTCACGTTCATGTTGTTTACTCCGCTAGGAGGAAAAAATAGGTTATACACATTTTTTTCGTGGATAAAACGCTGTCTCAAGAGTTTTTTCAGCTTAAGTGATTTTTCCGTAATATGCCCTCGTCTTTGACCAGTTACGTCCAATCTTACAACTGTCTTGCGTCATACTTATTAATACGTCGAACTTAAGGCATTAATATATTTGTATCTACGTATAATGTTTGACCAAAAAAAGTTTGTGTTTTAATATCACAAATATTCTGTGCTACAAATATGTTTCCTAGAGTCACAAGTGCCGAAGGTGAAGTGACTAGGAGAGACGCATTATTAATGATCCCAGCAGGATTGTTACCTTTTTTTCTTATGTAGAATGGCCTTAGTTACTTTATTACCGTTTTACCCTGTTGAATGATGTGTGTTCGGACGGCCAAGTTGTTTTGTTTTTGGCGACAATGAAACTACAGGTGTCGGGCACCTCCTGCCTGGTGCCGGTGACGAGGGTAACTTACTAAATACTTAACGAAACACTTGGAGACCTCATTTGGGGACAGCATAAATAGGAACACCTTTTTGTATGGGTTGCTATTTGTAATAAGCTTATGTGCTTTATGTTTTATTTCCTTATTTCATTACAGCGTGAGACAGCAGCTTGTTAGGGCTGTGAAGTCAGCCAGGCGTGGGTGCTTGGAGTACATTTATGGATTCGGGGAAAAAGGTATGTAGTTGCTGGATTTTTTCTTAAAACACCAAACGGAGAGACGAGTGTGTGAGGGAAATGCGCGAGCGAATGCTGTGTGAGGCAGCGCCGCTCCGCTCCTCCTCGGCGTGTACGGCGGCGCCGTGCGCCTCACACACCCATGCGGGAGCGAGCCGCACGAGCGTCTGAGTACGCCAGTGATCGGCGAATGAAAGTGATGTAGCATCTAACTCTGTGACTAATATCTTCCCTTATTCATGTCAATACGGTTTCATTTGTCATCATATGAGCTTGCATGAGTGTGTGTGTGTGTGTGTGTGTGTGTGTGTTTGTGTGCGTGTGTGTGTGTGTGTGCAGGCGCGCGCGTGTATGTATATGAGAGAGGAATACAGTGAGGGAGAGCAGGAGGGAGGAAAGTTCTCGGCTCCCTCAGATCTTGGTCAGCAGCAGTATTTGACAATGTATGCAATGTACTTGTTAGAAAGGTCTGCGATTTGACCCCTACCCTTTCCACCCAGCTTATATCACTCTCTCACACAGGCGCGCGCACACACACGCACGCATACACGCGTGAAGTCACTATGTCTTCCCACGTGCAACCCTCTTCATCTCGGGGGCTCTGTGTGTTTACATGCAACTCTTTAAATCCCAGACTTTTGGGTTTCGTGTGCATTGACTCAATAAACTGGGTGAGTTAACTGCTGGTTGCCGGGCTGCTTGAGATCACAATTTTGGTAGCAGGGTCCTGACAAAGTTGATGACGCTAAATACCTTCCCTTGGGTTGGGATGCACGCTGGGTCTGGGAATTGGGCAGGATAGAGTAGCTCCGTGTACACAATTTTATAACAATTACATTTGCAATAATAAATAAAAAATAAATATTTCGTGTATATAGTGTTAAGAAGAACAAAATAAATGACATAATACGATATATAAAACACGAAATACAATATGCAATAATAATAATAGTAATAATAATAATAAAAATAGTGCTCCAGGACGCTAGTAAAACGTCTTCGATATGAAGGTTTAGATTCGACGAATGCGACCTCCGCAAATGCTTTTTGGGGTAAGGGCTTCCCAGCTTGATAGTTATTAACAGCAAGCCCAGACCGCAAAAAGATTCGCGAAGGACAAATGACACACTACATCCAGTTGAGTCCATAAAAAAAGCGATATCCAGAGGCTTTGCTCTCCCGCTTGTTTCCCAGCCACAGTCAGTGTGTCCATTAATCAGAAAAGCCGAGGTAACGGAACCCTTTCCTTGTGCTCAAGTCTGTCTCCAACTCAGCGCGTTCATCGAGAGAACGAAGGTTTTCTCCAAAAATGCCATATCCAAATCCCAGTAAACTATGCGCTACCGCTGTCCGAGGATCGTTTTTAGAAATGTTTGCTCCATCCTTAGTTTTATTTATAATATCTCTCGTCCCTGTCTCCTCTCTTTGTGTTCTATTGCGCATCAACGGAAAATAACATACAGTAAAGTAGCAACCATATTTCAGTTTTTTATATCTTGGTTTGAGCAACATTGTTATTGTTGTTATTATGCTTAGAAATCCTCTCGATCGTGATGTAGCCTACTGGAGAGCTGAGCTGCTTCTGCCGGTCGGCAGTTCTGCGTTAGGGGAAGAGCAAGCAGCTTTCGGCACGTAATAAATAGGAAGCAGCGACGGATCTTATTGGTGCAAGCAAAAACTCGTCATCCACCAATCGGTGTGCTTCTCACATAGGGACCCCCCTTTTTGAAAAAAAGGGAAAAAAGAAAAGGGAAAACTAAATTGTATCCTCGTTAGCCAAAGTGAGTATAGATAATGCGTTTATGCATCCCTTTGTGTATGTGGGTGTGATTGTGTCTATCTAATTTTTGTCGGTTATCATTATTAATTTTCCACCTTTATAATGGCAATGTTAAACATCGTGCAAATATATACTTGACATATGTCAACAGCTAGTACTATGGCTGTTTAAGTAACAATAACATCAACAATGGCAGCCATGGTATCCATTCAAAACATTCTCCATTTGCAGTAAGGAATTATTACTGATGTAACGGTGAGTCAAAAACAATGTAAATAAATCCTGTCTTTAAATGTGCACATGACTGATTCACGACAACGCCTGCGCCAGCTGCGGGGAGTCTGGCAATGTCCCGCACACTAAAGCAACAATCCGACGGGCCTCTGACACCATGCGACTGGCCAAGTGCGGAGAGTTCACAGGAGGGCACAACCCAACCAACGGAGGAAATGTCCTTTAATCAGAGCCAGATAGAACCTGAACACAATAAAGTCATTGTAGAAATATAAAAGGTAGATATAAACGAGATAATAATAGTAATAATAATAATAATAATAATAGCAACAACAACATCAGCATGTTGTCATGATTAAAGATAAATATGCTTTAATAGTATAGTATACGCTAGTATATTGAATTGATTTAAGTTACGTACTGGCAACAATTCCAAATTATTATTATTATTATTATTATTATTATTATTTTTATGCAGTAAGTCTTGTTATTTAAGCCTTCCCATCATGCAATTCCACACCCCCACTAGGGGTAGTTCCTGGAGGTGGTACAACACGATCTAAAAAAAAATCCTCAGATAAGTCTTAAGAGGATGTCCCGGAAAATAATATATATATATATATATATATAATATATAAACTTTAACTCCACTTACCATGTTGATCTGTTTCCATATCTCCCTTTTAGTGGCCAAGAGTGTTTGTAAAAACATCAAAGCGTCCCCCTTTCTTGAAACTGCAAGTTATTGTACTGAGTG
>JAODKL010000021.1:16464109-16474644 GCA_026780765.1 Petrocephalus schoutedeni | reverse complement strand
ACACAACAAGCACCAAAGTAATTCCAAAGCAATGGCCCCCGGCTCTTGTCTTGGATATCTAACGCCCGATTCCCTCTTCGCATTTCCCACGTCGTCTTTTGTGCACGATCGTATTTTTGTCGTGATACATGCTCGCATTGTGATATTAAACCTTTATCTAATCAAAATGTTTGCACATCTAACGCGAACACGCTTTCATCTATATTTGGGCGTCGACACACAAACAGCTACGGGCACGATCGCGCTTAAGCGAGGCTCCCGGTGACTTGAGGACAGGAGTGCGCCAGCGCCGTCGTGATCCTGAAGCGACGCTAGAGTTTCCTGCATACGCTCCTTGCCAAGACAGCCCGTCCCAAACACAATACGGTTACTCTAATACTAATGTAGACCTGTGAATAAATAAAACCTTGCCACATAAAAAACACCGAAAACACGGAAGAGCATTTCAGGACAAACACAGAACCACTATAAAACAGTTAAAAACATGAACGATGGACAAAGAACCGAACCTGAAAAATCGTGATGGAATGACTAGGAAATATTTCCCACACATAACATGCTCGCAAAATTCTCTATGCAGAGTACCTCTGAAACGAAACTGAACTCTTATCAGCTTTTTATTAATGGTATGCATTCAGCAAATGACCACTAGTCCACTGTGATATGACTTCCACTGCTAAAAATAAACGCTTCCTTCTTTTTCTGACAAAGCCACATCAGACATGACCACGCACAAACAGTCATGTTCTAAAGAGGACAACCCGTCTGAATTGGACCCAAGCTCACCACTCATTTCACAGACATTCATGTTACACAACAGTCTCATAAATTTGAGGGTAAATGTACTTAAGGCTGAACAAGGTCGCGAGTAGAAGTGGCCCAAACGAGGCTTCTGCCTCGAAAGACCTCAAAATAGAGCTGCCACCCCTTCAGATCAAGAGGAGTCAGCTGAGGTGGTTCGGGCATCTGCTAAGGATGCCACCTGGACGGCTCCCAAGGGGGCTGTTCTGGGCACGTCCCACTGGGCAGAGACCCCAGGGAAGGCCCAGGACATGCTGCCGGTATAACATCTCCCTGCTGGATTGGGAACATCTCAGGCTTCCTCTGGATGAGTGTGAGTCTATCGTCATAGAAAAAGCGATATGGTTTACCCCGGCCAGCAAGCTGCAGCCACAACCTTCTCCAAGAAAAGTGCTGGGAAGACAAGCTTCACTGATGTGGCCTGGTCAAAGTCCTGACTGGAATTCTCCTGGGAAAGTGCAGAATGACTTGACGATAGTGACCCAAAGGTAATCCCCAGGCAGAACTTGCCAGTAGCACTGACTCCAAACATTACACTTAGGAGTTTAAACACATACAATCAACATTTAACTTTTTCTTTAACTGCCATAAATAGAATCATAACTAATCTGACTCTTGAGCAATCGGAGTGTGACTAAAATACAATATTTAATGATCATTTTGTGTTCTTTTTCTTCCAAAAGCATCTTTGGAAAGGTGTGAATACCAGATGATAATTGGGTACTATACAGTAGTGTTATATTTATAGGTGGTTTGATACGTCACATGTTTTCTATATGGCAAAACACTAAGATCAAAATAAATGATAAATCCATACTCAAATCACTAATCCTTCACAGGTATTGGGGGGGGGGGCATTCCTGGTAGCCCAGAATTGGATGCCAAACATTTTGCAGGGTACAGCACACACCACTGGCAATTTAGAGACATTAATTAGCCTAACTGCATGTGTTTAGAACTGGCTGGTTTCAAACCCTGGTTCCTGGTGGTGTGAGGCAACACGGCAAGATCCACTGAGAATTCATGTGCATTTTAGACAGGTACTTGCTCCATAATTTGGGAAATCTGTGTTTTTCAACAACACAGAAATTAAAATGAAAGCAAATGTTACAATTAATAAAGCCGGACATGATGTTGTGTTGAATATCCCTAAAGGGACCTGGCTGTTGCACCTGCTTAGCAAGGCACTTAACCTGAACCACTTCAGTAAAAAAAGTAAATAAACCGGTTAAAGAAATGTAAGTTGTCTTTGATGAAAGCATCAGGTAAGCAACTAAATGCAAAAATCCTAAATGGTGCGGAAATGTAACTTTCAGAAGCTGATCGCCTCACTATATTCAGGATATGCAGTTATCCTGAGCCTCTGTTGGGCAAACCTCATGTACAATATCTTCTGTTCTGGGCTGTGATTTCCCGGCCTCCATAGTTAGCAGTACATTTAATTACTTGTGCATTTTCCTAACCTTGTCACAGGCATTCACTGTAACGAATTCTGCTTTTAATGTCCGGCATTTTACATTAATGACTGTCATTTATTGTGGTTGTTGAAATGTGTGGTCATGAGGAACAGACCGTGAGTACAATGATATTTATGGTTATTCTTATTTATACTACTTTAAACGTCACGAGTTTATTCAATCTTGCAATACAGGCTGACGATTTGGGAAAAGGGAATGAGAGTCATCATAAAAAAGTCACCAGGTACACAGTGTTTGCTGCTAAGTTTTGCGTGCCTGCTGTTACTCCGCAGTTGACTGAAATGTGCTGTGGAAACAAAGTGTCCTTCTCTTCCACGCAGGCCATGAGAACAAAAACACACAGGTGTCACCCCTCCCGTGGGGACCACCCAATAAACCGAGTTGTAAAGGAAGCACTACGCATGATAAATGATTCAAAATATACCTCCCACCCTGGATTTTAAATGAGTCAATATTGCTGGTGTTTAAATACGCTATACTCCCTCGCCATTAATAAAAAGCATCAAAATATTTGCCTTGGTTTCCGTTATAGACGGACACGGGCGCACACACGTGTGCTTTAATTTGTTTGATGTCCCTCTCCCTCATCGTGTTTCCATTCCATCCCGTATCAGGTGACACTTAGACGTTCTAGGAAACCGCCACTTTTGTTTTTGCTGTTTACTGTCGAGGGCAGTATCGGAGTAAGGCTGGATGGGCGATGTTTGAATTTCAAGCTCATATTAAGAATCCCGCTCGCCCTCCCCTATATCTGTCTGTTTATTTTTCCATCTCTCCTGCCTAAATGATGTCAATGGAAGCCGAGCTATAGAGCTATTTATAGCATCGCCCCCGTCTCCCTCCTCTGGCGGAACCACGTGACGCGGTGTCGCTGCACAATAACCACCCCAAGAAGTGTCTTCATGAATAGAAACGGTGAATATTTATGAACGGACGCCTTCCTTGCTGTTATCCCACGGAGCTTCTGCGGAATACCCGTTATGAAATGTGCTTAAGGGGTTCTTTAGATGGGGATCGCCTGTAATATCGATATAGAACTGGTATAAATAACACTTATTTATTGAATAAACATTCTTCGTGCGTGCCTTAAACCATTACATCCCATTCCGTTGAGTTGAACGATTGCTTTTGGACACGAAAGGGCGATCTTTCTCAAACGGCTGTATCTGCCGTTACGTGACATAATTTTATACCCTGCATCTCTTTATGGAGTGCAGCCTTCCTACCTCTTTGCCGTAATGAGTGCACGGAACACACTGCATGATTCTTGCAAACCCCTTGTCTAGTTCTTAATTCACATGCCGTATTACATAACCTCCATAAATAAATGCACGGTTTGCTGCACAAACGCCTTAGATGTAGAAGTCAGGGAGCTATTTATATTTTGTCCTCTATATCTGAAACAAATATAAGTCCACGCGATCTATATTAAACGTAGTGAGTCGTATCTAAATGCGAAAGTAATAGCAATACGGATGCCAGCAACCTCTATAATGTTCGTAAGCTTGTCGGAATTAATACGCTCAGTATTGCTCGCAAAACGCTTACGATATTGCGGTCTATAAAGCTTGCTTGTGTGGCTTTATTTTAAACTATACCACGCACCCAATGTCCCACTAGAGAATAAGGTATGTTACGTTTTGCAGGATTTTCAGAACTGCTTAGCGAGAAAGGGAACATTGTATTTTGTATATAATTTATATGGAAACTGATATTTATAGCGATCGGTATAGCCAGCAAGGCTACACGTGTGACAGCCACCTCTCTGTGTCCTTTCACAAGTTGACATGTTAGCACTCACTGGCTGCTATATTTAGTAGGCCTTGCAGTGCTGTTACTATTCTCAGCATTGTACATGAGGGGGCGGACTGTACTTTTTATGAAAGGGAAGAGAAAGTTCCCGTTCACAACGCATTACTGCCAAGTATACATTCTGGTATGTTGTTTTCTTGTGAATTTGTGGTGCACGAAATTTTAATCACTCGCCGTTTATTTCTCGATTGGGTGCAATCGCCTGACTGCATCCCGTCTGTTTACGCACCATCATCACAAATGAGTACATACGGATCAGACGCCGTTTTCAGTGTTGCGTGCCGCCCGTGCCGAGAGGCTGGTCACTTTCTTTGTCGATGTTTAGCTTCTCATTTAAAGCATAATAAATGTCACAGGCGGAGCGGTGGTTTTAGTTCATAGCATTTCCGTGGCATTTGCATGGACTCTCCAAAGCACGCAGCTTTACTCCCAAACACGCGCAATTAGGTTAAGTGGCGTCTCTCAATCGCCCATTGTGTACGATTGTGGACGTGCGCCCTGAGACAGAAATCGCATCCAAGGTGTATTCTTGTCCAGTGCCATATGTTGCCTGGTATGACCCCGAACAAGATAAGTGAGACACGCAATGATGCAGAATAGTTCAAGAAGTCCCCCATTATCAGATATAATTTGCTTAATATGAAGCTGTGCTTGCTATATCAGTGATCTATCGAAAACCATGGAATGAATGAGATATGTCGATAGACAGTATTCAGGTTTTCCAAGCGCCAACAGGTTTTATGAAAGCTCGTTTAAATTACCCCCTCCTTTACACCTGTAACACCAGGCGATGTAACATACATCCACATTATAAGAATCAGTTGCGATATGGCGTAGAGTAAACTCCCTGCTCCGTGTCCCTCTGGGCCAGAAGTTGGCTTCTATGCACTTTAGGACAAGTGGGAATCCAATCCTAGTGAGCAGAGGTGACCCTCCATTGAGAGATGACTGCCTTTAGGTTCCAGATTAAGGAGGGGTCTCTTTCATTTGATGTGCATCCATTTCCAACCCAGCCTGCTTCTATTTATAAGGTTCTTTTTTCTACCACTGCAGGAGAACATTGAGAACATTCCTGCTTTTTTTTTACAATATCACCTTTGAAAAGGTATTTTAGTCATTTCCTATGGTTCATTCTGGAGAACCCACATACATACTCTCTCCAACAGGTAATGACCCCAAAACAGGTCTTGGTGCTTGAGAATATTAATAGTACAGGATGGAGAATTGTCTCCTTTTTATACCTCTCTTGGCATTCTCTCCATTCCGTGGTTCCTCTCTGCCATCTCAGAGTTTCTTGTTACTGGAGGGTCTGCAGTCTCTCTCTGCCTCCCCCCTCTCTAGGCTCATCTGCCCCCACATTTCTCCTGTTCGCTCCTCCTCAGATTATTTCCAGCAGTAGCTCCGTGTGTGTGTGTGTGTGTGTGTGTGTGTGTGCGCGCGAGTGTGCGCGTGAGGTGCCGGATGGCTTGTTTGGGAAATACCTGGTCACGATCAGCTGGAGTCAAGTCTGGCCGAGCCCACGTCGCCCCCTGCAGGCTATAGAGGGAAGCTGCGCTTTTTTAAGGAATTAAGAGAGAAAGCGGCAGAGAATGTAAAATGCACAGACAGAGAAAAGGGTTTAAGGACTGGAGAGAGGGGAAATGAGGTAAGGTGGGGAGGAGACATAGCGAGAAAGTACTAAAAGGGAAGTCTAAAAAGGGAGCCAGGAGTGAAGTGCAGAAGCTAAGCATAACATAGACTCCAAGACGTGCTTCTACTCAGTGTCTCTCCCGTAAAACAACATATCCCTTGTTTTTAATCTGAGATAAGCAATACCATTACCGGAATGTATACAAAAAAAGATTAAATTACGTCGATTATCCTAAATTATATTTATTCTATAGGTCGAATAAAAGTTGTCTATAGTTCAACAAGTCAGGAAGGCACACATTGTGCCTGGAGAGGTTGTCCTAACTTTACTGAATCTTGCATTCTCAATACAAGTTTGTTCTTTTGTTCAAGTCCGCCTGCACATTAGGCAGACCCACTACATAGTAGCGGCATCCATCTCGTTAAATCAGCGAAGTGCTCCTATTCTGTTGAAGTGTTTTTCGTCTGGCGTTTTCTCCGCTCAGACTTCGGTCCACATTGAAAATTCTTTGCATAGTGGTTCCCACTAGCCTGGGGGTCAAATTTGTGACATACTCAGGTAGCCTTGGAAGAGGCGAGTCACGCACAGTCACAACTCGGTCTAAAAGAGAACCTTCCAAGTCTGCCCTGTCTAGACAAAGACAAATAACCTTAGTAACGAGAAAAACTTGAAAGTCTTAGGCTGCCTCCTAGTGGGTGGAAGTGGAAATGTATACAAGGCTATTAAAAACTCAAAGGAATCTCCCTGGAAACTGTAGAATGATCATGTGGCTCTGGGAACGAAACAAATTAATTATTGGCTATAAACTCAGAAATCTTTTGCCAGTTTAGGAAAAAGACACTTCTCTAAAACAAAGCACTCGGTAACAGTTTTTAATGCCACGGTGTCGTGACAGTCCTGGTTTCCTATCCATAAATTCCCACTGATGAGACAAGCATAGCGCAGATTTGTTAGCTGGAAGAATGCTTTCTTTTTTTAATGATCAACATACATTTTTGTCATTTGAACTCGACAGGATTATGCTCTCTGACATAGCAGTTTTACATTGGTCTCATTTATTAAGGGAAACAGCATTACCACCATTTCCATTAACATCAGAAAATGAACCAGCAGCTGTCTAGTGTTGCAGTAGTGTTTTCCTTAGCAGTGTTTACTGTATCCTGGAGCATTCTGAACTTTTAAGGAGAAAAAGGCTCTTAAATCTGAATGAGAACTAAAAAGGGAAAAATGCTCAGACAGTGATGAGTGTGGAGTTCCCAAGCCCTTTGTGTGAGGCTTTGATCCTGGCTCCTTAACTGAGATTGGCAAACCTGCTCGGCCACTTTGGTCACACCTCCTTCGACCGCAACGCTGACACTGTGGAAGAGGATTTTACAGGCCTAGCCCCTTCGCGGAAACAGACGATTAACCAGGCAAAATTAAGAGACGAGGCATTCTCCGATTCGAGATTAGTATTATTTTTTTTAAATAAGGCAGGAGGGAGGGAGCAAACAAGTGTGTGAAACAAAACCTTTGGAAGTCAGAAAGGAATTCAAACTGTAGAAGACCCCTTTGGACAAAATAGGAGACCACGTCAACCTCGACTGAGGAGCACACCTCCGCTGGCTAATTTTAAAGATATTTAATTACATATGTTGACCCTTTTTCTTAAATATTTGAGACTGCTTCTAGGAACATATGTGAACCTATTTTCTGAGCTATATTTACCTAAAAAAGATATGCTGACCAAAGCGTAATTTGCCAGCATGGACTCCGCTTTTATTTTATTATTTGATTCTTAACAGTTTCCCCATTTCCAGAATATGGTCCAAAAAGTCATTATCAGTATCAGGAGCTAAAGGTGGTGTAGTGTGTGATACTAAGGCTCAGGTCAACCTGGCTATTGCAATAAAAATAAGGCTCACAGACTCTCAAAATCTAAGTTAACCCCCCCCTCCCTTCCAGGCACACTGAAGAATATGCAGGTTCTTCAACAGAGTTGTTGGAAAGTCCATTTTTTAACAGCATGGCTATGGATCGGACTGTGCTGGAACACCACCCCTGGAGCCTGGTTGCTACAGGTATCAGATGGAGCGTGCCACTGTCACCATGACAACAGCTGGGTCTGAAGCCACTGAGGACCAGCACGCTCTCTCAGGGCCCCCAACGTGTTTTATTGCCAGAATCCCAACAAGATAGTGTTGCTCAGCTAAACTGAGCCAAGACAAAAATTCTTATAGACAAAAAAAGGCCCCCAGGGATGATATAAAGGGGATTTAGTTTCAGCCGGGGCAGAGAGAGCAATGTTTTACTCCAAGATCCGGTTGGACTGCGAGTTTACGAGCAAATCACACTAACAGACATGTGATGCCTACATTACCCTGACCATCATACAGAAAATGAGAGCTTTGGAAATAAAATGGATTACATGGAAGCCATGTTGCATGTGACTGGTGTTTGTGTGTGTGTGTGTGTGCCACCCTAGGGTGCCCGGCGCTCTTTCTTGTTGAGCAGGTAACACTGGATGCTGCGGAGACGGTCTTTGGCCGGGGCAAACTCAGGCTGCAGCTTCAGCGTGGACTCATACCAGCGCATGGCCTTCTCAAACTCCTCCTGTGGCCGGACAGGGGTGGCAGGGGTGGGAACAGAAACCCAGCGCCGTAAGTGTACACAGCAGAGGCAAGGCACATTCTACCAGTTAGGCTCAAATGCTGTGTGGCTTACAAAACACATGGCTGTCAATAAAACGCAATGCAAGTACAATATATTTTGTTCAATTTCCATCCTTGAGTTCATTAACAATCTTTTGGTTTTTCAGCTGGTGATGCAATCTTACTCTTCACAGAGATTCATTCACCATCTGATTATTTTAACATTTTTGTCTCAGATGCATACATAAATGCTACAAGGAACTACAGTGGTTAGTGATGATTTCTGTCATTGGACTACTGAAAGTCACAAGGGAGCCTCCTACACATTTTCATCATGAATCTGAAGTCATGTAGTTAATGTCGTTTTCCTGCCTTAACTTGAAACAGAGCAGGAGGAAATGTACCGATCCTAGAAGCCTCAACTCCTACTGGCTATGTGAGGGCCACTAGCTTCAGCATGAGGGGCCTCATGGGGCCACAAGGTGGCGCCATTGGACTCGCCACAGTATGGCGTGATGACAAGACTGGCAGAGGTTAAAACTAACTCGGACAAACCAAGCAGCCTGCTGCCGACTTCACTGAAAACACATACATCTGTTTGAGACACTGTATTCAGTTCAAATTTATCTTAAAAATTCTCCCATTATCCAGGAAAGCTCGAAATGTTGAGTGGACCCAATAAATAAAACAAGGATGTTACACTAAATTTCTGTTTAATACACCTAAGCACATTTATAGAATGCCATCCCCTGACTGAACAGAACCACAGTACTAGAAGTGACGATGCTTTCACTGCCACTGACCTTGGGCCTGTGACGTAAACTGAATCTACACATTACACAGAAGAGATTAGCCACCAGCAAGTATGTTAAGAAAATAGCCAAGCTGAAGGGTTACTCTGAGAACAGATGAATGGGATTGTGCAGCTCAGCTGTAATGCCCCCTCCCACAACATGACCATCTCCAATAAGGAGGGAACTCCACTTAGATACGCAGTCCCCAGCTTTCCTTAACAGGTGCACCTCCTAAACAAACTCATTCCGTGCTTCGACTGGGTTCTGGGAAGGACTGTTTTACATTATTAGTAGGAGCACCCCTTGACTGTTGAGTTGGTTGATGGTAGAGACACGCTGACAAGGGCCAATGCTCCATACCTTCTAATCAGCGGATCCTCTAACTCACTAAAGAGCCAATGGGATGGAAATCACTTATTTCCAGATCACACTTTCCCACCCAACACCTTCAAAATGCTCCCTCAGAGTGTTGGGCTGTTTTAGGCAGTTTACCATGGCGATATAGACGTTGGCGAGGGTGAAGTGGTTGACAACGAAGTGTGGTGCAATCTCCACGGCCATGCGAGCCACCGTCAGAGCATCTTCCCATAGCCGAGCGTTCTGGAAGATGTTGGCCAGGCTAATGAGCGGCACGTCCTGGTGGGAGGGTAAGCAAGGCCCTACGTCAAATCACTGGCATTGTCTGGTCACTTTTCCCTGAATGACAGCGCTGACGACCAATGGGAATCGAGAATGCAGGAAATAAATGAGAGGAGTAGAGACAGGACTGGTGGGTAAGAGAGTGACAGGGAGAAACTCACCTTCATGTGGTGCGGTGCATGGTTGAGTGCCTGCCGAAGGCAGTCAATCGCTCGTTTGCCTTGACCTTTGACCCGCCAGTACAAAGCAGCCATGCTGGAGAGCACCCATGACGTTTGGTTCTGAAGGAAAGATTACATGTGTACACAACAAAAGCATAAGATGGAACAGTCCGCATGCTACAGAGACACGACAGGGCCTCCCCCAGGAAGGTTGGAGAGCAGCCCGACGTGCCCGACTGATCTCAGCACCACATAACCTACCTTCTCCAGGACCTTGGCGATGCGGGTGCCCACCAGCTCGAAGGACTGGGGGGAGAACTTGTCCTTGCCTAGATTTTGCAGGACCTGAAGAGGGAGGGCAGGGAGACTGTCAGAGGGGTGCGGCCCGGGGGCCGGAGATCTGTGCAAGCGGCACATAGGAGGGCAGAGGGGGTAACCTCGCGAAGCTGGCTCTCGCCCGTGTAGTGGATGCCCGCGCGGTTAGCCACGCCCCCCAGGTGGTCCAGGGTGTGCATGCTGGCGGGCAGGTTGGCGTTGCACACAGGCTCTGCTGCCGGCTCCTGCAGGGGCGTGGCAAAGTCGATGTGCTT
>JAODKL010000021.1:16423262-16445726 GCA_026780765.1 Petrocephalus schoutedeni | reverse complement strand
CAGGACAAGATCCCAGCACTAAAATGGTGATTTTTCAGTTCTCATTTAGCATGAAACAAGCTAAGTGCTTGATTGACCTAAATTAAATTCAGTTAAAATTGTAATAACTCTACAAGCTATTCACAGATAAAAAATTTACCAAAAAGACCTGCAGCATTTTATTCACAGCTCACGAATCAACTGAAATCATAAAAACCACAGATTACTATTAATTAATAGGGGGGGCGGGAAAAGCTCTTCAGTCAATATTAAAACAGAGACACTGTTTGGCCAGAACATATTAGGGTTAGCAGGCAGTGCATTCTTACCGTAAGAGAAGTTGCCAATGGTGGCACTGTATTTCCCGCTGGGGGGGTTGTAGATCTGCCTCGCGTCTCTCCGGGGAAGTGGAGAAAGCTTCTTCATCATCACCGCCCCGGACCCCGTCTCCTCCCCAGATGGTCTCTTCTGACTGTAGCAAGATACAGAAGGGGTGTGGGAGGATCATTAAAAACCTATTTTGCTCTCATCTAGTCGTGGCCCAGCGCCACCATGCATCAATTGAGTGCATGACGCTGCCTTCTGCAGATTTGGGGACGGGAGTCAAACACTGGAACGTACCCTGCGATTTCTGGCTTTTGCACCGGCTTCCAGGATAGTGTGATTGTACTCTTGTAGGAGGGTGGGTTGTGGAAGAGATCCTACAGAATAAAAATTAAAACAATTTAAGGTATTATGGTACCAGAATATATTCTACATAATCACTGCCAACTGCTGTATTTTTTTTTTTATTTCATGCATTATCCTTCATATAACCACTTAGGTGGGATTCCAGCATTTCTGCTACCTACCTGCTCTTATAATGTGTGTGTGTGTGTGTGTATGTAGCTAAACACATGCGTTCTTCAAAGAACACACCTTTAAATGCACGCCTTCCTAATCTAAACTCACCTTTATAAGGACATTGATGTTATTTGTAATCTTCAGAGCCACAACCTTTATTTTATTCTGGAAAAGAGAATCAAAAGATGATTACTGGTACACGCTGCTGCACACTGTGAAGGAGTGGGCAGGGGTCTGACCCCAAAGCATTCTGGGCCAGGACAGACCTCCTCTGTTTTCAGAGCGTCCCCGGTCTTCCCCTGCAACGCCACTCTAAGCTGGCGGATGTAAACCTGAAGTCCTCGGGCAAAATACTGCAACCTATAAAAAGCAGAAGGAGTGAGAAATCAGGACAAACTAACTGCAAGAAACCTTGATGATGAGACAGAGCCCACGTGGGCGAAGGTGTGGGGCTGTCGCGTGCCTTATCTTGAAGTCCTTCAGGCGCTCTGCATTGATCTTGTCGATAAGGAAGTCGGGCAGCTTCTTCCCGAGCTGGTGGAAGCTGAAGAGCAGACATTCCACGTAGCTGAACTGAAGCTTGGGCTCCTCATTTCCCGCATTCTCCCCGTTCTCCCCCTCCTCTGGGGGGAGCGGCATGAACTCCTACGGAGGAGGAGAGAGGAAAAAAAAAATGCAACAAACCAATCAGATATACAGCAATACATCAACAGATGGTTAAGCAACCAAAGCTAGTCAAGTTCTACCAGCAGGTTTGCATCTAGTTAGAGGCTAAGCTGGAAGTAATTCTTATGGCAAACTGAACTTAACATTTACACACGAATACAAGTTCCTTATCTGAAATAATTAGGGCGGGGCAATATAAATGACATTTACATTTATCTTCATATAAAAACGGGAACGATAAGAAAATGAAAAACCATGATAAATAACACAAAGCAGCCCATCATGCCAACCAGTCAGTCTTATAACAATGTCTTATAACCATGGATAACCTATGCCCAACAAATGCACTGCAATTTAATCAGCTAGTGGAGTTAATCACGATCATGGAGTTAATCATGGAGAGCAAGGTTGGGGGAGGTGAGAAGAGAATTTCCCCGTGGGGATCAATAAAGTATCAATTAATAAGAATAATGGTATTATTATTATTATTATTATTACTACTACTACTACAAACATTTGAATTGCCTGGTTAAAAAACAAAATATTTTGACATTTGATTCTCCAGATAAAACATTTTACATCAAAAGAATCAATATTTCAGTATCAAGTATCAGTAGTACAAGTGACCCTTAGAAGTGATGAGCTCCCCCAGGAGGAAACTTCAGTTGTCGGTGAGGAATAGCAACAACTCAGCAATCCCATGTTTAAAAAAAAAAAAATAAATAAAAATAAAAAAAAAAAAAAACATAACATACAATGTAACAAAGACATTGACTGTGTGGTGGTACTTTGGATATTTAAAGTTTGACATTCAAAAGACTGTTGTCAAACAGAACTGGAACTATTATGAACCTGTTTCACCACTTAAAGTACTGCCATCCAAAGGAACATAAAAAAATGCAAGCGCTTACAGTCACAAACGGCAGCAATGACAAAATCATCTCCTGGAACAAGCTGGCGTTTTCACAATGTTTCTCTAGTGTTTGGTATTTTTCTGGCGTTACGCCCTGTATTTGATTTATTTATTAAAATCAGATTTCAGTTTGCAGTCCATTCAGTTTGTGTCTGTCATTTTATCATGTTTTGAATTTACTTAAAAGGAATCCTACGGGAATTTTAAGCAAAAATAGGACAGACAGAACACCTCTACAGATATAAATCATGTTATCCCATAAACTGGCATCCTTGTGAATATTGATGTTTAGCTGGTACAACCAGTATGAAGGGTTGCAATGTATGACTAATTTAATATTCCACACACTCACCATGCAATGGAACAAAGCCCTTCCCAGTAACTACGGAGACCGCCAAAACCCCACTGCCTTACCAATAATTTCTCAAACAAGATGGTCAGATTGGTTTCCAGCTTTTCCATGTCACCACAGAAACGACTCATGTCTGCCAGGAGCTTCAGGACCTGTGGAGAGGGCAGCAGCGAGTCAGGACCAGCGGGCATGGCTGCCGGTTAGCAGGCACGCTTTACATGGCACGACGTCGCCGGCACCCAGCAGGGGGAATCACTGACCTCTAGCTGGATGTCCAGCTCAGCCACCGGGCTAGTCAAGGAAGCCAAGTTGGGCAGGACGTGCTCGCAGAAGTAGGTCACGAACCTCGTGGAATGTACATTTTTCTACATGCGAGGAGAGAGCCAAGGATGAGAGAACGTGCAAAGATGTGAGAGGTGGTGAGAGGTGTGTGGGGGGTGAGGGGGCTTACGGAGAAAAGGGGCAAGGCCTGCCGAGTGCACTGCAGCAGCCGGTCCACGCTGTCGGCATCCGTAGCATCGAGCGCCTGCTCCAGGAAAGCCTGCTCCACCACCAGCTCCACCAGCTGCTGCCGCCCACTCACAGTCTGCAGGCTCTTCAGGCCCGACAGAATGCGCATCAACAGCACAAACTCCTCCCCCGTCACATCCTCCAGCACCTACTCCCCCAAGGACATGACAGGACGGGCAGCTCAGCAAATTACACAAGCGCACCACCCGAAAAGGGAGTCCCTGCAAGGGTACAGCATTCCACACCAAAAACATCTTATACTTTGATAATTATCCCACCCATATGGCATATCACATGCCAGTAAATATATGGCACCATCTGACTCTCGAGGTACAACAGACAGTCGAAACGAGTCAGAGTCATAAGTGTTACATCTGAACCGCTAACAAATGCTTTTATGCATTAATGACTTTCCTTTTAATCTACAGCTTACACTTGACGCTTCCAATTTTCACTAGAGCAAGTGGCGTGCTCTGTGACCAGGGGTTTAGCTAGAAATTCAGACAAAGTGCAACCTTCCATCACTAGGCCTGCCACTTTCAATCAGAAGAAACAGGGTAAAATGTCCCGAACAGAGGTATAATGTTCCCCAAGTGTATAACTCAAGTGCTGGGCTCCCTGAATCTGCCTAGATATATGCCCCTCTGAAGCCCTGGTCTAAGTTATGACCCACTGCAGCCTGATCAGGCAACATGAAAGTGACAGATCCTTACTATATGCTGCTCATTTTTTTTAACCCCCTGCAAAACCTTCCTTTCCCTCCCATAGGATGACACGTTAAACCAAGGTAAACATAACACCACCAGAGATTCCTAACCTAACCAACCACTGCCCTGGGCAAACGTTCTACCTGAGCAGATGTCTCTTAGACTTTCTGACAAGATCCATATAAAAAAAAAAACACTAGATGCAAGTAAAATATAAAGTCTGTGCAAAAACATCAACAGCAAATGCCACAGGTGAGAGCAGGACCTTCTTGATCTCGACGAAGACATAATCCTCCACGTCCTTCGCCATAACCTCCTCGGGCAGCGACTTCAGCTTGGTGGACAGGAACTTTATGGCCCTCTCCCGGACAATGTCCTCACCCTGCAGTATCTGTGTGAAAAGGCCTCCCAGGGTGCCTGAAAATCAAATAAGACAGACAACATAACAACCTGGTCTTACATTCTCTCACGGTGTGTTTTGCAGCGGGGAAGGGGGTGGTCACTTACCCTTTGCATCCATCTTAAAAATTGAGATCAGAGCTGTGTTGACTTGGTTGAATTCTGCAGAATCGTCTACGGGTGAAAAAATGCTTTATTTTAAACCTAGATATACGAGTCCTTCCATCCATCTGTCCATCTCCCAATCACTTATCCACTACAAGCAATGCATAAATATTTTATACCTTTAAGTTCAGACAAAGTAAAAAATCAGGAACACCAGCACATGTAAATTTTCTTCAAATCTCAACTGCATGCATAGTGCCATCGCATTGAACATGCAGATATAGATACAAGGATGCTGCCACATCTTGGGAGAGGTACTCATCCACCCCTATGCAGCGGCAATGTGCCCTTACCAGTCTGGAGTAATTGTGTGAGTATGTCTGCCACCCTGGGCAAGTTCTCGCCGGCGGCGAAACGAGGGAGTTCCTTAATGGCCTGTCGTCGGATCTAGAAAGGTTTAAGGAACAGAAGGGTCAGCCTCCTTAAATCAGCCTTTACTACTGCATGACAAAAATGATTAACGACAACATGACACTCGACAAGGTGAGAAGAGTTTTTAATATTCTCTGCTTCCTCCTATGCTGCACCGGAATCTCTCCAGGCTGTACAAACATTTATTGTTACTCCTACCGAAACATCTTCGTCCTCGCAGAGATCAAGCTGTGCGTTGATGGCAGCATCTGCAAGCTCTGGGAAATTACTGAAGAACTTAGGAATGAACTGTGCAGCAAGACGCTTCTCCTTAGGACCCCCCTTCACGCCGTCCAGGATCTTCTGGTATGCATCCTTGTGCTACAAAATAAAAGTCACCTCAGACGAACAAGCACAGCCCTAAACATTACCTCGCATATAAGGGAGAAGATGCTGAGCCCCGGGCCACGGTTAACCGTGGGACCAAACCGGAAAATGGGAACACAATTGCAAAATAACGTAATGATTACAGGGGCTTCTCCTGAAGTTTAGAAAACAACTCATTATTGCATGACACTAAAGTCTCACCTAAATGGCTGAACAAAGTGACTACACGCCATTGCCGTACACAGTTAATGCTCCCAAGTTTAATAGTGATTCCTCTCTGTATTGGAAAAATACTTTGGTTTAGACGACGACGTGGGTAAAAATAAATAACCTAAAGAAATGTAATAAATGGGAAAATAGTTCTGGCGAAATTTCTCAATCAGAATTTAGTCATTCTAAACGTTGAAACCAAGCAGTATATTAAACAATCTTTAATTGTTAAAAAAAGGCTATGAAAATCGCTTAATGTTTCTACTTGAAAGCTTTCCCCGGCTCTAATGTTCCGTTACGTCTTGTTTGTACACATTATCTCGCCGTAAATTTAATCCTAGGAATCCTCGTGGGTCTGCGCGCAGGAGCCTCACGCGCTGCGCGCACGCGCGCTGCGGCCCGAACGGCGCTGGCCCGGTTTGCTGGGACTGTGTACTGGGACTAGACACCAACAGCAGCGCGTAGCCGCCTCACTTATTCGCTTTCTCGCTTAATAGCTGGATACCCCGGGGATGAAGCGGCTTCCGCGTCGCGGGCCGCATGTGCAGCCCGGTGGTAACAGGGTACGCAGTTAGCAGGCTAGCAGGCTAACTGCACAAACACTGACAACGGCCACCGCTCGGCTGCAGATTAGCTGGCCCCGAACCGACGCTTTTATGAAACCGAAACCAGCACTGAACCGCCGAAGCTGAAGCGCTCGCCGCAACACTCACCGAGCTCAGGTTGTCCTTCGCGTCTGCCAGGATCCCATAGTTACGGTATAGCTCCTCCACGGTGGCCGCCATCAGCGTGTGTACCGATACGCCTCACTAAACGTACGATAGCGATCTATTGAGGTTTCGTCCTTTCCTCGCTGTCCTTAACTCACTGCCCTACACGACTATAAATTTTTCTTGCCGTTGTTAATACCGTTTCTGTGCCTTATATAAACATCAGGGGATAAGGGGGGTTAAAAAAAACACAACGGAAGAATTAACTGGAAGTACCGCCAGCCCTTACGACACTGCGGCGAGAGTGAGGCTGCGCATGCGCCTACCGGCCGCAAACTGTGTCACGTGACGCGGGTCATCGTCATTAGTGGGTCTCCTTTGTAGAAGGCGCTGTTCCAGTTGAATTGGAATCTGTAATGTTTAGTAACAGAATTGACAATCAATCACGCTTTTTCTGATTGAGGTTAACATTATCGATGTATACGGACTCTTCCATTAACTGCATATTTCGTATGCTTTTATTAAAGCGGTCGTGTAGGTTTTCAGACTGAAAAGCTATGGCCGCGCCCCCTAATTCCTTGAGCGTTTTGCAGTATTTAGCAGAGGATGAGAACACTCCATAAAAAAATGGTAAAACTTTCGGGGGTTTAGGGGCTGCCCACTCTTAGCGGGTTTGTCGACCTCCGTCCCCTAGGGGGCGCTAGCCAAAACGAAAAACACCAGAGTCAGAGTTTAGCCCGGGGAGTTTCGGAAGAGGCTGGACGAGGCAAAGCGCGCACCGAGTTTCTCAAGAGAGGGTCGGAAAATAAACCGAATAATCCACATGAAGGCAGGGATTAAAAGGTATCGTCGCCGGGGACCCGTATAGCTCTTTGACGGCGAGCCGTGTTTTCTGTTTTCTGTCAAGCTGTGGGCCGGGCGCGCTGCCGTTAGCGTCGCCCTGACAGGTTCCTGAAAGTCCTTCGCCCAGTTTCCCAGAATGAACCGCCATATTTGGTTTTTTCCGCTCGGCTCATCTTACGGAGCTGTTATAAGGTGTGTGTTTCTGGAGCAGAGGTCGCTGCGGCGAGGAGTGGCTTGTTACTTTATGCCTGGTAGGTTCTCTATGGGTTTAGCTTCCCGGCTCTTTCTGTATGTTGACCCGGCAGTGGCTAATGTCACCCCACCCGTTGCTTTAAAGGGTTTTGAAGTTTATCTTGGCATCCAAGTTCATTTGTTTGGTTGAATCTGTTGTCTACGTTATTTTCTTTTTTGCATCGCTTCATTCTTCGCGTCACATGTGATATTCGTACCCGTCTGGCAGCTGTTTGTAAACGCGCATTTAGTGGTGTAAACACTTTTTCCAGGTCAGAATAAACACTCTTTAGCCGTATCACTATCAGTTTATCTTTGTTTTTTTAAGTTAATGCGTGTATTAGGCTTTTAACTTTATCGACAAAATTGGGAATGCTGGTTACAATGTAGTTCTTGCTTGAGTTCGATTAGATGTCACTTTATTTATCTCCTAGTAACATAGCTAAGAGCAATGACAGCTCAAAAGCGCCCCCACAGAAACACAGGATGGTCTATAGTACAAGTGAGATGGAAATATGGAAGGTGCATAAATTAGTGCAGGTGGAGCAATAGCCAAAGAGGGTTCTTCCAGCTGGGTGGAGCTAGGGACAGAATGGAAAGCATTGTGTAAATTCAGGGTATTGGACACAGAGGAGGGTCTGAAGTGGTGTTGTGTAAAGTGAATATCTTGTATTTGCAGGTCTGCCTGCTGCTTAAACACGTTTCCCAGAATAACCAAAGAAGAGAATTTCATGGTCACCTCATGGGAAAATCACTTAGTGTTTACGTGGAGCAGAGGGCAGGAGAATGAACCATTGGCCTGCTGAGTTTGCGTGCCATTAAAAAGAAAAGCAAGAGGTGAGATATTAACATATGGCAATGGAAGCCCAGAAGCTAAGCCATGCTGAGTGAACTTGTGCCAGTGTGGAGAGACCATTGCAAGCGACTTCAGAGACCGTGAAGGAGGTGAGTTTGTTTGAAATGAAAATTTTGGACGGTCTATTTATAGAGATCTATGGTGGAGCTTTTAACATCTTTCATTCATCTTTTTCCTTATGAATAGTGATTTTTTTCGCTGTGCTGCATCTTATTGAATCAGAACTAATCGGACGTCATTCTGCACCAGCCCCTGATTCCTTCTGAGGTGGGAGTCACAGCATAGGGTCGTTTGGGTCACATGCATATCACGTCTGGCTTTCTGTGTTTAGAACACTGTGATCCAATGGTCGCAGAAAAGCGCTCTAGGCATGCTGGGAAAATGGCTGACATTGTGCGTCGCATTCACTTGTATGTGTCTCATAAGAGAGTAAGATGGGATATGTGAAAATTAAAGAATTGTACCTGTACTTATGCTACAGATAGCAATTTATCATTGTGTCAAAGGGCACTTTTTCACTGCACCAGGAACTATCCTTTTGGAACTTTGGTACCAGTACTATGGTGGTACTTTGGGCTGGTTTTCCACTGGCATAAAAACTGGTACCGGGGCTGAATGACATCATAACACTAGGCAGAGTATTTTGTGCTGATTTCGAAAAATGGCTATAGTATATTAAAGGGCTGGACAATGTGCGATATTAATACTAACTTCACATGTTATGCACATTCAATTCTTACATCTCCAAAACTGCAACAGCCAACTATGTTGAGATCAAAATACAAAATACTTAATTTTTTGTTATGCCATCCTGGTCTTGTATTGGTGTATTTGTTCTTCCTTCCAGATTGCAATTAAGGCTTGGGTCTAATTTCTCCAAGGATCTATCATTATTGCCTTTTTTTAACTTCATTTATTCTTTTATGAGCTGTTTTTCAATATGGTGGTTGTACGGTGTTTCACAAGCTGGCTGTTTGCATAACTGGTCGATTAAGCGTTTGCAGGCCACATCCCAGAGTGGCAAAAGTACCAAAAAATTACCCCAGCTAGTTTGGTACTGGTACTCAGTCGGAAAGAACCAAAAGAACTGTACCTAGTGCAGTGAAAAAGTGCCCATGTGATTTCTCTTTAAACTTGCTGAACTCTGGAGTTTAAATTCATTTTGAGAATGAGGTGACAAAACAGTGTTCATTGTATGTAAGTATTCCCCCTTTGTCTCACAAGCCCAAGATGAGCCAGTCTTACTGTGAGGCAGAGAAGAATGGCCTAGAGGCTGCGTGTGGGTCACCCGAGCCCTCTGGCTGTGCTGCCAGTATGGAGAAGGAGCAGGAAAGCTGCTGGAGCCCCGTGGAGAGCCCCGCCCTCCTGCGTGCGGCCTCCTCTTCCTCCAGCCTGCAGGGAGCCATGGCGGCCGTGCCCGCCGACCCCCAGGGCTACGACGTCGAGTTTGACCCGCCCCTGGAGAGCAAGTACGAGTGCCCCATCTGCCTGATGGCGCTGCGAGCGGCCGTGCAGACCCCATGTGGCCACCGCTTCTGCCACGGCTGCATCAAGAAGTCGCTCCGGTAAGCAGCTCGGTCTCACGCGGGACATGAAGCTGTTGAGCCCGTCGTAGCTTTTGATAAAATGTGCCCCCGCCCACTTTGTATGGAAGCTTTTTGTCTATATTTAAGGATTTAAACATGTCTTCGATTAGCTGTATCGTGTGCATAAAAGATTGTGACTATAACTATAATGTGTATGACTATTTACAAACCTCTCTGTTTAGAAAGTGTGTGTCTTATTAATTAGGTGTAGTGAATAGTTATCAAGGATGTGGTCCAGGCCTGTACAAGGCTTATGATTCACCCTCCATTTAAATGCGTACTTCTCTATCCCCCCCTTTTATTCACCAGGGACGCGGGACAGAAGTGTCCAGTGGACAATGAGATGCTGATGGAGGATCAGCTGTTCGCTGATAACTTTGCCAAGCGTGAGATCCTCTCCCTCACCGTGCGCTGTCCCCACACTGGCTGCAGCCAGAAGATGGAGCTCCGACAGCTGGAGGTGAGCCCAAGACGGACCGGGCGTCTTTCTGCCACGGCAATCGCACCATCCTCAATCGGTGCTGCCCTGAAAACATTTTGTCAAATCATCAGTTGTTTGACTGAGAATTACGGGACTCGGAAACAGCTGGGCGCTAGTCAGGTTAGTTGGAGCCCAGTGCTGCTAACAGCGGCCAGACGTTACAGCCCCGTGGCTTGTGTCCCCCCAGGACCACGTGGCACAGTGCCAGTTCGCTATGGTCCCCTGTCCGCTGTGTCAAGATGCAGTGCGGAAAAGTCAGCTGGAGGAGCACAGCAGCCGGCAGTGTCTGCGCAGGCCCGTCACCTGCCCCGACTGCGCGCAGACGTACGTCTACGAGGATGGAAAGGTGTGTGTGCTCCTGCCAGCTCCATCATGTCATATTGTGATGCATGGCTTTGCACGGGATACTTTTAAAAAAAGTGTCCCAGTAAAGAGTCCAGCTCTTGTACCTTAGCTTTTACAAGTACCCTGCCATTTAACCTTCAGCCACATTGACTAAAAATATGAGGCCATATCCTCATACGCTGACAATTAACTGGTGAGGTGAACCAGGCGTTTCTGAGCAGGGAAATCACCAAAACATGCTGGACCACGGCCCTCCGGGACCGGAATTGCCCACCCCTGCTGTAAGGAAAACTTTATAAAGTCACAGAGTATCTTGAGCAAAACCAATTATAATTAAAAATGACCATTAGAATGCTTAAGAATTGCCCCGGCATATGGGGTGTCCCCTGTCTTGTGCTCCGTGCTTCCCGTTGAACCCGTAACCCTTTACTGCAGTCTTTCCCAACCTGGTCTTCGGGGACCCACTGTCTGCAGGTCCCTGGGAAGTGGGTTGGGGGAAAAACTGCTTAACTGAATAAGTGGCGTGGATGATGGATGTTCAGATGCTGCATTGCTCTCCTCCCCGCTGTCAGCTCCATGAGAAGCTGTGTCCGCTGGCTTACGTGGTGTGTGACTACTGCAGTATGGAGCTGATCCGAGACCAGGTGAGGTGAGAGGGCACCACACATACACCATTATCATAGAGCCACTGTTCACACACACTGGTACCTTACTAATGAGAACCGCAGGCGTGTTTAGGAACGATACGGATGAAGAAGAGGCCATTCAGTCTCCTGTGTTCTTCCATCAGATAACTAGCCTGTTAGATGAAATAGCGTATCGGTGATAAAATACCTGTGTGTTAGCGGTGTATGGAGAAAGCCCCGCCCCCCGCGAGCTGATAGTGCGTCTCCTAAATGGCTCTCTAAAGCCTGTGTCGCTCTGTTGCCACAGCTGGCATCGCACTGCGACACAGACTGTCTGAAGGCTCCGGTGGCCTGTCCGTTCAGCTCTTTCGGATGCCAGGAACGGGTGAGTCCCTGACCACTGCCCCCCCCCCCCACACACACACAAATGGCGCCGGTCCTACCGCATCCACTCGCTAACGAAGACCCCCCCCACCACTGCAGATGCCGCGGAACGACCTGGCGCAGCACATGCAGGAGTTCACGCAGCTGCACATGCGCTGCATGGCGGACCGTCTGCGCAGCATGGGCCTGTCTCCGGTGGCGGGGGCCCCGTCAGCCGAGGAGCGGGGCTGTGGAGCCGGGCCCCGGCCGGGGCCCCCCTGCGAGTGCGGCCCCACCCTGCTGCAAATGCGGGAGACTGTGCGTGAGCTGGAGGGCCGCCTGGTGCGGCAAGACCACCAGCTACGCGAGCTCAGCATCCACAGCGACAGGCAGGGGGCGCAGCTGGCCGACCTGCGGCGGCAGGCCCGCGCGCTGGAGGAGCGTGTGCGTGAGCAGGAGGCTCAGCAGTGCCAGGGCATCTACGTGTGGCGCGTGGAGGGCTTCTCCGGCCACCTGCGCACCCAGGAGGCCGGCCAGCCCGTGGTGATCCATAGCCCGGGCTTCTACACAGGCCGCCCGGGCTACAAGCTCTGCCTGCGACTGCACCTGCAGACGCCCAACGCGCCTCGCTGCTCCAACTACATCTCCCTGTTCGTGCACACCATGCAGGGCGACTTTGACGGCCAGCTGTCCTGGCCTTTCCAGGGCACCATCCGGCTGGCCATCCTGGACCAGGTGGACAACCAGCATCACATGGAGGTGATGGAGACCAAGCCGGACCTGCTGGCCTTCCAGCGGCCGACGTCACAGCGCAATCCGAAGGGATTCGGCTACGTCACCTTCATGCACCTGAGCGCCCTGCAGCAGCGGCAGTACGTGCGGGACGACGTGCTTCTGGTGCGCTGCGAGGTCACGCCGCGCTTCGACAGCTTCGTGCGGCGAGAGGGCTTCCAGCCGCGTGGCCCCGAGCCCTCCCTGTGAGCCGGCCCCAAAGGGAAGGGGCCGGGTGCTGAGGGAGCCTCTCCTGCTGGCCTGGCTGCTTAGTGACATGGGTACCACTGAATGTGTACTCAGGACTGTCAGGCAGCTGATCTCATGCACCTGGGCTGGTAATTAGGATCTCTGTGTGTGACTTGCAGAAATTCCTTTGGCAATCCACGTGAAGATGAAAATCAAAGGTATTCCCCTTTCATTTTGGAAATTGTTCTCATTTAAAAAAAAAAAAGTCATGTGTGGATATCAGGATATGCAGAATGTATTTTTTTTTTGTGCCAGTGAGCCTGTTCCTCTTGGGCTTTCCAGAAGACCTCTGTGGCTCTGATATCACGCACCTCATTTCACGAGGCCTTGCAGACTCATGTGGCTGAAGTGTTGTTACGTCCTCCATCACTCTGCACTTTTAAATCATCATTCCTAACCAGACCTGACCACTGAGGAATGCCTTACTGCTGTCTGTGCTTTTCCACCAGTCGTACATTCAGGTGTTGGGATGCTCAGCCTGAAGACTAACGCCAAAGCGGCTTCACCCTGGTGATGTGATCAGCCTCACCTGAATTTTGTTCTCAACAAGCAACGCTTATTTGGTCTTTCTTTATCTGCCCTGGCAACACTCAGCAGATCACAGGACCAAAATATGGACCTGTGTGTGACTGAGTCAGGTGATGGAGCCTGGAGATTGCATGGCCTAGTGACATGACCCTGGAAGGGGAGGTGCTTTTGGAAGCAGGGTGTAATCAGTGGACCAAGCAGTGCTGATGTTTGTGTACATGTCATTATTTCATAATGTGGGAGGAACTCCTCACCTCGGTGTAGTGTGGCCCTTGCATATGCTTTTAAGATCTGTCTTTATGCACCTTCTGTCCACTGATCATGTTACAGCCAGTGATTATGTACAGGGCAGTCTGACACTGATTCTGTGCTCACTGTTGGGCCTCTGAGCAAGACTCTTCAAATAAGTGATTTAAAGCTAAATGCTGCCATAAGTGATCCTGCATCGCTTAGCTTTCTGTTAATGGTCCAAATTTGCACAATTAAAACTGATTTCTAACATTTAATGAAAATCCATTTATTGACCATAACACTTAAAACGTCTTACCATTGTTAAAAATACTGACAACTTCCAAGAGGGGGCAAATGGGGTAGGCACCTACCAAAAAGGAGAATGAACAGGTTTTACCTTAAAAAGCATTAAGTCAGCTGTCATTCTGTAAATTGCTATGAAAACCATGTAAGTTTCACACACAGTACCACAATCAGGTTTCTTCACTGCTCCAGAAAAGCTAAAAGCTCCTTCCTAGAAGAGCCTACAAAAGGCTTAGGGTTTAACGCCATGTGGTCAGTGTAAACCCCCAGCAGGGTCCCACCCCTTGCCACACAAGATTAATGGCCAATGTCAGACAGACTCTCTCCCATGAAAGCAGAGCCTGTTGCTACGCTACCTGGCACAGCACCAGTAATATCCAGGCACTACTCTCACAGTGGCTTTGCCCTGACTTGGTGAAAATGGCCACCCTCCATCTCAGAGGCAGTTTCACCAGCAGGGGAGAATAGCCCTATATTCCTGAGGTCTCAGTCAGGGAGGCGCCTGCCGTGACTTCAAAGCCCTGCTTGCTTTCAGCTGCCAACATGCCCCCCAGCGCCTCCTAGCTTGGAGAAGGGCAGCTGAACTCGGCACAGTCTTGCTGGAGTGTGAGCCCCATCCCATCCTCCGAGGCGAGTGGCTTGCTAGCGACGTGCCTGTGCGCCGTACGGAGGACTTCCCCGGGCTGAAGGTCCTGGGCTCTTGCAGGGTGCTTCACCCCCGTTATAGTGAGCAGCTGCAAGTCCGAGTGGGCACTGGCCACCGTGTGGCGCCGCATGCCTCCCGCCTTCTCTAGGTAGGCCTCTCCCTCTTGCTCCACGAGGGGTGCCAGGGAGGAGGAGGAGTCCACAGCATGCTGGGTTATCAAGATCTCAGGCTGATCGAGGTGGGCAGTCCTGGGCCGACCGGGCTGCTGCTCTGGAGGTTGGAAAATATGGGACGGTTTAGATGTGCCCGTTTGTGACCGGAGCCAGCAGTCAGCAGCAGTACATTCAGCTCCTACTCATGTAATCAAATCACTGTCAGATTAAGGGATTAGTTATGGTCTCTCGTTTGGGGGCCATAGAGTAATTGGGCCCATGCTGTGCTGCGCAGCCTGATGTTTATGCAGTAGTGCTTTGCCACTTCACCAAAATAACCTGAAGAAGCCAATCAGGTCACAGGTCTTTGAAGTCCACCCCAGTTCACAGACCCATCTTGGGGTTCAGCTTTTGGGATGTTCTACGTCAGTGGGTGATCCAGACGTGCCTTCACTCGACCATTAACATCATTACACAGTTCTGCCCAGAACACAACCTCTACGCATACCTCCTATTTCACTAGTTCAGGTCAGTTTTACAGAATCACCTAGTGGTCCTTAGGGACCCCCAGACAGTCCATGTTTTTACACCCAGTTCGTAGTTAGGAGTTGGGATGGAGCAAACACGTGGACTGTTTGGGGGGGGGGGGGTCCTTGTGGTCCAAGCTGAGAAACGGTGGATTAAACTATATATTTTTTATACAATCCAACCAAATGGCCTCACAGTGGACACCATGCTGAGAGAGAATACTTACTGTTCTTCACAGAGGTGACCTTCAGTGTTGCAGTTAAGGGCTCACCTATGAAGCAGGTGGCGTGGCTCCGGTGCAAGTAATTGCCCAGATAGGGTGAAACCGCCATGTCCACCAGCTTCTCCAGTTGGCAGTACTCCTGGCTGGGCCCACTGGGCTCATGGATGCCCTGCAGATGAACGAGTCACAGACTCACTCTATGAAAATGGGCAGAAAGGTCACCGCGAACCCACCGGTACCTGTACAGCATGGGAAGATTGCGTGAAGGTTAAGGGCCAGCCAAGATGTGGCGGATCCACAAAGCGAAAAAACACCCAGCTGTGTAAACGAAAAGTGTCGTAAGAGAAGTCAAAGGGGTGGCGGAGAATGCGTGCGAGGTGGGAGTGCACACCTGCAGGACCAGCAGCATCTGAGTGATGGCCGGAGGGGGCGGTGTTGGCACGGGGGGAAGCAGGTCCTCCAGCTGCAGCCTGAGCAGGACCAGGTCTCTGAAGCCCAGCAAGGCCATCTGCCTCACGGTCAGCTCCTGGCCCTGTTCTCAGACACCGGACACCCAGGAATGGTTTCCCCGGGGGTTCAGAGCAATCGTTTGTTTTTCAGAGTTTAGCAGAATTTTGGATCATAATAAACAAAAAGTAACAACATAATACTATTATAATTTCCATGCTATGACAAAATAGCCTCAAACATGATTCAATACAAGCAGAGATGCATGACAATCAGCATCGGTGATACTGATATTAGTTAAAAAAATAAAACTAAGGTGGCATCAACCGAACGTGTTAGTCTCGGCTGATATTGCTGCCCGACACAAACTACTTCAGCACTAAAAGGTAGCAGCACCAGAGCTAAAAACAGGAATGAAAACAATGGAGGTGACTGCACTGGAAGATCAGCCATTTTACATCTAGGATGACAAGAAAATTCTGCGGGACAAACCGCACCCTGTACTGGTCCAAGACACGACAGAATTTTGACTTATGGCAGGACGATCCCATGAAATATGGAACAGGTGGCAACTCTGCTTAGAAGTGGCCTGAAAGCATCGGCCTTATATGGACCATAACCAGCAGCAGGGAGGGAGGGGGGATCGAGAGGCAGCCAGCATCAGGCCTAATCACAGCAGGGGGCCCACTGCGAAATTCACAAAGGCACCCCCCCCAGCCAGCAAATTTTACAGAATGCCCCTTTTTATAACAGACAATCAGGCAAAATTTCCCGGAGAACCCTCCACGGTTTGGCAAATTTTACAGAGAGCCCACAACATTTAATGCATGATCACTTTCGCCAAGTGGATCAATCTTTACATTTTTTTACAAAATGAAGAACAATGTAACGCCATTACACTAATCAGCAAGCCCCCCACGTCACCCTGGCTCAACAGGTGTGTAAGTGGTTAGCTGGCTATGGGTACAGGAGATATTGCACAAAAAATACAACGTTAGGGTAGAAAGACGGGAACAATGAGGTAGTGCAAAATACTGAGAGACCAGGTACCTGCACTGGGTAAAAAATGGCCTGCAGCGTTGGCAGGATCTCCATGAAGAACCTATTCCACATCTCTGACAAAATAAGCAGCTGGCCATCGCCTGGGAAAAGAAGCGAGTCGATACGCCATCGAGGTTGACACACTGAGGCACTCTCACACAGCACATGTGATTATCTGTCTAGACCTGTGTTTCCCAATCCGGTCCTTGGAGACCCATAGTGGTTCCAGTTTTTCCTCCCTTGGACTGTCTGTGGGTGACCTAGATGCTACCTACCCTCATACAATTGGATCTTCTCAGCAATGTACACCAGGCCTTTGTTCAGGAGCTTATTCTGAAACACACCATAAACAATGATTTTCAGAGTTGGATTATGAATTAGTGTCTTTCGCCTGGGGTGTCCCCAGTCTCCCAGAAGAAAAAAAAACCCTTACCTGGAAGTACTCTTTGAAAAAGGAGCCCAGTTCTGTCTTGAGCAGCCACCTGTGACAGGAGACACCATTTGGAAGAAGAAGGCGGCGTGGTGCTTATTCGCTCACCCAGATCACATGACCGGCTGGCCGCATACCTGATGCTCTCATTGAGGGAATACAGCTCGTTGCTTTGTAGAGCTCCTCCCTGGAAGACCTTGATCACAGCAGATTGGACGCTGAGGACAACAGAGGAGTTAACTGAGAAGGACAGCAGAAAGGTCTTGCATGGACGTTTCATAAGGACATTGGGGGAGCTTCCATCCCATCAGCGCCAACTACATAATTTAGCACTCTGACTGATGTCCCCCCTCCTGGGCCCCCTCAAAATCTATGCCCATGGTTGGCAGGGGGGGTTGGGGTGGCGGAAGGGGCACAGCAGGGCCTCAAAGCTCCGAGCAGCGGGGAGGGCAAAACAAGAGCCGTCACCCATGGCAACGGGAGGGATGTGCAGCCACACGGCGCCCCTCCGCCGCGCCGTGGGGCCGTTCCCACAGATAGCTGCCTCCGCGTTTAGCCCTTAGGTTATTTCCAAAGCTGTGCACAATGACCCAAACGTGGCGAGTCTCAGCGCGACCTGGCGAGTATCTTACGTCCTGAGCACACGGGACTTTCCACCCACGTGGCCGATTAATCTCCAGATAAGGCCGTCGCTGACAATTAGTGGGGCAGTAATCCAGAAAGATCGGGTCGACCGCACCAAAAAAGCAGAGCGCCTATAATAGGCCCGATCTTTGGTTCTATACCTCGCTGATGCACCGGCTTTACAAGAACAAGGGAGGGAATGTCTCCGTGTCCCTGGTGCTGCGTCCCCAGAAGTCAACCAACACAATGCCATTTTCCACCCGGAGAGGAAGCACCAGCAATGACCCCTAAAGCGCTTCCATCCGGAAATCAACAGGACAGGCTGTTTCCGTTTCCCCTTCAAACTGGGGGCGAATAGCTGCCTCGACAGAAATCGCTCGTCACTCTGCCAGCGGTGCAGTACGCAAGCCCCCCCCCCCCAAATCTCCTCCGACCCCATGGACACAGTCTGGCCTCGCTCCTCCTGTGCCACCCAGCATTTCCAGACAGACCGGCTCCCGGGTCTCTCCGGCCCCCTCTTCCCATTCTCCAACGTGTCCGCGCAAGTCGTGGGATGCGCCAACCTGTTCCAGACGCTGGCGTTGGTGAGCTGTAACGCGGGTGCACTGGCGTGGAACCGGTGCAGGTCCGTCAGCACCGGGGAGCTCATGAAGCGCGGCCGGGGCCGCCGGAGCGAGCCCATTCCGGCCCTCGACCTGCAGGGGGCGCTTGAGGTGTCGGGGCAGGGTCCAATTCACAGGAGGAGCCCCTCCCCACACATGGCCTTGAAACCGATGGGTCAAGAAGGGGGCAGGACCTGCACTATGAAAGCACAGAAAACAGTGACAGTAAGAAAGAAGATGTCACATGACCACGGCAGCCATTACAGACCACGTCCTCCATAACAACCCCCCCGCCACCGCAAAACAGTAACACAGACCCACACTGACGTCACAGAAACCCCGCCGTATATACAGCCTCACAGGCATGCATGCAGTGCCGATCCGTTTCACAGCGTACCGGGCCAGCAGCCTCTCAGCCCACTCACACTCGCCACGGTCGCCTCTGCATCGTTCTGAAAGTAGCGAGGTCTGCAAAAAAGTGCAGCCGATACAACTTCCTGCCTTACCGCCCAAACCGCGAGTCTATTTACTCGGCAGACTCGACGACATGAAGTGCTGACCCATCTTGGCTGAGATAGCAAGAATAAAAGGGCTTGATAAGCATCCAGGGCCCGGTACCCCAATTCCGGCCCTGGAGGACCAGTCTGCACCAAAGTTTGCAGGATTTCCCTACTCAAACACACCTTATTCAACTCACCAGCTAATTCCCAGGTTTAGTAGGTGTGTTTCAGCAGGGAAATCTGCAAACTTTGCTGCAGACTGGCCCATCAGATTTGGTGAACCCAGCCTCAGAGCTAAGGTTAGGCTTCAACCAGCACAAAGCAGGCCACACTCAAGCTGCTAGAAGCTTTCAGCGCAAAGTCTGACATAAAGGATCCACTTCACACATCAAAATAAAGCATATGGTCTTGCTTGTGGTTTAACTAGATTACTATGGACAGTTGGTGTGAGGGTTAGGACAGCGGCAAAAGGTAAAAGTCTGCTTGCAGCTTAGGTGGGTAATTATGGACCAGTCATCATGTGGGATAGGGAACAGGGAGCAAATGCCACCAAATGTCACCAATGAGACATTCAGGCGTGCACAGAGCTCCCTCGCACCTCTGAATCTGGTCCCAGTATTTCTCAGACTTCTGACTCAGCCCCATCTCCCTCTCCTCTGGCATGGTACCCCGATCCTTCCCCCGGCACTGAGGCCCTCACATGTGGACGGCGGCATCTAGGTGTCAGTGACTCAATGCCATTCCACAGGCACCCTCTCGCTTACCATTGCACAGGCACTGTCTCGCTTACAGCGCCTGACCAGCTCCTAGTGCACATGTCTAATGTCTCAGAAATACCAGAGAACAAGACATGCGCAAACTTAGCAACACTTGTGAACGAAAATTCCAAAATATTCTGTAGTCTTCACTCTTCCCCTGTAACCTTGTTACTCTGCGGGCACCAGTGGGCGTTGCCTGGCGACACTAAGCTCATATTTAGAGATCTCCTGCGTTTGGCAGGAAAGCTATGCCTGTGGGCGCCCTCATGGACACTGCAGATGGGTCCAGGAGCAGACCGGCGATCAGGAGGACCTCACTAGCGACCCCCCCCCCCTGCTTCCTCTCAGCATCTGGATTGTCACAAACATTAACTTTGCCATCTGCGTGTCTACACTGTTATTCAGTGCCTGGTCATGATGCCTGCGAGACAGCAGATAATTACTGATTTGTGTTTATTATACACTGAATTAAGTAGCACATAAACACAGTGTTACCTGTGAGAACTGAAGGCGGCAAAGATCTAAATGCTGCTGGTGTTTTTGGCCTCATTTTGCGGTGCAAAAAGGGTGGCGGTCTTGACGCACAAACCCACCCAAAAAGAGAAAAAACAGCGAGGGTTTGGGGTGGGAAGCCAGCCCCATGATTACTGACAGCGATCACGACACGTCCTCTCCAAAGTAGGTAAAGCCTGGGGTATTCATTCCATGAATTCCACTCTTCGTTCAGATGGGACAATGAAATTATGGCTGGTGTGTCACAAAGCACGATTTAGTGCACACACGGCCCCAGCACACGAAATCTCCATAAAGCACAATTAAATTCTCCGGGTCGCCTGTTGCACTTGCGGCATCGTCTTGGCACATGGCGTTGCCGATTCTCCCCCAGTTTTCTTCCACTAAAATGATTATTCGGGAGGGTTTTTCCGCGCATTGTGCTGAGCAATTACCAAAAAAACCACCGACTGTCTTCTGAAGTGAGACAAACAGGATATACAAACACGTACCTAATTGCACAAAACCGGGGGACGGCTTTTTTTTACCTCTCTTAAGTCTGCGGCACAGTGCTGTTTTTCACCAAACCTTAACCCCAAGTTTAACTCGATAATGTGCCCCAGGCGTGCACTGCAGCAAGCGACAGTCCTGAAGTCACTATTCTACACTTTGCATTTCTATTAATATTCGTCCATCATCACACGACGACCCCCCCCCCAGCCGCCCAAACTGCACGCTTACACGCTCCTGAGCGGCTCTTCCCGGACAGACCCGTTCTGTCCCAGCCGAACCCCTCGGGCAGCATGCACGCTGCTTTAGGGAGCATGGGGCTGCATACCCATCTGGATGTGCAATGCTGCACAAGACGAGCTTATCGCGCATTTATACGCGTCTAAAGCACGAGGAAATCCTCCCGGTGCACCGCATCTGGAATAGGCGAGTACGTGGATACGCCAGAGACCCATCAGCAAAGAGCGAGTTAAAGTTTACGGCTTAATGGGAACGAGGTGCAACTTACCCCCAAAGTCCGTGTCTCCTTCCAAGCCTTACTTCCTATTTCATTTGGATTCTCAGTGAAATGCACGCAAAAATCAGGCACCGCTTCTTTTTCCTTGCCACTTTATACACCGTAACTTAATTCATACGCTGCATCTTGGCTCTCTGGCTAGTTTCCCGGGGCAGACCGGCTTCACTGCAGCGCTCTGCGGGGAGCCGGGGTGGCCCTAGCCTACCATCTACTCCAGCTTCGCGAAATGCATCGATGAAAGCGAATACCTTTACCGGTCCAAGAGCTAAAACTAGCCCAAGTTTCGCATTGTCCTCCTTCTGCCTCACATGCACGCCGAGAGAGGGACCCAGAGGCTCCGCGCTCTGCCCCTCCCCCAAGACGCCGATTGGCTCGCCCAGATTATGCTCATTAAATATTCATAGCGTCATTCATCACTTACAATGTACGGCGTCAAAGTCGCGTCATTTCTTCACAGCACGCAACCTTCTATGATTACCAATAATTAACATCCATGCTATTTTTTTCACGCCTTTGGATGTCTCTTGTTTGCTCTTGTTTAGCTGTCTGCGTTTCAGTAATACTCAAGCAGGATGCAAGTACACTATGCTCGCCTTTAAACGAGATTATCTTTAATTAGATTACGCATTTATTTTTAAAGTAACCCGATTGAATGGCTTAAAAGAGACTTTTCTGAAAGCCGGATCTTTTGAGGTCGTTAGTGCGCGAATAGTTTAGGAGGTGACTTAATTAAGAGTCTGTCTTTGACTTGAAGACACCGACATCCCTTCTGTCAGTCGCGTCATGATTATGAATATACAAACTATGCATTTATCTCTAATTATCATGATTTCTGATTTAATCGTTCCAAATATTTACTCCGTTGAAAACAGCTGAACGTTACATTGAACATATAATACTTGTTTTTTGCCTCTTTTTGTCCCCCCCAATGGGTTTCTGTACTTTATTGCATGTCTGCCTGCTACACAACAATTTAGTCTTCACTTTGTATCCTGTCATGATTTCCCATGACCTATTTAAAGCCTGAAAGCTTGCCCCTCTAATTAACAATAAGAAGACGGCATGTAACTAACAACGTGGAATCCGAAAAATAAACGGAGCAGCGGGTATGACTAAGGGACGAGCCTATTTCTAACTACATGCCGCAGTGACATCTGACTTACCCTCCGTCTCGCCGCTGACCAGATCCTGGAAACCAGGCGTTTCGTCGCCACCCCGTTGACAGAATTTGCGACATTCTACATGCGCCTGAGAACGCTTGCAGATGTGACCATTTCAACCAACGAGACCCAGTCAGCCGCTTGTACAGAGAGCTTATGTGGGAAAAAGAGCAGTGGCAGATAAGACATTTAGCACTTTGCATTTCATAACATACAGGCCTAGAAGACT
>JAODKL010000021.1:16383023-16393791 GCA_026780765.1 Petrocephalus schoutedeni | reverse complement strand
CGTGATCTTTACTGAAAGGTGACAGCATAAGGGACCACAAATTCTTAATTCCAAATCCGAAATAAAAACTAACACGATACAAGAAATTATTCTCACATCGACATCAATCAAATAAATTCTTATAAAAACAACAATTTACTAATTCCATGCAATATAATCCTGCAGGTGAGCAGCCATCTGTGTTACATTAATTAACGCTGAAATCGTAAAAGTACATATACAGTATCCATATAAACGATTTTTACGCAAGTTCCATTGGTAGAACCGTATAATTAATTTTCATTTAGTAACCGCGTATTAGGAAATATACCTGCTTGGAAGATCCGTATTAGATATTATATAGATATAGATGTTGGCGTGTTTATTCCTTGAAAAAAAATAAGATTTAAATTCACGTTATATTGATGAATTTTTGTTTCCATTATATTAAGGAGTCGTTTTCAACCCGGCGTTTGCATAGGCCTACGTATATAGTATTTACAGTATTTACTGGTTTCCATCCATACAGGCCTATGCCACTGTCAGTACACGTTCATTTTTTATTAAAAATTAAAAATTGAACTGACTGTGCTTATAATTTTACACTTTGTCAGTTTATACATGCAGTTATTTACTGAACCAATTCAGGCTAAGTACTTTTGCTGAAGTGTACGACTCGCTTCTCTTTTGAACCCGCAAGCCTTTGTTCACTAGTCCAGTTCCTGAACTGCTACATATGCCCCTTAAATAAAAATACGCGTGCCTCCTGATTCACCCTATTTATTGTATTATGCTAACACTTACCTACCTGCATGCCCTGGGTGCGGTCCTTTGTAATTCTATCAGCTGGGGAAAACATACGCAATATTAAGTCTCAATTATCTACACTTTTTGTTCACTGTTATATAATCAAAGACCCCGCGCATCCATTCAGTGCCAGTAGTGTATTTTCGTGAGGCTCAGAAAGTTAAATGGAGTGTAAACCCAGTGCGGATGTCTTTTGTGAATTCTATTTTATCTGTATCCGTTAATTTATAATTATTTGCTAATATCCATCCATCCATGTTCTATTCCCGTATAAGTTAGTGTAATAAATAGGCCTACTATGAAACTGCCTGATACAACTTGCTGCTAGAAATGATCTTTTTTTTTTAACACGTAGCGCTCATATCTCAAATAAATTGACAATAACAAAATGCCAGATTACATATATCTTATTTTCCTCATTGGTATTGTAATGCACATTTATGAGACTAAGCAATTCAGTCTAGGCAAATGATTAGATCCTAGTCCAAAATGATTTGTTATGCGGGGAAATTTGATAAAACACTACGGTCGGGGATGCAAATAAAAGGAACTCGGTTTTCAGTCCGATAAGGAAAACCCGATTTGCGCTTTGATAGCATCCCAGAACCCATCCACGGGCGTTGGCAATGTGCGTTATCTGCAAACTCGGCTGTCAGATGACAAACGCTGCTCGACTCATACGAAGTATAAGAAACGTGCCTGAAAAAAAAAGAAAATAAAAAAAACTAAATCCCATTTGAATAAGGCACACACTCCGCAGCCCCCACCTGCAAAGACTGCAATTAAATACAAAAAGGAGAAAAGACGCAGCGAGTGAATTAGCATTTTCCTTGGCCATCTGGCACCGGAGTAGGCGATACGGAACAAAGGCAAGTTGGAGAGAGAGCAGAGGCGAGTGTGCCATTGCATTGACCTGCAAATGAGGCTTTGTCACCAAATTAAAGCTCCCCGACCCCCCGGGCCCCACAAACTCGCATCATTTTAGTTTTTTTTTCTTCGACCCAACCCCAGTTTCCCCCCTAGCGTGACGAATGGACGGCTGAGTTCACGCCTGTATGTTTATACACCATTGTGACGTACTCGCGCAGCATCCGAAGGACAACGCGGAAAGGCTCGTTGATTGATTGAGTTTTGCGCATTGTTTCCCAATGAAATGTTATGCAAAATAAACGCAGAAGTCGCACATTAAATGAAATATTCCGATTAGTCGGCTGCGCTTACGAAAGAACTTTATTGATTGCGCATGAGCTGGGTAGCAATGTCCTCGCATTAAATAGTTTCACCAGATTCATGTCCCTTTATCTCTGATGTGAATGAAATGTCGGAAAATGTGTCAACTTGCATGAAAAGTGAAAGCCACGTTGTTATCAATCCCTAATACGCCAGTGGTTGAAATCAACGGATTTTCGGCTACGATGGAACACGCGCGTTGTTGGATATTTATATGTGTAGGAACCGTATATCTGCATGGACTTTTTGGAAAATTAACACCAGTGCTTGGAAATGTACTTTTGTTTATCCGTTCATGGTCCAACTGTGTATCCAGCAATTGTGTCCCCCCCATCGGAAGCTGCGCGTCGCCGGTAAACTCTCGCCCGACGTGTGCGCGCACTCGGGAGCGCGCACGTCCAGGTGCAGCCTCTCTTTGGCATTCCTTCATTCAGTATTCATGCGTATGTGCAACAATGCCCAAAGCTGAATTGACTCAGCCACGCAGAAGCCTGACTGACGGGGAACTCGTGGCGGCTTTTCAGGGCTCTTCTTTCATTCTTTTCCTTTTTTTTGTCTGGGCCTGGCCTCGGTTGGGGGGCCGTGATCACTTTTTAACCACAAACCCCTCCCCTCCTAGCCCGTAGAATCAGTGTGGCGATTTACGTCGTGCCGTGGGCCTGTATTTATTTAACAGCTGCCACAAACAAACAATGCGCCGGCATGTCACTCGTATTCCTGGGCATCTTGACCGTAATACGTTTCGTCTTTAGTTTGAGTAAAATACGCAACACAGAAGCTGGAAATCACTGATCGTAGGTCTATATGTCCGCTCTTTATATTAACAATCGATTTGTCTGTACGGTAGAACTCGATGCAGTGTAATAAATGTCGCGATTCGTTCTCACCTTTGAGAAGAAAGAGCGAAAAGCATCGAGGCTGGTGTCTGACCGGATACTTCGTCCTTGCAGCTGTCGCTCACAGTCTTAAGAGGTCAATTAGCAATTCACCATATGAGTATATTTGAATACACATGTCGGACATATGCAGATTAGTATAAATGGCTGGTGCGATTCATATTTGGCGCAGCTGCGCGTTTTCAGATAGCCGCCCGTGTAACTCCACCAGCAGCTCAACGAGGCGCAGCGAGGGGACGGAACAAATGCACGGGCAAAACGACTTGTCAGCTTGGCTGTGGTTTTGTTCTGTTAAAGCGGGACGGCCACAGTTCCTGGTATCCCTGGCTTACACGGCATTATTGCAAACCAGGTAGACGGGCCCCCAAGCGTCGTCCCGTGAAGAAGCCCGAATCCGTAACACTAGCAATTCAAATCAGAAAACGGCAGTATAGAGGGTGGAGGTTTCTTCTGAAACTTTAAAAGAAATGTTTAAAACTGTATTACAATAGATGCAAGCTTACGGTTAGGTGGGTAATTGTGGGTACCTACTGAGTTTATGTTAGCCTGGGCAATTATATGTAAGAAGAAATTTCAAACAAATCCAAAACAACCGACTTAATACTGAAGGCATCCCTTTGATTGAAACAAAACAGGGATTACTACACAATATGAAAATATTTTATCTGCTGAACACACCATCTGGACATTGCAGAGGTCAGCACAGAGCCCTGACCTCTACCCAGGAGGTGTCTACGGGATAAACCGGAATGCAGAATTAATGCAAGGCCAAGACAATCCTGTTCTTTAACTGAGCGGATAATTAAAGAAGTCTCCAGCCAGAAAATCTTGCAGGCTGTCCCAGGTTTGATTTTATTCTGCTTTAATAACGACCTATTTCTTGTGAATTTTTCGGTACGACACTGTAAAAGTGACAGTTTAGCTTAGCCTACAAGAGAAGGTTAAAGTCAAATAAACAGAAGCCATCTGCCCCAGCCATTCATTTGTGGACTACTGGCTTCTTGCCATCTTCCTTCCATAAAACTTTTTTCTCTTCACAGCGACACGCATTAACAGTGTCAGACGCAGCCAGGTCCCTGAGCTGGCCGAACGCGTTTCTCCTCAGTTGGAGTCTCAGGCGAGGGGGTTCTAAGGCGACAGTGCACATCAGTGGTATCCGGCTTTTACGGAAGCGATAGCCGCTGAGATTGAGCAGGTGCGTGCGGAGAGGGCCCCCCGGTCCTGCCGCCGCACTTCTGCCCCCACACAAACGTCTGCATATCGGGCGGCTTTACGCCGCGCAGTTCGGCGAGACGCAGGGAATGCACTGCCGTTTTTCATAAAATGACCACAGGTTTAAGTGTATAATTTAAGTCTGCAGTGCTGGGTGGATCACGGAGTCTAATCATTATTAAATGGAGACAGAGGAGGGTCAGAGAAATACTAAAAATACATTTCAGGGAATTCCATCAGTAGGGCAAGTTAAGCATTGCCATTTGACTTTTATAATATCATGACATTTACTTGAACTAAGCAAGACAGATCTATTATTATGAACCCGAGAGGCCTTGCTTGGTATTCAGTTAATAAGTGAGGGCTCAAAAGGCAACCTTATTGTCACTTTCGCTTTGTCCATCCCTACTGGATGCCCCAAAGCTACCACTTCAAATCAGATTAAGCCAATATCTTTAAAATAAAGCTGCTTCGAACTCTTAAAGATTATAAACTGGATGTTTAACTTCAGCCCGGCGCGTATGGCGTCGCTGAGCAGACGCGACGGGTCAGCATCCTTCACGGTTGCTTTCTAAACCCGTGAGCTGTCTCGCTGGCTCCACGGCGCAACCGCCATGTGTATAATTATAAAGGCAGCGGATGGATGGGATGGAAGCCTAACGGGGCGACGGCTTCCCATGCCTGCCGTCTCGCTGGCCTTTGAGCGGCTGGAGGAGACAGGTCATGCTTGTTTGCCACCGTCGCCTGGCTGAAAGCTCCCCGGCCCAGTGCCGAACAGCGGGGGAGCAAATTTGCGGGCGCAGCATAACGGGCGCGACCGTGTCTCTCCGCAGCCCGGGGTATCGCTGCCTTGTTGTCCTCACCAGATGGGCCATCCAGGCCCCGGGGGGCCTTTCCAGTATTACCAGCAACAATTCAACATGACATGAGCCCCCCTCCTGGCAACCAATTCTTCCCTCTCCTTTATGAAAGGGGGAGCGGCAGAGGAAACTCTATCAAGGAGGAAGGCTGGCTCTCTCTCACTGCTGTTCACAAAATGATGCAGTGAATTAAATAAAGACAACTGGGATATTAGCTCATCTGTCCCCGCTGAGGGTCCGAGACAGACCGGAGAGCGTCTGTCTCCGCTGAGTGAAAAGGTCATCGGCACACAGGAAACGGACAGGAAATGTTCAGGAAACACTGCGCTGCGGCAGGAATGAAAAGGCTTTTACGTCTGATTTCCTCCAGCTATTTGCACTGCTTGGGCGTGCAGAAATAAAGACTTTGAACGAGGCTACTGATGTGCGCTTAAAGAGGTTAAATAAGCTAGCTGTAATAAGGGGGGGGGGGGCAGCACCCACTTGTTGTAGCTCTATTTTTAAAAAATCTGTTTGCCTAGATCAAAAAGGAGGAGAGACAGTGCAGTTTATCTGAAGCAGAGGTTTAAACCAAAATGAGAACAGGCCAGAGTAAGGGACCCCCAACCACTAATACATGATCACAGAAGTAACTCAGAACTATGGACTGGGGGGGCTTTAATATTTGTTTCTGTGGGGGGGGGGGTTCCCCTTTGATAGTATTTTGCTCAGACTGTGTGGGAGGTGGGTGGATCCCCTTAATACCAACATTTTGATCATTTGCTAGATCACAGACCCCAGGGTGAAAAGCCCTGGTTTCAAGTGTGGTCTCCATGACCAGCCCCACAACTAAGACTTCCATTCAAAAATTGGTGAAATTAGTACAAAGATGTCCCACTATGTTCCTCCTTCGTGTGTGAGTCACGAGTCCTTTTATTTTGTTAGTGCATCTTGATAAGTGATGTCATAGCAAAGTGTGACCTCAGTGAACAGAGCTTTTATCTTTAGTTATGCTCATGTCATGCTTTTTTTTTTTCCCGGCCATCTGGGTGTGAGTGAAATTTTACTGTCATTCTCAGGGAGGGACGGTGTGTCCGTGTGTTTGACTGCCACGCCAGGACAATAGTGACCCCTTTTCTAGTCTTTTTGTGAGGGAATCCCTTTCAGCCTTCTGTTGTCGCCGGCATTCCGCTGTCTCTCGTGTCCCTCTATCTGTCTCCCAGCTCTCCCCCCTCTTTTATCCAGAGTCACCCTCTTCTCCCTCTTCATCATCTGGCCTTGTGAGGCTGCTTTAAGGCTGGTTGCACCTTTTAGGGTGCACCGGCTCGGATGAGCGGCGGCATTTGGCCGGCAGATTGGCTCTGCGGGGGCGGGCCCAGGAAACATCGGCGCTGTCCGTCCTTTAAGCAGGGGACAAAGGGGAGACGTTTTCTGCTGAGCGGCGAGTGGCTTCGGCTCGCCGGTCCGCCTCCCCTGTACCTGAGACGCCCTGCTGGCGTCCCAGCATATGCTGAGAGCAAATGCGACTTTCATGTCCCTGTCTGCTGTGCACTCGTTTGTCACGTAGTTAACAGGCGTGTCAGTGAGTCAGGACACTCACTTCTGTGTCCATGAGGAAGGTGGTGGATCGGTAACAAGTGTCAGTTGCTACGGATATAAAATTCAAGGTAACAAGTAAATGCATCCAACCATTGTTCAAATGCTTACCCTGATCATGGTTATAGGCAAATAAATCTATATTTAATTTAAAAGCTATTCATAAGTCACAGTAAAGATCAGGAGTAAGCCCAGCTGGCTTGAGTAGTACTGCCAGCTAGCTTTGGTGTATAGCACTAAAACTGTTTTTGTTTTTATTTCAATGCCCGCCCCCTGGTCTTGGCCACTTTCTATTCTCTGTTGTGTAAAACGGGTGGCTCCGAATTTGAAACCAATAGTGGGACACACGTAGAATGGCGGCGGCGGGTATGAATGCGGGATCCCGCTGGGCGGCCTTGGAAGGGCGCGGATGGCGGCCGTGCCAAGCGTCAGGCGTCGCGATTGGCTGAGGGGCTGGCAGGGGGCGGGCACCCAGAGCAAAGCTGTCGCTCCAGCTGACTGGCTCCGAGGTAGATGCATTATTGAGGGCAGTGGGGTGGGGGGGGGGCATCAGAAAGGCTATTAATCTTCACCTTTGCCAGATAGGCCCTTTAATCTACAGGATGAGGGGTCCAGGGCAGCACAATACCCCCCCCCCCCCACTCTAAGGGGCCTGTCCGCCCCTCCTAATTTGTGGCAGTTGCCCAGAGGTTGAATGCAAGCTGATTGGCTGCTTGACCGGGCCCATTCATGCTCAGGATTAGCAACATCTTTTCTCTGCACTTTGGGCCGAGCCTGCCTGCGGTGTGTGGACACTCCACTTACATCTTTACAATAAACAAACTCCGGCAGATGGGGCCGGCCGCCTCCGGGCAAGCGAAGCCAGTGAACGCTCTGCGCGGATAGAGCCCGGCGCGGCCTGCCGCGGATAGAGCCCGGCGCGGCCTGCCACGGATAGAGCCCGGCGCGGCCTGCCACGGATAGAGCCCGGCACGGCCTGCCGCGGAGGGACGGCGGCCAACTGCGTTTCTGTGAGCCTGTGCTTATGTGGAGTCACAGATCAAGTATGAGAAATGGGAAGAGCAAGGAAGGAAGGTGGGTCACCCCGCCCCCTTATATTTAGGGCTCACATACTGTCAGCTGCTTGGGGGGGGGGGTAGTGAAATTTGTTGCTTCTGATGTCTCAGGGCCCGAGGACAAAGTGCCTTGGGAAAGGCCAGAGACCCAAGCCGGCTGGGCTGAGGAGGGGTGTGGCCATGACAATGAGAAAAGGGGGTGGGGGAGCGTGCAGAGAGACCAGACTGCTCCCTAAGAAACAAGGCGTGGAGCAGCACATGTCACTGTCGCCAAGGCAACACGCCCTCCACCCCCCCCACTCCCCCCCCGCTGAACGGGGCGGGTATTGTCACCAGCGTACAGGCGGTGTCACAGACCAGATGGTCGCGTGCTGCATAGCTCACTTATCTGTCAGGGCGCTCTAAAGGAATGCAAAGCACACGGAGCTAGAAGAGGACGCCATCTGCTCCGGGACCCTGTCTGCGCCCCCCCCTGCTTACTTTATCTACGGATACATGTACATTCAGAAAGGGCTAGCTGGTATGTGGCTTGTTCCGCCAATACCCCCCCCCCCCCCCCCCCCCCCCCCCCCCCCCCCCAACCCCCCCCCCCCCCCCCCCAGGCCGCGCACCTCCATACACACAGCATCCCTCGGGTTCCCGTTTGTGCCATTGTTCCTCCCCACCTGAGGGGGCAGCACTCGGTACCAGGCGTGTAGAACTCAGGCCACGGAGCAGTGTGCCTGGCATATGCCCTCACACGCGTGCGGCGGCGGCTGGCGTGTGGTCTCCACAGGTCGCCTAAGAGGAATCAGATGTGGGCACAGCGTGGGAGCCCGGGAGGGCGGGGCCGGCGGTGCTGCCGGGTCGCGGGGCGGGCGTCAGGCGCCCACGGGGGCCAGAGGTTCTGCCCTCGGCGTCGGCGGCTGTAATTAAGCTGGTTTGGCTGATGCTGGGGTTTCCAGCTCAGGTTTTATGGGGTATGGCGTGTGGCGCGACAGTGGGATGTCTGGGCTGGTTAAGGAGCAGGCCCATATAACGAGGGTGGGGGCCCATATAACGAGGGTGGGGGCCCATATAACGGCTACAGCGTGACAGGAAACCTCAACACATAGAAACACACACAATCACCTTAACGAACCCCTCCAGAGTATCGTCACGTCAAGCAGGTCTGATGTGAAGTATGTATCGACAGAATTTCCATAACTACATATACATCCCTCTTTATAATTCTGCTGAACAAATCAACAATGTAATTACCTCTGGTCACACCTATCGGGGTAACCACATTTTCCGAAAAAGTCATTTTAAGCATCGCAACCCAGAATTTATTGTGAATTTTCAACAGCTTTGCTCATGTTTCTAAAAGTAACTTACAGCAACTCCCGTCTGCGCGCCTTTTCACATTTGCTAAAGCCAGATTCGAAACATGGCAGAGAGTAGACTGTGATTCTAACATCTGAGTGTAAAATGAAGACATCCGGAACCAAATGATTGGACATCAGTGATGGAGCACAACAGGGTAATTCGGTTTTACAAAGTTACAATGAAACGTAAATCTGAAAAAAAAAAAAAATTATGATTTCCTGAATCCTGTTTCTGAGAATCATTGTAACCATTGAGAGAATCTGGATCAAATGTAGCTTATGAGATTTTATGAACATGCAGGGTAATGCTTTGCCTGGACACTTTAGTTGTATGACAGACCTCCCTCTGTGTGATACTGCAAGGCCCAGGAGGATGCCACACAGCGGAGCATTGCTGAACAAGGGGGGCGTGGCGGTTTGTGGCGGAAATCAACTTATTGAGGAAACACGACGCAGTACTGTAGGTCGATGTCGAAGTGTAGAAACGGCAGCATGACCCTCACAGCTCCTTCCAGTCCTGGACATCCCTGACAGACTGGGACAAGCTGGTTACCAGTCCAGGGTATGGCGAAAGAGACCAAGACATGATAAGTAATATCTGGCCACGCCCACAGTTGTCACATGACCACCTGAGCGAATGCGATACGCCAAGAAAAGTCGGGGTGCCTTGCGTGTGTCTGCCATATGAACATGACTTGCATGTCTTTATGTCTAACACCAGTTGGGAAAGGGGAGAGGTACAGGCGTGTGGTGAAAACAGACATACACATGCCCCGATACTGTGCAAGACACAAGGCAAGGCCTCAGCCTCAGTCGAGCCCGGGACGGGCTTTCGGAGGGACCCCGGGGTGAGCTGGGTGCCGTGCTCGCTCGCCTGTGTGTGTATGTATGTTTTATCAAAGAAGGAGAGAGCGAGGCCCTCTGGCGGGGGAAGCATGCCCCCCTGTGTCAGGCTGGTGAAATGAAGACGCAAACGACAGTGTGGCTGTCCCATTTGTATTGATTGATATTCTTTATTAAAAAACCCACATTAGTAATATTAAAAATGACTGTATTATTCTCCATTCAGCCATATAGCACATTTACAATGTCATCTATCCATGTGTATAAATACCTTAGTAGTTCACTTACAGAGACCCTATTGGACACTGTCACACTGGTTGATAAAATATACAGCTGGCCTCATGCTAACCGAACGAATTGGACGCATGATTCATTGTGCTTCCACGTGTTGGGGGCTGGGGTTGCTTAGGCACCACCTCAGGAGCTCTCATCTTTGGAGACGTTGGTCCTCAGGGTAGAGAGCTGCTCGTAGGTTGGCAGGGCGCTGTCCGCAGAGATGAGGTCACCCAGCTGGGAAGCCCCACCCACCTGCTCTGGGTCCGCCCCCGTCGAGCCTGCCGCCGTCGCCGAAGTAGCTAGCAGTCGCTGCACGGCCTGAGAGATGTAGCCCAGGGTTTTCTCCATGTGTGTGATCTGGTGAGGCAGAAGCGGGCAGTTTTACCTCCTCCTGCGGACCCTTGTGGGACCAGGGAGGTCTGGTCAGAACGGGGCACAATCTGCTGTTCTGAGCCGCAGACCTACAGGCACACGATCAGGGTCTGCACACACGGCTACTTCCACTGAGAGGACCTGCAGCCCTAAGTCCCAAATCAACGAATCAGCAGTGAAAGGACGAATCAGGGTGAAAGGCAGAAATACAACTGAACACTGAACTGAGAGATTAGTCAAATTTTAATTTATGATTTTGGCTTCCAATGATTGTCAAAACAAAATAATCGAGATAATCATTGTGCTGCATTTCGCTT
>JAODKL010000021.1:16349850-16361196 GCA_026780765.1 Petrocephalus schoutedeni | reverse complement strand
GGGGGGGGGGGGGGGGGAGGGGGGGGGGGTCACGGTGGCGTGCCGGGAGGGATGGGGGACGCCAAGGCAGAAGAGCAGAAAGGGGCCAGCACGATACGCGGGCCAAAGCCTCAGCAGACTGGTCTGTTTGCTGCTTGACCAGTGGCTACAGGAGGATAAGGGCATACCTGAGCTGGTCTGGAACAGTGTGACTTTCCCCAGGGACTGGTCCAGCCTGGCAGGGTGAACACAGAGAGACTTCATGCTCCAGCTCTCCACAGGCACAGAGCTCTCAGCACTATAATGCTACAAGAACACTATAAACCAGAGGTGCCCAGCCTAAGTCTAGCCTGCTCCAGTTTTTGTTTTACATCAGCTGTCAAAAAATACAGTTGACTGCACAATGTGTGCTGTGTTTCTTTTTATAGTTGAACTGAAGGATAACACATATCCGTGATACTAAAGCGTGCATACACTACTTAATATACTGTCTATTATTCTCATTAGGCCTAATTTAATCAGTGATAACTTATAGTTCTTAAACCTTGAACAGGTAGCATTTCAGCTACAAAGGTCTGATTCATGTAAGGCTACTTTAATTTATTACACCCATAAGCACTTAGCCAGTACCAGGCTACAGTAAGTCTGGAGCCGGTCCCAGGAAGAACATTGCCCAAGGCAGGGGGCAACCTGGACAGAATGCCAGCCCATTAAAGGGAGCACGCTCGGGCCATTTGAGAGTAGGGGACCCCAGCTATTTCTCCCCAAGGGCCAAATTCCATCAGCACCACAAAGCCAAGGTCCACTGCGTCCGGAAAAAAATGCCAACAGGGAGGGGGGGGCGGGGGTAATAATTAAATTCTACCCAGTGGCGACAGAGGGAAACGTTTGCACAGTCCGGATTCAACTGTATTTCAATTCCGGCGTCCAGATGCAGAATCTGAAAGTTGGTGACCACTGATTTAGGGACCTCAGTTTAGGGGACTCTGGGAGGAAACTGGCACAAACATGGGGGAACAAGCAAACTGCACGGACAGAGCCACAGGCAGAGCTGCCCCCCCAACTCTGCCCCAGCTGGCCTGTAAAAAATAATCCAGTTAAAAGGGGATTTTTTTTTGTACCCATTACGGTTAATGTAAACAAAAATTTGATCGATGAGTATTTTTAAAGTTCCCAATTTAAAAAAAACATTTCCCTAATTCGTTCAGAAAACTGCACAATCGAGCCAAAATGTCAGATGACTCCAGTGCAATGAAAACCCCCCCATGCCCAGCAGCCTCTGAGGACCAGGGCACAAATACATGCACTAGGATCCAGGTGGACAGGGGTAGCCATGGAGATGACCAGCCAGCTGCCTCCAGGGTACCCACCTCCTCTGCAGCTCCTTAATCCGCACCATGAGGTTGAGGTGTCCCTGTGAGTACTGCTCGATCACGTCCCGCACGTCGTAGGGCTTTCGCGCTTGCTGCAAAACACGGGGAGCTTTATCGGCTTCGGTCCTCACCTGCCTGCCACGGGAAGGGCCAGGGAACGGGGGGCCTTTCGTGACGGGAGTTAGGGGGAAGTCAGGTCCACAGAGAAGGGACCGAGGAGTAGGATCGGCAAGGGCGACAGGGACTGTATGGCGAGGACTGAGAGTAAACAGGAGAATAACAACACCAGGGGCTGTGGAAAGGGGCGAGGCAGATTACTGGCTATGGAAAGATGGGTGTCTGTGAGAAGCGGGTAACCAGGAGACGACTGATGAGGAAACCCTGCTGCTTTAACCCGGGTTCCCTCGGCCCAGCAGAGTGATTTCACGGCGACCCACCTGTCTAGGCCTCAGACTAGCGTGACCCTTCCTACTAGCCTCTAACTCTACCTTAAAATGGAGGTAGAACAGCCACGCATGGTGGCTGCAGACCCGTGCATTTCATCAAGGAAATTCTGCAGCATATTTAGCCTATGACCGCACATGCACAGCGTCTGTGCCTCCGGCTGGCTCCAGTGCCCCTAACGACTACTGACTGGAAATGACATCCCATATCGTGAAGAATGTTCCACCAGTGTGTCGTAGCTGCTGTCACGTACCTCACTGGAGGAGTAATGTCAAGGTGAAGCAGGCTGACAGGCAAGCTGTCATAGGCCTGAGAATGGGCTCCTGCAGACGGTTGAAATGATGCTGATACAATTAAGGAGAGCCTTTAAGCTCATACCCAACTCCCCAAATGTACAGCTGAGCCCTTCAGTCCCCACCACATGGGCTTACCAATTTCTGTACAGCGCCTGTGGTCTCCATGTCCCTAATTACCGAGCACAGAGGACCCGTTCACCTGCTAACCCACTGACCTAAGCATCTTCCCTACTTGTACTTGCTTTTCAAAATTTCTTTTTCTTTTTTCTTTGCAGGGGGCTGTTACACTAGGAATTATTAATTTTTTTTAAAGTTGCTGGACAAAAGACCCCCCCCCCCCCCCCCCCGAGTAATCTTATGTTATGTACCAGGCCCGGCCGAGAGTAATAGCTGGAAAGCGTGCCTGACGGCGGGCTCCTCAGACGTGGGGGATCACCAGACATACAGAGTGCTTTTAATACTCCTGAGTGTCGTCTGAAGGAAACAGCAAACTTTGGCTTCTCCCTTATCTCAGTGTGTCTGAGGAACTCGCATGACGTCAGACGGGCGCGAGAAGCTAAATGTTTGCCCTGGAATCCCCACCTCTTTCGATCAAGGCAGCCAGCCAGGCATTCAAGCTGTCACACCAGCGCTAAGACACAGAGAGTAAATAGCGGACATCTGATGCAACCGCCTGTTGGCGCGGGGATAGCTGAAACAAAACAGGGGATGAGGGAACAAGACAGAAAGTCAGCCAGAGAGAGGGATGTGAATGAATGTTACATTTATATAGAGCTTTTCAAGACACCCAAAGTGCTTTAGAGAACCAATGGGGAGCCACTTCAACCTCCACCACTGTGCAGCGCCAAGCTGGATAATGTGACAGTAGCCATTCTGCACCAGTACGCTCACCACACAGTATCTAAGGTGGTGAAGGGGCAGGAAAGCGTCCACCAATTACAAATAGGGGATGATTAGGGGGCCAGATTTGGTAGGGCCACATCTAGCCTGGGGTACCAGCCCAACTTTTCCAAAAGCTGCCCCAGGACCCTTTATGACCTCAGAGGGCCAGGGCCTCGGTTTTAAGCCTCATCCCATGGATGGCGCCATTGTTACAGTACATAGTCCCCGTGACTGTGGGATCCACACAGAACACAGGACAGGCTAACCTGCTGGCCACACCGTCACCTCTTCCAGCAGCAACCCAGCTTTCCTAGCATGTCTCCCAACCAAGTACTGGCCAGGCCCAAACTTGCTTAGCTTCAGATGGGTTACCTAATTACCTAGTGGAATACATATGGCCTTAAATGTTTAAGTGCAGCAGTATTATTAATAATACTGACAGTGCCATTAATCTGAATCTGATACGAACTGCACTACAGAGGCTGTAAGGCTACAAGAAAGCTACATTCAAAACGCAGAATGAGCAGGACGGCAAAAAGGCAAAGAGAAAAGGGAGGTGGGACAGAGGATGGAGGGATGGGTGATAAAAATGAGAGGAAGATGAAGGGAAGTGAGTGAATGGAGGGAGAGAGCCACGGAAAGAGGCTGCCAGCTAGAGACGTGGAGAAGGAAAGGGAGAGAAGAAAGGGTGTCCTAGGCACTGATGGCTGCTGGAAAAGACAGCATCTTAGCGGCATGACCCACGCCGTCCATCCTAACCAGAGGGCTAGCTCTAACCAAAGGGCTAATCCTAACCAGAGGGCTAGCTCTAACCAAAGGGCTAATCCTAACCAGAGGGTTAGCCCTAACCAGAGGGCTAATCCTAACCAGAGGGCTAATCCTAACCAGAGGCTTAGCCCTAACCAGAGGGTTACCCCTAACCAGAGGGCTAGCCCTAACCAAAAGGCTATCCCTCAACCAAAGGGCTAATCCTAACCAGAGGGCTAGCTCTAACCAAATGGCTAATCCTAATAAGAGGGTTAGCCCTAAGCAGAGGCTAAACCAGAGGGATAATCCTAACCAGAGGGTTAACCCTCAACCAGAGGGCTAATCCTAACCAGTGGGCTAATCTTAACCAGAGGGCTAACACTAACCCACCACTGTCTGTTTTGCATGACAGAGACAGGAGCCTACTACTAGCCAAATGCTCTTCTGTTTGGAGAAAGTGATGTGCAGAGGGTGGCGGTCATTGTCCAGTATTGAGAGCAGTCTGCTCAGGGTCCTCTTATCTGCAACTGATGTCAGTGCCTCCAGCTCCATGCCCACCACAGAGCTAGCTTTCCTCACCAGCCTGCCCAGTCGTCCAGCGTTCCTCTTCCTAATGCTGCCTCCCCAACATACCACAGCATAGAAAAGGACACTGGCCATGACAGACTGGTAGAACATAAGCAGGAGTTTGCTGCAGACATTGAAGGACCCCAGCCTCCTAAGGAAATGGAGCCTGCTCTGCCCTGTCTTGTAGAGTGCATCAGTATTGGCAGACCAGTCCAGTTTATTGTCAAGGTGCACCCCCAGGTACTTGTATGTACTGTATTGACAGTCTCCACATTCACCCCGTTGATGGTGACAGACAGCAATGGAGGGGCAGACCTCCTGAAGTCTACTACCATTTCCTTTGTTTTGGTGATGTTCAGCTGCAGCTGGTTGGTTCTACACCATCCCACAAAGTCTTCCACAAGGCTCCTATACTCAGCCTCCTGCCCATCCTTGATACTGCCTACAATTGCAGTGTCATCAGAGAACTTCTGCATATGGTACGACTCGGAGTTGTACTTGAAGTCCGTGGTGTACAAGGTGAACAGTACAGGAGAAAGAACAGTTCCCTGGGGTGCCCCAGTGCTACTGACCACAGCCCCAGATGTGATGTTCCCCAGTCTAACAAACTGGGGCCGCTCAGTGAGGTAATCAATAATCCAGGTCACCCGGCTTGGGTCCACTATCATTTGCAGCAGTTTGTATCTCAACACAAGGGGCTGGGTGGTGTTGAAAGCACTGGAGAAATCAAAAAACATGATCCTCACAGCCTTTATTGTCCAAGTGAGAGTACACGCTGTGTAGCAGATAGAGGATGGCATCCTCCACTCTCACATTCTCCTGGTAAGCAAACTGTAGGGGGTCAAGTGCATAGCGAACCTGGGGTCTTAGGAGGGGATGACGCAGCAGTCGCTCAAGGGTGTGAGGTGAGGGCAACAGGCCTAAAGTCATTGAGTTCTTTGCAGTGAGCAGCGGAGGTGTGGGTTCGATGGCTGAGACGTCAGCAGACAATGCCCAGCAAACAGTGTCCAGTGGAATGTCCCAGGTTGTTGATGGAGGCATTGGGTTGCTCGCTGTGCAGCCAGCAGACATTTGGTGAGGGGTGTATTGCAGCAGCTTCAAAGGCAAGGCCATTAGCAGCAATGGCAATAGTGGCAGAGTCAGCAAAACGGTTATAGAAATAATTTAGCTGATTTGCTCTAGCCACATCACCCTCTGCCCTGGTGCTGTTTTTCCTGCATCCTGTAATCTTCTTCATCCCCTTCCATACCGCTTTCATGTTGTTTTCTTCCAATTTCCTTCCTACTGTCACATTATCCAGCTTGGCGCTGCACAGTGGTGGAGGTTGAAGTGGCTCCCCATTGGTTCTCTAAAGCACTTTGGGTGTCTTGAAAAGCTCTATATAAATGCAACATTCATTCATATCCCTCTCTCTGGCTGACTTTCTGTCTTGTTCTCTCATCCCCTGTTTTGTTCCAGCTATCCCCGCGCCAATAGGCGGTTGCGTAAGATGTCCTCCTCAACTTTCCTCCTGTAAGACTCCTTTGCCTCTTTCAGACGCTCTTTGAGCTCCTTCTGCACACGCCTTAGTCACCGTCCTTAAACGCCCTCTTCTTCTTATTAGGGAGATTTTTGACATCTATGCCCGTCCAGCTGTGGCAGGGTGGCCAAATCCCCAGACGACACCTACCTGGTCAAATGCTCAAGTTCAAGCACTTAGCTTGAATTTTCAACTAAATCGATATAGACTTTGGGGGGGGGGAATGGTCCTTGAAAATGGACAGTGTGGCTTTGCTGATTGTTTCCTCCAGGACAGTAAGTACTGATTCACCAGGCAGGAGTCCTTGGGGGAGAGGCATTAAGATACACTAGAAGAGACATGTATCAACACTGGCATTTTATGGTGATGAAAACATCTGTTTTTACTATGAGGAGCCATGGCAGGGTAACAGGGTAGTGTCTGGGAATACGTCCCACCGGTTGTTTTCCAGTCTAATTGGAGGAAAGTGATCCAGGCCGGGCACAAAGAGATGGTGACGAGATGGAGCCATTAGCAGGTAAAGGGGGGGGGGGCTTCTCAGGGGGGCGACCCCTTCTATCCCTGCCCCCGGCCAAATAAACAAACTCCTCTTTCAGCACTCCGGGTCAGAGAGAATGGAAGGCACCAGCTCCCGAGAGATACGGCCATTACTCGCCCCGCCGACCAATGAAACAAAAAAAAAAAAAAAAAGAAAAGCTTTACTGGCAAAAAAGACACAAAGTAAATACCAACACAAGACGTCACTGTCTGACAATTTCAACGCATTACCAGCTGCACCAGGTGAAAAGAATTAACTCTGTCTCCACGGATACCCAAGATGCTGTGTCTCCGGGGTAGAGAGGTCGAGCTTACTGCTGCCCTACGAAGAGCTGCCACTCGCAAGTCACTCACCTGAAACCTCTTCTTGGCCACAAAGTACCTCATGCGCTGGACCACGCGAATAGCCACCCTGTGTGACTCCTGCAACCTGGGAGTGCATGCGTCAGTGCGGATATATGTGTCGGTGCATGTGTTTGTGGCAAATATCAGGGGTGTGTGAGTGTGTGTGTGTACGTGTGTGTCAGTATTTGAGACAGAGAGAGAGAGAGAGAGAGAGAGAGATAAGGGGGGACAGGTGAGGCCGTTGAAAACAGAACCCCGGGGTCTCTCACAAAGCCCTATAGAAAAGGCCTTTTTTTGTGTCAAACGCTGTTGGCTTTTCTTTCCCAGTGCTACAGTGACAATACACTCACTGTCGCCGTCGGGAACTGTCAATTTCAAAAACAAACACAAAAAAGAGAAAGGGAGAAGGAGAAACGTCCCGTCTGGAAGGGGGAGGCCAGCGACGTCGGCATTGTGGCTCGGACACCCAGCACGCCACAGGAAATGGCATACAGGCCTCGCGCGCGGCTGAAAGACGCTCACAATTCGGGCCTGAAACTCTACACCCGGAGGATCATTAGGGTGCTCAATGCCTCAGTATCGTTCCATTACAAAAGACTTGTAACACACTGTTCTCTTCATTATAAGTAATGGTATAGGGCATACATTTATCAGAAGTACAGACGAGAAAAAGCAGGAAATCAAATCCCTTCCTGATCTTTATTACGGCCCATTATGTCGCCGTTCTTGGGCTGCGGCAGAACAGATGGGGAGGGCCGCTCCACAGCTGCAACAAAGCGTGTCGCTCGAGAGATCTCCGTCTCGGGAATGACATCATCAGAGAAAGGTCAGGCGTTCAAGCATGAATACCCAGCATGCACCTCAGTTCTTCCACAGCCGGCCTCGTGTCGGACTTCTGCTCATTTACCCAGCGGGAGTCAGTGGTTGCAGAAAACAAAACACAGCATGCACGCGTGACGTACACTCGCACCATAATTAGCTTCCAAGTTCTGGTGTCTAGTTTGTGCATCTATTTGGTTGTTAAATGCGCGTGTATTTGAAGAGAGTTTGAATCCTCCACTCCCCTTTACTGCCTCCTACCCACCCTGACACAACCACTCAGGACCCTGCTTGCTTTTGCCTCTCAGTAGAAAGTCCACCTGCCCTCTGCAGATTACTTCAAAACCTGCAGAGGTGCGAAGAATGTTTTCACGGCTAACGCATTGCTGAAAGATGGGACACCGGGCATGGGAATCTTTTCCAGGAGGACAGGCTATTGGCCGGGCTAGAAGCAACACTTCATTTCCGCAGGGTACACCTGACTGGAGGCTCAAATCAATGGCACAGGAGAATGATAATCAGACAGCTGCATTTGAAACGTACACAATAGGCAGGTCTGGCCTAGGGTTTCAATTTAAGGGGGCTACTCTATTCATAAGACCTTCGACGAACACAGCCCAGCACTTCTAGACGGATTTCCCTGCCTGTTCGTTATACTGCAGCGCTCGGCATGAGAGTAAGAAACGCCATTCATCTATAAGCTCATCAGTGAGGACCAGGAGGTGCTGCGATAAAGCAGAGACCCACTGAGGAGCATCATGCTTCAGCCACAAGTACGCCACTATGGTGAGTGAAGGTCTATATCTGAGGTGCGGCTCGCTGGCAGACTGTAAGCACTCGCATTGTTTTATGTTTATTTAGCAGATGATCGGAAGACAGCTATATACAATTTACAGTTTTGCCTGCCATAGCAGCACCCTCTCAAAATCCATCCAATGAATTCTATCCAAACTGATTCCCCTCCGTGTGCACATGCATACATCTGCCGCATCACTGATGTCACACATCCGCACCGTGCCAGATTCCGACTAATCATGCTCTGACCCACCTCTCCAAGCGGGCCAGGGCATGCTTAAGTGTATGGTGCCTGGGCACTCTACAAAGTGATCACTCTAGTTTAACGAACTGGACTTTGGGGTTCAAATGCGCTCGGCCAAGGTACGGATAGGCTGGCGTGACTACACCCTTACAGGGATGTTTAGGACACTGGAAGAGTGGTCTGCATGGCTCTGGCACCCATCTGGCACTGCCCATTTGATGCAGAAGGACTATTGAACGTGATATCAGAGATCGAGCAGCATAACAACAGGGAAGCCTCTACATGTGTCATGTGCCCCTTACAGTCAGGATAGCACAGGTCACTTTGCAGAAAGTGCAAGCCACCAAGGATGATGCCAACTGCTACCTCTTAGCTATGAGGAGAGGGTCCACGTACAAAGAGAGGGTGGGGCACACTGAGGGTGAGGACTAGGCCTGTCAAGGGTCTGATTAATGACTACCCCAAAACCCCAGAGGAGAGCAGGGACAGCAGACTCTCTTTGTTTGGATTTCTTGTGGTAAGGACAAATGGCAGACTGGCTCCAAGTGCTACCAGGAGGGGTGGGCTAAGTAACATGGCCCAAAGGGAAATCCTAACCACTGGGGGCGGGGAGAGCCACTCAGAACGAAACAAAAAAAGCCGACATATCTGCAAGTCTGCTTGTGGTGCATGTTGATCGCGATGACATATAGTGAGTCGCGAGCTGCATTCTTGCAGATTTCTCTACGGACATGTATGTATGTGTGTAGTGTACTCTGTACTCGGTCTGTATGTGTTTGTGGGTATGTGTTTCTCTGTGGCATATTCTTTATTGTGCTGGGTATCTGGCATTGTTTACATGTGTCTCTCTTTACCCGTGTCGAGGTACCAGTAGGGAGTTAAACTGCAGCCCCCCTTCCCCACCCGCACTGGGTCGCGGTGAGCTGGCCCAGGGCTGTGGACTCCGGTCCAGCGTGCTCCTGACTGGGGTCCTAGCAGCGATTAGGAGAAGGCCAGCCGCGGGCTGTCAGAGCTCATTAAGCTAATGGAGCTGGGAGCTGGCAGGCAGCCAGCTCGCGGAGAGCCGAGGGGGGGGAATAATGGCTGTGGGGCAGCAGAGAGGGCTACTTTGTGAGGTCAGGTTTCGCCCTTGCAGCCAACGGGGGGGTAAGAGGCATGAATAATGGGAGGGCTGAAGCACAGCACGCTGGCACTCCAGCATTTATTTACCCTGATGTAAACATGTAGCATTCTTTACGACACAAAGGACCGTGTCCGCATCGGAGCGCTCCCCCCACGGTGGAGCCAGCCAGCTCTGTTCTCCCTCCTCTCCCTCACATTTACTCTGATCAAACCATCATTTTCCCCCCATGCTATTTCCTTCTACCTGTTATCTATTCAACCAGTAAACCAGGCACAGAGCCATTACAAACTGCTTTTAATTTTTCTGTGTGAAATCATGACTGGTTTAGGCAGGTTAATCCCGGCTAAGAACTGCGACATGTTCTGCATCCGAATGTTTCCCAATCATGGTCCTCGGAGACCCACAGACGGTCCACGTTTTTGCTCCCTACTGGGAGCGGGGATGGAGGACCAAGACCGGGATTGGAAGTACCTTTGTCCATGTCCACCTTTGGCATCAAAGGGCAACTCAGTGCTCCCATTGGGCCATTCAGCCTGTTTGTACCAGATATTGTCACAGCCCAGCCAATGCCAGGCTGAATAAATAGACACCCTAACACGAACCAGGAAGAATGTTGAAGAGGTAGGTGGCACTAAGGAATGTCAGCCATGCCAGGGGCCACTGAGATCCGACCGAGGGCGGCCAGTAAAGGGTAAGGAAACAAGTCATAGACCCTGACCAGGGTCATTTTAGTTACTAGGCCAACGTACAGTACTTCTACCTGGAGGCTGATTTCACAATAACAGTATTACCTGAACTCACCACGCAAACACGCACACACATTAAAAAACACAATTATACAGACACGCATCTACACTCTCTCTCTCACGAAAACAGGCTGGACATACAGGGAAGCTAACAGGACCATCAGGGTCATGCAGGCCACCTTGACAAACAAGATGAACCATGGAGATACACCTCTGTTGAACATGAACTTGTAACTAGACCATCTAGCCCGGCCAGAATAAGGTCCATGCAGTGGGAGACTCTGCCACAACACAGAGCAGAGGGCAGTAGTCTCCCTAGTCCCTCTTCTGGCAAACAGGACAAGGCGTATATAATGGAGCATATTTGGGGGTACAGCTGGGGTACAAGCCACAGCTGGGCCCAAAAGCCAGATTATGCAAAATTCCTCTGCAACCTGTCATGTCTGATCCACCACAACTAGAAAAAATGTTTTTACCCAAAGGCAGCTTTCGAATTAAACACTCTCCGGATATCTTTTAAAGAAGGACAGAACACAAGTTTGACAAAGAATTCCTAATGCTTTTTTAATACAGGCCTTTATATAGCATCCTCTGTTTGGTAGAAAAGGAGTCTGGGCACCAGGCAGCCCACAGACAGGCAGTGGGGGGGAGAGTAAGCAGGACAGCGACTCTGGAAGCTTGGCAGTGTGGCAGCACAGAAAAGGGACAGCGCTGAGGAGGCGGCCTGGCTCCCATCCAGCCCTCGCCCCCTCTTTCGGGTTCCACACTTCACTAACACACCCTACACCTGTGTAAACTCCCCAGCACAGGACAGGAGGTCTGGCCCTTCATGTGTATAGACATCTGCACACTGCCTGCACACTGCCTGCCCTCGGCGCGGCTTGGGGCCCTTTATGCGTATAGACACCTGCACACTGCCTGCCCTCGGCG
>JAODKL010000021.1:16320108-16341300 GCA_026780765.1 Petrocephalus schoutedeni | reverse complement strand
GCCCGGAGCCAAGAATAGCCTATGTTTATGTGTGTGCCGGGGGGTGCTGGGGAGGCCCGATGCGCGTTTGGGGGGGGGAGGGTGGCCAGGCAATGGAGAGGCCGGCTGTTGTGGCATTGTGTCCCCCCCGCACCCGCCCCCCCCCACCTAACCCCTCCCCTCCTGTCCCCGAGTTCCAGGTTGTAAAGCTTTTTCAGCTGCAGGCACGAGGGAGCCTTTACTCCCTCTTTAGCCTCTTGAGTCAACAGGCCAGGGTCAAAGGTCAGATCGAAAAAGCCAAATTGGGGGAGGGGTACCACTGACACTGGCAGGACAAGAGGGGGAGGTATGTCCGTAGAAGAGATTTTGGCGGGAAGAGGTCTTTAGAGACACTGTTATTAGTGGCTGTGAGGAGCTGTTTTTCTCTACACTCCACGCCCTGATCTCACACTGACGGATGATACACACGTGTGAGTGCAGATTCGCGTAGCCTCGGAGCATGTGCAGGTATGCGGACGCACTGCCTCGCCGACACGCGCACGCTCCCTTATCACACCTGCACCCTCACACGCGCAAAGAGAACATCACTCAGGCCAGTGCAGGAATCACGCTGAGATCCTTCAGAGGAACGTCAGGGCTTTCCAACTGAGACGGCTGGCGGCCCTGGAAGAGAGGCCATACGAGAGGAAGAGGAAGGAGGAAGAAAGGGCGACAATGTCTGGAAAGGCAGGAGGGCGGCGCTCCGGGCCGGCGTGGAGCTCTCTGACATTTCTAAGGGCCCGATCTGCAGAACCTCATCAGTCACCAGCACTGAGCAAATCCTTCCACTGACAGGCTTCACAAGCACCAGCGATGCCCTCAGCACAGCTCAGTCCAGCGGTTTATGTCACTTGTCACAGACTAAGCCTCTCCTGGAGGTTTAAACTCCGTGAAGTGGAGCAAGATGGCAGGATGTTAGGGAGACAGGACCGGAGGCTGGACCGGACCTCTGACTGCTGTGTGCTGCAGTGTGGCTCTCTCTATGAGCTTGTTAACACCTGCTGCGAGAGAACAAGCTGGCAAGATGTTTTCTCCCTCCCACGGTCTTCCAGGCCCACTGGGCTGCTCATTGACACAGATCAAAGCTTAGCAGTGGCAGATGCACACAGGCATATGTGACACAGTCTCTGCATGGCTATGAATGCACTTGTTTGACACGCACACACACACACACACACTTATGCATCCTGTTTCCTTGATGTCGCAAATCAGGTCTGCATCCCACAGAAAAACACAAATGCACTAGTGTACACACACTGGACCCTGCCTGGTCACACACAGCCCAGGGTTCCAGCATAACCTCTGATTCACCAGCCTAACTTACACAGTCCTCTGTAACATCATGCCAGCCAGAAAAACCACATCAGGACGTGAGGTAAGCGGGAAGCCGGCATGCGCTGGGCCCACACCCCATCAGCGCCGCGACTTCACATGGCTGCGATCTGGCACCCGGTACTGCCGACAGTTACTTCCTCTCACCGAAGACATGTTCTCAGTTTGGGGAGGAAGGGGAGACTGGAGCCAGGCAGGAACTGAGAGTAGCCCTGGCCAAACCAAAGCCCACATGGTCCTCTTCCCTAAAACACGCTCCGGGACGGGCCGACGTGCGGCGAACGTGCGCTGGGCACCTGGGACCAGTGATTTTCACTGAGAATCTGGCAGCGACGCGGAACCGCAGCGACGATGGGCTGTCATTGAGCTCAAGGGCAGTTCTGATTTGAAGCAGAGCGGCTTTTCCCAGCGCCAGACGAAAACCAAGCGATTCCACAAAAGTGATGATTTGGGATCCAAAATGACATTCCGTCTACGCTTGGCATTCTCGATGCCGTGTTTCCCCATTAAGGTGCGGGTGAGCACAGAAAGGGAGAGATGGCGGTAATGACAGGCGGGAACAGCTCTGACGCAGGACAGGGGACTGACAGCTGTGTCCACGGGACCCGCCATGTCTCTGTGGGTGGGGGGGGCGGTAACAAACGGTCCAGGCGCAGGACTCTGGGTGGTCCCGAGGGACGACGAGACCCACTGCGTCCTCGTCACACCTCCAGGCTACAGCACTGTTATGACAGTAGGCCGCGATTGTCCCTTTCATCTCGATCAGGGTTATAGCCCCCACCCCACGACTGGACCAGGACCCAAAAATAGCTATTCCAAGAACCTGGGGGGGGGGTTAAGCCCTGATGTGCCCATAAAACAACTTCGTCTTGCGTTCTGTCTGATACGTTGCAGCAATATGAACTGAAGGGGCCTCTCGCATCATTAGGAAGGAGGCAGCCAGTCCGGGAAGGTAAAGACTAAACATGGTGAAGTAACGTTTAGCATTACGCAGCTCTTCAATGGAACCATTTGGCTGAGAGCACTGGAAGAGGCCCTATTGTTCCCGGCTTTTAGCACTACGACATTTCTACCCCGCAATAGCACCTTATAATCTAGATTTATCTGTAATTAGCTTTTTATTTTCATGTTTAATTTTTACTCCTTTAAATCGGTTCTAATAATGTTTTACCCATGTTCTTAATTTCTATCATCTTACATCATTTTAATTTGAATCTGAATTTTCTTTGCATTCCGTATTTTTTATTTTTATTATTTTTTTTACGTATGAAGCACTTTGAATGACTGCATTGTATGAAAGGTGCTATACATACACTTGCCCTCTAAGCACCATATGTATGCAAATCCCTAGACGAAAGGCAGCGAACAGCCAGAACATCATGGTTCAGTCCTTCTAGCATCGCGCCTGTTAGTTTACCTGTTTCTGTGCGTGTAAGACTAGCCGACAGGGTGTGTTAGACCCCGCTAATGGCTGAACAAGATATGTATTCATTTTATGCCCAGCTTAATAACAGTAATAAAACTAATTAAAGGGAGGGAGACTTGTGGTAAAAGCTAGTTTGTGAATTACGGGTGAAGCGTGGCGGTTCAAACCCTCCATCACACTGGAAGCCCGTTTGCAGACTTCTCCCACTGGGAGACTTCCTTTGACACCTGCGCTAGCATGTTGGTTTTTCACTCCCACAAACCCAGATGGACGAGCGGACTTCCCGAAGCTTCCTGTTCTTTCTAGATGTCTGGCTAAATAATAGTCAGGGCCAAAGCAGCTCCGTATGGCCAGCTGTCAGGACGGGGGTCACGGGCCAATCCTGGTACCATGCTCACTGGGCAGGCCGTCTGCTCTCAGGCACACAAAGGCACTCGGGCTACAAACCGTGTGCTGGCCTGCCCCTCTGCTCTAGGAAAAGCTCATAGACTGGCCATGAATTCCACAGAAACACTCTTTTAAATAAACACATTAAGACTTGGTTGGCAAATGCACCACGGACAAACTTGGCAGCAAAGGCTCTTCCTGGCGTGTGTGTGCGCGTTTGGGTTCCCACTCCCATAATTATACCCGCATATTCAATGTGCCATTATGGCATGTATACAGTCTAAAATTCTGTGTCCAAACATAGCTGCATAATGTTGGTATCGCTGTGACTTCCAGATACATTTCCTGGTTGGATACGTCTCTGCTAGGCCAAGAGTGCGGAAGTGGTTGTTTTCTGCAACAATATAACTCAAACAAATTCGCTTGTTCTAAACTGATAGTTCTTAATTTTAATGTCCACACCCAGGGGGGGGAGTGACATGGGAAACATGCTCCAGGTGCGAGACATGTATAAGCTGGGCCAAAGCCAAGCACACATGGGCAACATCCTTTGAAAGAGCTGCACAACAGTCCGTGGTGTAACAAAGGAAAACGCACATTAAATAATCACATCGGATTCCACATCTGATGGCCGTCTTATAAAAGTTATCTGTATTTTCTACCCAAATGTATTTTCAAGATTAAAGAAATTAGGTGCCTCAACCAAGATTCCAAACAGCGATACTGGGTCAAAATTTCTTAAGAATGGTAATACAGCTACAGACAAACGATATTTATGCTTTGACTGACCTGTAACATGTAGCCATAACAATGCATTTAGAAAATTCTGGTTGGCAAAGTAGCTGAGTATTTAAATAAGGACTTTGGAATCATTCAATGGCAATGAATAGACTAAGTGGACAGAGGAGTCTACAGCAGTGCTTCCCAGGACCAGATTGGGTACCTCCATCTGTATATCTGTGTGACATTCTCCTCTGGGGGGGTGCTGTAGGGAGAGTGTAAGGGAAAGTCACCTACGAAGGCAGCATGGTCACAGCAGGAAATAGCAATGGCTAAGACCTCGCCTTCACATAACTGTGTAATATGTCTCATTAATATGCTCAACTACATAAACACTCTCACGAGTGCTGACAGCAATACCAAAAGTACCAGTGAGTATCAGGATAATTATTATTATTATTATGCATTAATATATTTGCCTATTACATGTACTAAGTGTTAGCTGTTTTTTCACTAACTATCCTAAAACATTATATAAAGTTATATAAAGTCCTTAGTTTAAACTATTAACAACAATAGAGTCCCTTTTCTGACTCTATTGAGCCAACTGGCTGAATGTTCATTCCCCGCTCTATGTCCGTTGGTGATGCATGCTGTTTCTCAGTATAGTTAGCTTATTAAGCTGGACCCCTCACTGGTCTGTATTTACAAGGACATTTGTGCTCTTGTACGTAAATTTTAAAGCGATGACAGCTGAGTGACTCTGATTCCACAGTCAGAGTCATGGGTGTGGAATCAGGCAAATTCCAAATGCAGGATTCCACACTGTTGATTCCATCGTTGGATACATTCTTGCATAGTGCTTCTGCCTACTGATGTGACATAATTCTTTAATTTTAGCAGTTTGGTTTGCCGTCTGGATGCCCAATCACAAAAACTCTCCAGAAAACAAATTTTATCTGGAATTATTTTATATGAACTAAAAACCCATAATGAAAGAAGCTGGAGGCTAAATTAAAAGCCTACTGCATGCTAAAGGAGAAATACAAGAAAGTGTCAACTGTCTCAGCTTCTGTTTTTCCACACTTAAGATGAAAGGCATGGGGCAACATTACCCTCTAGTGGTCAGAGGTACCCAAATGCACTCTAACAGGAGCCCAACAATGGACTGAGGACCAGCAGTTAGCAGCCTGCCTGTGTGTAGCGACCAGCTGTCAGCTAACGCAAGCCTGTGTCATTATTCCATTAGGGCTAATGTGTGAAGGCTGACGATAGCAGCCCTGCGCTCGTTTTACTGACCGTCAGCTGCCGCTTGGAACCAGGCTGTTCCGTGCCTTTGATGGCTAATGGGCCACAGTGGTTCGGGTAATGAAAGTGCTGCATGCGAATCACAAGGAGACCCATTACTCCGGGCTCAGGGTAGGACTTTGGGGGAAGCAAGCTGGTCCCATTATGTTCCCACATGCCTTGCTTCACACAATTAACTGGCATTCAGGCAAACTTACACAGCTCTAATACTCACATGTTATCCAAACAGACAAACAAACGCAGAATTATTATTCTGGACCTGAGGTGCCGCCCTTCATTAGCGACATGGAAAGGGCTCCTGTGAAGCCCATATTCATAAAGCCAAATAACTGTTCTTGTAATTCATTGTAACACAATCATAACATAGTATAAACATAGCTATAAATATTGATAAAAACACGTACAGTAACACATTATAGCCATGTTTCTCATGCATCACGAATGTCCCATCTACAGAACACTATAAATTCGGTATGGAGCTGGGACAGAGCAAAAAAGTGGACTGTCTGTGACCGGACTGGAAATCACTGACGCAGTGTATCAGGTGTGACTAAAGGCAACTACCAGTTTGTCACTCTAGCTTAGTATCTGATTGGCTTCTCATCTGTGACAAGCAAGCCAAGAGAAGATGGGCACAGAGACACTTACTGGGACACGTGGCTGACCGGATGCAGGATGCACTCTTTCTCCCCCTCTAGGTCCAAATCATCGCCAAAGGAAATGTTGAAGCGGAGCGGCAGTGGGGACCGGAGCTCCGTGAATCTTGAGGAACCTTGTGCACACCCAAATGGACACACGAGCGTGCATGAAGACGCATTCCAGTGCTGAGATGATCAGCTACTCCAATTATCGTTTCGGATGTAATAATGAGCACGTTACTTGGTGTCGGAGAGCAAAACTGGTAGGAGGTGACAGACGTCCATGTCTGCTGCTGGCCTGAGAAGGAAGGAAAGGGTTAATGTTCGACGCCAGGCCAGCACACAATGATGTATCTGAAACTAGCAAGCCCTAGGAAGCCATACGCAGACTAGACTAGACTTGAGATAGTTTGGGAATAATGAGTAAACAGAGCCACTGTAAACCAGAATTAAAAAGCCAGAGAGATACAAGGGAGAGCAAAAACAACCTCAAAGCAGCCATGGCTCTCTGGGACGCGTGTTGCACATAAATATTAATGTGCTTTCTCCTGTTGCAATCACCAAAATTGCACTTTAGTTCTGAAATATAGACTAAGACAGAAACCTAGTGATCACTTAAATGCGGGCTTCCAGAAGTCATGGCACAAAACTGGCAGCGACAACAACTGAGCTATTCCTCTATAGCTTGGCGTGATCCAGAATGTCTACACTGACACACTGACATTCTGACAAATGAAGGAGATGTTCTGAGAGCATTAAAGACCGGGCCCAGGCACAGGATGGGAGTATGGTTAGAGGACGATGCCCCTGACCTTTCCAGGCCCATGTTGTTGGGTTATGGCACAAAGCCGTAGGACTTCATCACCCTGCACTACTTATCTCGAACTCAATACCTGAGATGGTGCTGTAGGCATCTGAACCAGCATCATCAAACACGGAGTCATAGGCGATTCTCTGTACAGCAGGGGAGTCGGGTCCACTCTCCTTCTCGCTCTTCAGTTTCCTCCTCATCCTTACCTGCCCCACAACAACACAGAGAAAAGAATCAGCAAGGACTGTCACTCTCAAAGGTCCCTCACGCAGAAACACAGGCCTGCATGCCAGCCACTGAGCCAGGAAGGGCCCTGGGAATCACTGCGTCCACAGAAACAAAGCTGCCATAACTTTGGCGGCATCTGCCAGGAAAACGCTAGATAGTGATTAAGAGAAATGTTTCAGAAGAACTGCATTCTGGAGTGCGCGGAGCAGGAGGTCTGCGGAGCAGCCCTGCGTACCGTCTTCTTGGGCTTGGGGGTGAATGTTGAGGAGCTGAGGTCAGGGCGCCGCCTTTTCACAAAGGTCTTGAAGGTTGCTGAGTCTGGGCTCTCCACAGCAAAGCACCTCCAGGATGTCTGAGCAGAGAAGAAGCCATGGAAGCTACATTATATGGACTCCTGGCCATTACTACGCCATTACTATGATGACATCCCATTCTAATTTTGACCCGGCCGCCCTTTTACAGCTACAACAGCCTCCAATGACACTGAACAATCTGACGCAAGTACAATCTGCATTTGACCTGTATGAGGCAAGCTGCTGCAGGAATCTGACGATTGAAATGCTTCTGCCTCTGTTTCTGCTGGACCTTCAGTGCAAATCCTGAGCCAAGGATTCCCTGGAAAGACATCACAAGCGCCTAAGACGTGCGCTTTCTGACATACTGTCTCCTATTTACCAACAGCACTTGTATCACTGGCTCTTATCAGACAACGTCACCGAGATTAAGGTCCAACGAAAAGCTTACAATGTCAGCCAGTCCGATTTCTGAAAATGACTAAACAATAAAGCGTGCCAAGGAAAGACTGAGAAGGATACTATCTACAGCACACAAGGCCTGCAGATAAGAGACTGACAAACAGACAAACAAAAGAATTATTTAGTTATAATATACTAGCAGTCTCAAAAATCCTATCATTTCCCAAACTGCATTGCTACAGGGATGCAGACCGAAGCACAAAACCTGCATCCCTGAGCAATGGAGAGAGATATACAGTCTGTGTGCAGCCCTGTGTTTGAAGTTTGCAAGCCTGTGTTCTTGCAAATTTCCAAATAACATGTGATTAGATGAACTAATGTCTGTAAATTGCCCATAGTGTGCAAGTACACAGTGGTAGACTGACATCCCAACCCTGTAGATGGATGGATGTGGGTCTGAATTGACTTGCTTTTGTCCATAACACTAAGGCATATTCTGCCGTCCTTCGGAAGACGCAAACTGACTAATGGACCATGCCCTTGGTTTCTGTTATCTTCTGAAAACCAGCGTTCTGTGATAGCTCCGCCGTACGGATGTGGGAAAAGGGCGACAACGTCATTAGCTCACTGCTGGCAAAGCGAAGAAGGAGATGGCGAACACGGAGAAACACGACGCTATCGTCTTGCCGACCCACGTCTGCGGCACCTTGTCCCCGTAGCCGATGGTGGTGACAGTAACCTGGAGATAAAGGCCACGCATGATGACACAATACCGCTTAATAGGGCGAGTGCGAAGGCCAGCGTCTGAGCGACACGACAGTGACTCACCACCCCCCACCACAGGGCGTCGGCGTAGTTGGTGAACTCGGCCCGCCCGCTGCCGTCGACGGCACTCTTCTCAGCCAGGTACACGAAGTACGAGGAGAAGATGAGGCTGAGGAAGCCGATGTAGAGGGTGGTGATGAGCTCCTGAAAGACACGTCCGGAGAATGCAACCGTGACTGGGGGCGTGTGAGGGGGCTGGGGGGGGGGGAGGGGGGGGATAACCGAGAGACCAGACCAATATCCTGCTCTCCCCCCAACCAGAAAACCAGATGGCGCTTATCTGAAATCTAAATCTGTATTCAAATGAAACTGTTCTACTAAATACATGCCTTTATGCATTTGATCCGATGTGGATATTGCAGCAGGTGCGAGGCCTGTGCATGCTATCGCACATCTATATAATTATGTAAATGCTCATAATTAATCATGAATATATACAGTTCAGGGGACGGAGGCTGGCGACGTACAGAGCACGGTTAGTATTGTTAATGAAAACAAAAAACCGCAAGGGGACATTTCCTACTGAACCGAAATAAAATCAGATGCAAAAAATAAAATAAAATACTACAGCTAACGGAAAGATGTAATTATTGCCTCCAATACTAGCAGAAATAAGCACATCAAATACTTGACCATTAACCATTACCATTTTTAAATACTGTTTAGCTAATGTAATGATTTGTTCATTACCATTAATAATACCTGGAACATGTTTTGCCCATTTTGAGGGCATTAGTACATAATCTGTACTGTGTATTCATGTAGCATTTTCTAGATCAGACACATAATATAGTTCTACAACTTTCAGTAACTCGGGAAATAAAATGACTAAAACACAGAAATTAAAAAATATAAAAACTAAATTAAAATATACAGTGAAAACCGTTTCATGGTGATGAACTGGATCAAAAGTGATCCAAAGTGATCATGGATCAAAATGCTTGGGACAGAATCATTCCTGTACAAATTATTGCATTTTAAAAATAAAACCGAATAAAAACTATAAAAGACTGAAAACTAAAGTGGAATTCAAATGAAAATTTAAAATAATATAAAAATAAAAACGAAATTAGAAATCAGAACTACAAAAAGCTAATAACACTGGTACCACATGTAGGACATAAAACTGAAGAAGAAAAGCCAAGAAGGCATGAATATCTGGTTTATGTTTCTACATTTTGAGAATAACTGTAACGGAAGCGTGAGTCAGGCTTCCCGGCTTCCTCCTGTCCCTCATTCCCTGCAATGTGTATAAATCCACATATTCAGGTTTTCTGGGCCTGAGTAACCTGGAGGAAGCCCTGGATGAAGCCCAGGATCCCGCGGGGCTCGCCCCTCATACACCAGCTCGCCTAAGTTTTTCCTGTCCCAGCCCTGGCCTTTTCAGTACCAGCCAAAGGGCAGTCCTCTTTGTGTATTTACTCAAAGTCTGGTGCTTGTTCGGTTCCTACCCAGCCCTCTATCTCCTGCAAAGGATACTTTTTCCTCAGTTAAAAATTGTATCCCCTGCCCAGCCCTGTGTGACATGGTTCATGAGCGTGAAAAGGTGCATTTCCTCCAAAACCACTTTACAATATAAATCTAAAACAATGTAACGAGACCATAAATGGAAACCTTCATGAATGTTATTCTGTACACGACTAATTTTTCTAATTATTGCTTTGACAGAAGAAGTACTCAGTTTGCACGGGAAGTGTTTGGGTCTGGGTACATGTGCGTAAACAGTTTTGCTTTCTTGGAACATTGGCACAAGTGCAAATTCTGGTGAAAAAGAAAACATTCATATAAGACGCCTTTTAATGGCTAACTTGCCTTTTTGAGACATCAGTTGATATTTGAAAATCAAGTTCCTCAACAATGATGCTGGTTTCTTTTTTGAGTTTTGGTGATTAATAGCCAGAGATGGATAATTGTGGCACTGTAATGTTAACCACAGTATAGTGGGAGTCCATGAGAAGTCCCCACAGAGGTGCTTTATGAACAATTCACACGTCTTTTTGTTTGTTTGTCAGTCCTACCTGTCGATGGATGAAGACCACAGACCCCAGAAGGCGCCACGTCCCACCTTGTCGGTCCACATGCAACATCCGCAGGATCTGCAAGAATCGGACCCCCCTGGAAGACACACACGCACGCATGCACACGCGCACACACGTTTGTATTCCTATCTTTGTAAGGACCGTCCATTCATGTCTATGGGAAAAACCCTAATCCCAATCACGACACCCTTAACCCCAACCCAGCCCTAACCTTAACCATAAGTAACCAAACAAAATACAAGACTTTTGGCATTTTTATTTTCAGATATATATACATTCAGATATTTATCCCCAAGCAGTGAGGACCGAAAAAATGACCTCACTAGTCATGTTTTTTGAGGATTTACTATACTTGTGAGGTCCTTTGGTCCTCAAGTATTGCAAAAGCTGTACACACGCACACACACACACTGCCTTTGGCTGGTGGCAGTAGACACTGGCAGAAATCACCCCCCACCCCTCACCTCACTGCTGAGGTGGCAAACACCTGGCCGTTGGATCCCACTGTTAGAACTATGACAGAGGCCACCACCACAACCAGGTCTGTGGGGGAAAAAGAGAACCAGGGCCATCAACCTTCCAAAGGAGTTCATGCCCCTTGGATGGCATTAATCAACAAGCACAGAAACAGGGCCCAAGGTTGCCAAGCAAGGGTGGGACAAGCTTGAGTTCTCACCGATGATGGAGATGGGCTTCCTGGCGAAGCGCAGCCGCCCCCAGAAGCCCACGTACTTGCTGCGGCAGCCAGCTGACCAGAGCCGCACCACATACTCCACCCCAAAGAACATCACTAACACTATTTCCTGCAGGGAATGAAAGAGAGGAAAGCCAGTCACAATACAGCGTGAGGCTCACACACGTTACTTAGTCCTGGGGAAGATGAGCACCCTGCAGAGTACCTTACAGAACGCACAGATACACATTCACCCAAAAACAACAAGGGCCCTTAAGTGTATCACTGTCAGATCTACCTAGTGTAATAACTTCAGTCCTGGATAGAAATGACTAAACAAAACTGCAGTTGCCTTTGGATCTCAGGAGGTTTGGGTTAGGGTTAGGGTTTAGGGTTTTCTTCATATAGAGAACACAGGTTGAACTTGTTGAGCGAGAAGATGCCCTTTCTGAAGCCAAACTTCACAGGACGAAGAGGAGAATCGTCAGCCCCCAGCCGAGTGCTGATACGGGCCTGCTAACACAGCAGTAATCAGGGGCTACTTTTTAGCCTCTTCAGGCGAATGTTGGAGGCGGGGGGTGGCTAAGAGTTTGAAGAAACACAGGACAAGTGGGGCGGGAAAACCCCAGGGAGACCTACTGTCTAGCAAATATCTGCAGTATCTGCTCATAAGTGGTAGGGCTGCACAATGCATGCGGCTCATTTGCGTCACTCTCCTAACACAAAAAGCAGTGCCTCGGTGCTCCAGTCAGCTCTCGTCTCTCCTTTCCACACCGGCTGGGAGCAAGCTGGTTCCTGCAAGCCCTTTGTGTGTGCAGCTGCTTCAGCGCCCGCTATGGGGCCACTCGTAGGCTCCCGAGCAGCACGCGGGCACTGCCAAGGCTGCACTTCATGCCCGCCAAGCTTCTCCAGAAATGCTTGAATGGGGTGAGCTGAGGTGAGGCACCTGTCCTCGTCACTATGACTGCACTAGCAGACAAAACAGCAAAGGGGGCCAGTATGGAGTGGCGCATCGGGAATACAAAGCTCCAAGCTGTCTACAGTCAAGCCGGTCTGTGTATTTGAGCCATGGGCTGTGTAGTTTTTCATGCTATAAGAATGACACTGAGGGACACTTTAGGGATGAAAAAGTAATCTTGATGAAAAATCTGTCTCAGTAGGGCTCTTTGTTGCATTGTACAATTACTACAGTTAGAAAATATGGTAACACTTTCGATGAATGCCATGTCTACAAGAAGCTATGAACACACTGCACATAAAGCATTATAAACATGACATTCATAAAAACACATTAAAGGCATGTTTATTATGCATTATGAATGTTTTATTAAGCTCTTATCTATAATTCACTATAGATTCCTTCATAATGCAGTACAAAGCATCCTTAATTCTTATACCAACCTTTATAATGCATTATCAAGGTATTTTTAGTGCATTATAGATGAGAGCTTCATTGGAGCTTATGAAGTATTATAATTAACATTATAATGACTTACGACTGCCAGTAGAAGATGCTTTATGAATTCTTATACTGACATTATAATGCATTATAAAGGTATAGCTATAGGTAAGCTATAGTGTGTTACATACAAGATCTTTAAACAAAGTGTTACTAATAAAACTATTAACAATAACCTGTATTATTTTTTCATTGTGAGATTGACTTAAATGGAACACTGGATTAATCAACTGATTTAAATTGACCCTATTCTATTAGGCTGAGTAATTGTTAATTGGTCACTGGTACCATTAAACAATTAAGCTGATCAATACAGGAACAACAGACATCAGTGACCTTTGTGCAGGGGCAGATGGAGCACGGCCCAAGTGGCAGCAAGCAACACCACTGATCAGATGACCAGGCGGCATCAATTATTGATTACTAATAATCATCCTGCAGATGGTGTTATGTCGCTGACTATTTGCTTTGCACAGCTCAGAAAGACGGGCAACAATACAAACTTTTTCATCTTAATGATTATGCTCAGCAAAATGTAACATATTACTCCTAGCAGCTGCTTATACAGCCATACAGATATCTGGCCACATTACTGTGGAAACGTAAAAACTGCAAAAAATGTGAGAACTTCATATTGTTAGGGTAAGGTGACACTTGGTGGCAACAGCACATTGTACATTGTGTCTCCCTGCAAGTTCCTTCTCGCCTCTTTTTAATCAGGCAGTACACTGTGTACGACTGCCAAAGTTCATGTCCATTAGAGGAGACAGAATCCTGACCCCCGCAAAGAAAGAATTCCACCAAAAACAAAGAGGAGTAAGGGATGGGAGGGCACTCTTCTCTTAAAATCCTGCCAATTCCCCACCGCATTAAATCCCATTGTAGCCCATTCCCACTGGCCGCTGTGAAGACCCCACTGGTCTCTTCAGAGGCCACACTGCCAACCACCGCTGCCCTACAACCTCCCCCCCCCACCCCCCCACCAACATGACTGGCCAAACACTCTGAAGTCCAATTAGCAAAAACCACATTCTATAACAGTTTACAAGACACTCTGGCAAGGCCTTCCCCTCCCCAGGACTGTGAGCTAATCAGGCTGAAGACGGCGTTACCAAGGAGTCGGCTGGATGAATGGAAGAAAGTCGCGGCCCATAAAGCCGGCCTGTGTGAGCCCTAGCGGCAAACTGGGGCCCAGTGGATCATCTCCTCCTGCCGAAGCCGGCACAGGAGGGTCGGTATTCATACACAGCGCTGATCCGGGCTCCCCATCCGAGGAGCAAATAGTCCTCCGGTGAAGGGGACTTTGCGAGAGACTTACACAAAATGACCTGGCCAAGTGTGAATAATGGGAGTAAGTGCGGAGCAACTGGATTGTTCCAGAACACCGTGGAGTGGGTTTATAGGTCTTTACACACTGCATTTCTCACTCGTTCTCTTAATGCTGCTACAACAGTGGCTGCATGCCATGGGGGGGGGCATTAAGGCTCCACCTGGATGTAGTGGATTTGAAGGGGTCAATATGCATTGTGGCGAGTGGTCAGTACCGCACACACGCCGGTAGCAGCTTCCGTCGATGGATGCAAAACGACTGCCTAAAGGACACCCCTCCCCCACCGAGACCACGGGCGCACCGACCAGCTGTCCTGAGCCTCGGCTCTTCGGGCTGGGGGAGGGGAGAGAGAGGGAGGGGGAAATGAGCAGTTGATGCAGTGCCTACCCATGCAGTGGGTTTCTGTGGGGATGGGCTTTCCCATCCATCCCACAGCCGGACTGCAATGGGTACCAGCTGTCTGGCTCCCAGCGTGCAGGGACAAGGAGGGGCCTGGTGGTACATGGACCAGCTGACACACACACTCACACACACACACACACACGCACACACGTTTGTGTTCATAACTTTGTGGGGACTGTCCATTCATTTCTATGAGCAAATCACTAATCCCAACAATGACAACCATAAACACTACTCAGCCCGAACCTTACATAACCAAACAAAATACTTTTGGCATTTTTCGTTTTCTAATTGCATTTATGGATTTTTCTAAAACCAAGTATCCCTTTGTTGGGATCGGAAAAAAATGGTTCCCACAACAACAAAATAACAGGTTTTTATCAAAATGATAAAAGGACATTTGATCCCCACAATGCAATATATAGATCACACACACACACACACACACACACACATTAATATGGTGTACCTATATTCAAAACAGCATATAGCTCTTTAATGGTCTGAATGGGAAATTGCTTGTATTTGTTTTAGAAATAATTATTATTCCTTCAAATAGCTTCCAAAAGGTTTTAAGATATTGGTATTAGCTTTTAAGTTTCAAGATAACTTTATCGAAACACAGTCTTTATCTTTAACAAGCTTTCAGGTATGTCGCATATGCAGCTAAATATAGCAGGTGGAATAGAAAAATTATTAACACACCCTTTTACTCCACTTCAACATAGTATTGATTAGGACAGTTTAAGGCTGGCTATAGAGGAGAAGACAGCGTCTCTCTCATTCATTTTATCTTCCTCTACACAGAGGGCGCTGTCACTGGCCTGCACCGTCTATCTGTATTGATGAACCAAACAGCCAGCAGTACACCCTTTAATTTAGGACTGGGCAATATTTACCAAAAATCGTATCTCAGTATCTTTGGGCAGAATAGCAGTACACAACATAAATCTTGGTAAATTGGGTAAATGTTCAGTTGTAAAAAACAAGGCCACAGATATCACAAACACCTTCATTAAAACACAGTATGGTCTAAACAAAATGCAAATACCAAATATTGTTCAGTCCCTCATACAAAATCATAACTGGTACACAAGAGGGTGGAATATTTACCTTTGCTTGCCTCCCTACAGCCCAGAGACAAATTACCACTAACCAGGACCCTGACCTGTCCAACTGCATGACAGAGCAGAGACACATGGCCACTAACCAGGACCCTGACCTGTCCAACTGCATGACAGAGCAGAGACACATGGCCACTAACCAGGACCCTGACCTGTCCAGCTGCATGACAGGACAGAGGGATATGGCCACTAACCAGCACCCTGACCTGTCCAATTCTGTGACAGAGCAAAGACACATGGCCACCAACCTGGACCCTGACTTGTCCCCTTGGTCTGTCCAACTACATGACTGAATAGAGATACATGGCCACCAACCAGGACCCTGCCCTGTCCAATGGCAAGACAGAATAGAGACACATGGCCACCAACCAGGACCCTGCCATGTCCAAAGGCATGACAGAATAGAGACACATGGCCACCAACCAGGACCCTGCCCTGTCCAATGGCAAGACAGAATAGATACACATGGCCACCAACCAGGACCTTGGCCTGCTCCCTTGGGTTGCCCACCTACATGATAGAACAGAGACACATGGCTACCAACCAGGACTGTGGCCTGCTCCCTTGGGTTGCCCATCTACATGATAGAACAGAGACACATGGCCACCAACCAGGACCGTGGCCTGTCCAATGGCATGACAGAATAGAGACACATGGCCACCAACCAGGACCGTGGCCTGCTCCCTTGGGTTGCCCACCTACATGACAGAACAGAGACACATGGCCACCAACCAGGACCGTGGCCTGCTCCCTTGGGTTGCCCACCTACATGATAGAACAGAGACACATGGCCACCAACCAGGACATGGCCTGTTCCCTTGCTCATTCACACATCTCATTTCCCCTCTATTGCTGCAGCTGAAACAACAATGAAGAGTACAAAAGTAATGTAATGTAAGTGTGTCATTTCTAAACCATGTCCCCAGGACAGAATGTAATCTTCACATGGATTTTACCCACCCTGCCCTGCAGTTTCTGTACATGTATCAGGAGTTTACTGTGCGGTTGTAATGTGGTGGTTTCATGGCTGAGATGGTGGTGGTGGTGGAGGGAGGGGGTCCTGGAAAGGCCAAAGTGGAGATACATTTCTCCCTAAGGCAGATGGGAGGAGGAAGTGAACACAGATGGAGGGTGGCTGAAAAGACGCTATTAGGAGTACTAGACTGAGGGGGGGGCGGCCCGTTTGCCCAATACAGTAACCAGAATTTTTTGTTCCCAGGGCCCTGGGCTACTTTCTAAACACTACCAGCAACCTTAAACCTACTTAAAAGCATCTCTAATAAAGTGCCGAACCAGTTAAGGAGACGGTCAATGAAAATTAAATGATAAGATTATGATGCAAGTTCTAGAACATAAACTGAAGTGAAAAATACTAATTTATTTATGCTGTATATTTTATATCATGAGAAATGAAAAAATAAAACATCACTGCTTATTTAGCATTTACACGTATGATAGTCCAAGGTGCCATTAAAAATGACCACAACAACAAAAATAATAATAATAATAATAATCATTTCTTTTTCACGCCCTTAGGTTTCCCAGGCCCTGTCACTTGAGGCTGCCCGTCAAGGGAATTAGCAGGGCCAGCATGTTGGGAATCTTTTCGTCTCTCCTGAACAAACAATGCTTTTGGGGGTGGACTCAGCCTGATCACAGCAGAATGCTAGTCCCCCTAAGCTACCCAGGCTGGTCACCAAAGGTGACAGCTGGGTACTCAAGCCAAGCTAGATGGGGGTTGGGGGTTGGCGGGCATTTGGATTGGGATTGAGGTTGGGGAGGTTAAACAGGAAATCCATTTGGTCCCTCTCTGTGTTTTTGGTGGCCCTGAAGCCTGGTGCAAAAATGTTCAGCATCACATTTCGTGCTCAGCAAGTTGAAAAGACAGACACAACACTTGCGTGAGGGTATGTGATGGACTAAGAAAGGAATGTCTATCAATAGTACGTAAAACATCTCTCAAAACTGCTGTAAAGATTGCTTGGTTAATTAAAGATTTCACGTTCTCTGGATAAATTATTTGTCGAGGAAAGAAATCTTAATTTACATTCATCACCATCTGAGGGGTGTTCCATGAAGCAGGATTTCTTGCTTAGATGGATAATTCGTCAGATTTAAGGAAGTTTGAGCTAAATGTAAGTGAACGAAGATAAAGTCCATTTAGCCCAGACTACCTTAAATCCAATAAATTATCGAGCTAAGCAAGAAATCCTGCTTCGTGGAACACTCCCCAGGTCACTATGGTAGTGTTGATTCTTTGCTGCTCACAGAGACTCTCGTGGGGGATAGTTTTGATCTGTGAGACCACTATGGAAGAGCTTCACTCAGTTCACACTCCGAAATAAGATGGATTGAGTGCAAATTACCACGACTAAGGACTTGTAGTTAAGGGCAGTAATTATGCAAAATCATTATCAGGTGGTTATCACGCACGTAAATGTGTGTGTGGGGAGGCCATTAGCAGCACATTATAGCAGCTGTTCCAAGGTGCCATTTCATCAGAGTGGCACGACAAGGAATTGTCACCTAGCTGGGAGACCAGTGCTTTGGCGGCGACCAACAGGCAACTTGTTTGTCACCCTTGGGCTCCTGTGTCCTGCGACAGCTGCTCTTTCCCAAATCACTTTTTCGTTTTTAACCCCAACTGCTACCAAAGTCGGCCTTGCCGGATCCTGACACCCACCCTCTCAGCACCTTGGGAGAGGCGTCCGTCACCCCGAGAGCACGGAGCTAAGCTGCCAGCGCGACGCCCACGTCATGCATCTCTCAGGCCGAGGTGAGGATCTCAAAAGCTAAAAGAGTCCAGAACCGGACTCATCTAAAGGTTCTTCCTCTATGTACAAATCAGCACAAACATAAGAACAGCAAACTCAGTAACAATAGAAGGAAGTCGTGGGAAAGTAGACTGACGCATGGATTGAAAAGGCCAGCAATCAGCCCCATTATCTGGGTCATCAAACTCATCAACATGTGGCTGACTACAGATCTGTGATCCTGACCTAACATGAAAACAATGACCTCCCAGCAGTGATTTCATCTGCTAGAGCAAGACTTGGGGCAATAATTTCATACCTTTCTTGTTTATCCAATCTTAGATATGAATCATCTGTACTATTTTGTCGTTTGATACACTTTGCAAATTAATGTTGACCAAAGATGTCCGTATCGAAAAATACTGTATATTTAAAAATGCAAAACACACACTCCCAGAAGAGTTCTTCCTGCCAGACATGAAAGGCATGTGCATTCTTCAGCAAGGCAGGTAACAGCAAGGCTCAATTTATTGTGGAAGTACTCTGACAATGAAGCAGGCAATTTCTGCCTTTGTTGAGACAACAGCTGTGAGGCACAATAGAGGAAGTGGGTTCAGTTCATTAAAGACCCAGTAGGGTGGTGAGGAGAATCCCCCCCACTGACTCTTACCCTCCTCTCAACTGTCTTTCTTCAGTTTCATCCTTTCATCTCAGCCCTTCATTAGACCAGTTTGGGTATTCTGACCTTCAGCTACTATTAAGTTCTGGGAAAGACCAGTAGTCAACCATGCACGCTAAATTATGATGCGTCCATCTTAAATGAGTGACTCTTGACACGAAACTGATAATTGAGATAATTCATGAACCTTCTGTTAATGTTAAATTTGGAGTTAACTGTATAACCAGGAGTCCACATAAGTGGTATGCGAGTACGGACCTTTAATTATTAGAGCTCCAGTATGAAGTTACTCAAATGAGGTACGCTTTTGCGCCGTGAAGACCGAAAACTGCCACGCATTTTACTACTGATCCCGCCCATGCGAGTAAAACTGCCGCGCATTTTACTCTTGATCCCGCCCATGTGTACTTGCGTACCACTTATGTGGACCCCTGTATATAGCTTAATAGGCCCACGGCATAGTCAATATTAAATTCCTAGCATGCAACACCGTGTGTCAAATCTGTGTTTGAGTCGGGCCTGTTTAGGCCGTTGCTGGCAAATCAGAAAATTGGTGAAGAGCTTCCATGCTTAAAAGCTGTATGGAAGTTCCTGATGGTGGATACCTGGAAAGGGTTGGTAATACAGCCATCATCAGGGGCACGTTTCCGGAAAAGCACCCGTTAGCAGCTTATGTAGTAGGAACCCATTCAACCGCGTGGTTCCAACTATATAAGCTGCTGACGTAGTTAAGTGACGATGCTTTGGGGAAATGCACCCCAGGCAGATAACATGCTATGCTAAGGTACGTGTGTGTGGATGAATAAGTGGGGGTTTTTATAGGGAGTCGGGTTCAGGTGTCACTTAAAAAAGGGCCACAAAAAAGCTGTCACTGCCTACGAGAAACAACACATCCAGGGGGTCCTGCCACCGCTGCTGCGCTGATACTGTGCTGGTTGTAGTAGGGATGGCAAGATTCACATCTGTGCACCAGCATAAAGGTTCACGATGCAATTACCCCCATTAAAATGTCTGCAGCAGATACAATGTGGGATGAAATCGGGATGCATCATTTCTAACATCTTTGCATCTGTAAAATCTGGCTTATTAATATATGATACTTACTGAGTTGCAGCACTACAGATATAAATATGTGCAAAAAAATGGCACTTTAATTTATGATTTGCTATCTACTTAAGAAGAACCAAAGAAGTAAATTCGAACTATCTGTACCAGACTGATTCGCATAGCATCACATTGTTTTGCGTCGACTCGGGTTGAATGGCATTTTGTGGAATCAAATTGCATAGAGTCACACTGCATGGAGATGAATCATAGCATATCGCATTAGTAGCTGCTTCATATGTATACAGATCATTGGCAATGCATTGAAAGGTGTATCGCGTCAGCCCCAGTGATGGAGATGCACATCCCTAGTGGGTGAAATCTGGTAAATTTGCTAAGCATTACTTACACTACAGTTAGTAATGTGAATGAAGTGTATTATGGGTCCATCAGGACAGCCCATTCCCTGTTGGTGGGTCATAGTGTGCACACAAGCCCATAGACAGCCTCCTTCAGGGACTCCAGAGACGTTTAATTGTGCTGAAAAAAGGTTAGCCGTCTGACACTACATTTGTAGGGAACATATACCTTCATACTCCCAATGCCAAGAAGGCTAAATGCAAAAGAAAATTCTGGTAAAAAAATATTAACGTATAAAGGGATGTTCTTCCAATGTCTTTCGGGTTTTCATCTTAGACCCCTTAGGTCTAGGTTTGGCTGCTACGGAAGCCTGAGATCCTATTGAAGCTCCAAGTCACAAATGACGCGAAGTAGCTGGATGGATGGATGGATGGATGGATGAAATAAACACAGTAACTTCTTTCACACTGCTTTCTGCTATTTTAAAAACAATTCTCTTTCATTCATTGACGTTTCAGTAAAGAATTGCATTTTACGTAGAATATACATTAAACATAACAATAGACAAGGACTAACAGTTATTATCATTCATCTGATTAGCATATGCTTTCATCTAAATATCCCACAATCAATGCAACCAGCAATACAGCAGGATGCACATTGATTTTCTGATTAAACCCTAACATCTGTGACAGTGACCCAGGTGCTGGAGAGATTCTGCAGAAGCTGCTCCCGGTCTCCCTTTCTTTCTCCGCCCCACTCTCTTTCCACACATAGAAATAAATCGGGATTTAGGGCCTGATCTGGACTTGCTCCAGTCCCTCTGCACTCGTACAAAGGCTGTGAAGGAGAGAGGTGAATGCTCTCCCCTAGGGGGGCCCTAACAATACCTCTGAGACTCCCTATATCAACCCACCGCCCCCCCCCCCCCCCCCCCCCCC
>JAODKL010000021.1:16278252-16292616 GCA_026780765.1 Petrocephalus schoutedeni | reverse complement strand
TCCGGTCCCTAATTGGAACAGAGTGGGTGTGTATGATAGGTGGAGAAGTAATCAGACGGGATCTAATTACCCAAAAATGAGACAATCCCGGTCTCTGGGAGGACTGGGGAACAGGCCATCTCAGCTGGTGTGCTGGAACTGTAACCAGCCTGGACACACCTTGGACACAAGTAATCAATTCATTATGTATTTGGGCCTCATGTTAGTCTTACAACTATTGTTGACTGTCCTGTTCAGCTCTGTATGAATACCCACACTAACAAGCTCAGTGGCTTATCTATCCGGAAGGCCACACTAACGAGCTCAGCAGCTTACCCATTTTGAAAGCCACATTAATGAGCCCAATAGCATATCTATTTTGAAGGCCACAGGTAGTACCAAACTAATACAACCAGTGGCCGGTAAAATGCACCTGGCCTTCCTTTTAAGGAACAGGAATTTATTCCAACTGTGCCAAGAAAGGACAGAAGGCCACTTTAAATCATGTGGACTCTCACACCACCACTATTCTTTACAGAAAGACTGGGCAGGTTTAGAAATATGATTGGCAAAACGTATCACCAATGGGTGCGGATCAAGGGACAACAACAATGATAGGGAATGGCTAAAGTAATGATGATGCTTAAGTGACAAAGTCCATATTGGAAGATTAGAAAATGCATAAAAATCAATGTAAATCAATATTGGACACACTCCTGCAGGGTGTCCGGGCTTGCTGCAATAAAGGCTGAACTTGGAATTCTACATAAGTGGCTCCACGACAGTTGCCCATAGGTGTGTCCTCTGGTGGGAGATCACCCCATCCTGGCGTATTCCTTGTACACCTGGGCTCTGGACCCCCTGGAGAAGCAGTACAGAATGTAAAGCTATATATCACTTGTAATCTTTAGGACGATACAGAAAACAATGTAACCTTTAGAGAATGCATGCCGTAACCATATAAGAAAGTATTTGCACTGTCTGCAATATATCACTAGTAGTGTGTGTGTGTGTATATATATATTACTGAGAATGGAGGGATGAACTGGCTGAATAAACCGCATCGTGCAACACAACACAGAGAGTTTTGAGCATGCCGATATCGATTATCATTGAGCCAAAAATTATTTTAATCTACACTCAATACTACTTAACATATTTGTATAAGGGGAAATGGAAGTGTGACGAGAATCAAATTCACAAATGTTTAGTTTGTGCTTTACATCTGCAAACTCCCCATAATTACCACTAAAAAGTTTAAACTTAAAATAGAGATGCTTTATTCATCACTGTGGATATACAGTCTTTTTACAAACCCCATCCTGCTTTCCATGACCATGAGGTACACAAGCGACAGCCAGTCTTGGGGCTACAGGGTAGGATTAGCCCGTGCCCAGCCCCCCTGGAACAATTAGAGTTAAATGCAGCATCAGTCTGCCAGCCATGGGATTTAAACCGGCAACCTTCTGATCACAGACACCAAGTCTGAGGCTGGAGTCACACATTACTCCTATGTAAGGTGATCATTCGTCAGAATGTTGTCCAGCCCTCTGTCCAGGGTGCTGTTGGATGTCCTCATCCACCCCACTCCCCTCCCCAACTACCACCACAGCCTTGCTCCACCCCTGATCGGGTAGAATATGTGAAATACACACCTGCACACTAGGGACACAGAGAATGTGTCTCAAGTAACTCGAACTGTTAATCCAAATAAGGATGAAATTGTAATTTCACAATATGTTCTAATCTACAATCTAATGCAATTGTTCGCTGGTAGCAGAATAAAAATCTTTGACAAGACAGTCTGATTAATATGTAGAGCACTTATAGTGAAGCCGAGTGACATCTTATGTTATGTTCGTCTTTCCAATTTAATGGGGTTACATCCATTTCAGCTGGACAACAAAGGGGGAAAAAACTCAGAGTACAGCTGTAGCATTGATCCAACTGATTTTATTAGTGCTGCATACAAAAATCAAGTGCAATTTACCCAAATATTCAGAAATGAGCCTAGTTCGTAAAAGTTACGATCATTTCAGAGGAGCTACTAACGGAGTTACATGACAATCAGATCAGTCTATGCTTCTTGCTTCCCAGTCAGGGAGCACATGGATACAATTAATGCTTGTATGCCCTGCCTTCCACTGCAGCAAACACACATGGCTGTAATATGGATGGATAATTAATGTGAAACAGGCAGCAAAACTGGAGTCTAACTGGTCTGTATGCAGGGTGACCATGTCAGAAACCAGTAGATATCAAGGACACATCTGAGTTAGAGGAGAGCGCTTGCTCCAAAAAGACAGAAAATTAGGACCCATTCACATGCATGTGCATTATTCAAATAAGAGGATTACAGACACTCCCTACCGCCCTCAATGCAGTCACCAGGTCTAATATACATAACAGTTTATGTCTAACCCCAGAATCTGACCAAGTACAGCATAAGAGGTGGAACATTTGACTCATTTGGAAAGCAGCCAACCATGTGGGTCTAATTCATGGAACGTGGTATTGGGGGGGGGGTGGGGTTCCCATAACCCAGCAAAGTCCTATGAGGCCCCCATTAGTCATCCATATGTGCTTATTTTGTCTAAAGACCATCTGGTCAGATGACAGGAAAGATCATACCAACTGTTAGCAAAGACGACTGATATGCAGAGTCGGTCTCATTGAAACATTAGTGAAGAAAATTCCACACAAATTCCGCCTCCCAAATTAGTCTTCTTGAAAGGTTATAGGGCTGGCTTTGCATGGTACTAATTCAGGCCCAGCCCGACAGAGCATGGCCCGTAAAATTGCAGGATGGGGGGGCGGGGTCACATCTTAGAGGCAGCAGCCACAGTTGATGCTCCACTTTGGGTGTACACATGGATGGCATTCTGTGAGGGGAGGGGAAAAAAAAAAAAAAAAAAAAAAAGAGACTGTAACCTCTCTGAGAAAATCGGAATTAGAGAAATAAACATCAGCTCCATTCAAAGAAACATAATAAAAAAAAAAAAAAAAACATCGCTGCCCCCTACATTTCATTTTATGCTTAAACATTTTAAGCCCCATGTACTACATGTCCCATTAACACCTTGAGCTGCATCCAACAGCTAGGCTCAATCTATGCAAAATCAGAGCTTGCCTTGGTTCACGGACAATAAGACGACTTTCAGCTGGCTTTGTACAGAATGTGCTGCTGGACACAAGCCTAGAGCTTACAGCCTACAGCCTGCAAACCTTTTTGGCCTCGGCGTTGTGTTTGTCCAATAGGGCCTGGACTCGATTCCCGTAATCCAGGTGGATGGCCATCAGGTTCTGCACCTGGGGGGAGGCGAAAAAGGAGGAGTGAACGGGCTGGTGCCAAAGTACCGAGCGCGGCTGATGCCAGAGCGCCGTGTGATTCTGACCGTCCGCTTCTGTATGAAGAGCTGCGCTCCCTTCAGATGGCCCGCCATGTTCTGGCAGAGCCGCTGGCGCTCGTCCTCGTTTAGCACTTGGGTGTAGAAGTCACGGACCTGTGTGGACATCCCACCCCCCGAAAGTCTACTTACACATCCACCACCAACAAGCCCAGCTTTACAAGAGGTGCCTATCTCTAGGTTAAAGCATGGCTAGAGGGCAGTAAGCCGAGAACAGCTACCAGTGCCCACTGAGGTCATCAAACGTACATCCAGATAATGTCATTATGTACGCCCAATAACTGACACGACCTTCACATGACGCTTACCTGAGTCACGTTGTCTTCATCGGCACTGTTGTAACGGCCTACATCTGGGGACACCTTGAACTTGGACTCAAGGAAGCGGGGTTGGGCGTCCGGGGCACTGAAGCTATTGGGGTAATAGTTGGGGGCACCACCTAGAGAGAAGGCAGGTGAGAACTTAGCAGCCCTGGTTTCCGATCTCTCGAGACAGCGCCCGCCACCTGACTTTGGCCGCAGAGAGCCGCACCCTGGTTGTCAAACATGCACATGGGCCCATCCCTCTGGTAATTGGCCACCCGGGCCCGGTAGGGGCAGTTGACTGGCAGCTGCAGGTAGTTTGCGCCCAGGCGGTGGCGATGGGTGTCTGGGTACGAAAACAGGCGACCCTATGTGAAAGAATAAAAAAATGTCCAAATCGGGTGAGCGAAAAAAGGCAAACTCGTGGTCACCACCTGTAGATGTGGGCCTTACGTGCAACATTTTGTCGGGGCTTGGCTCGATGCCCGGAGGCATGTTGCTGGGGTCAAAAGCCAGCTGTTCCACTTCGGCAAAGTAGTTGACAGGGTTGCGGTTCAGCACAATCTTGCCCACAGGTATGAGGGGGTATTCCTTGTGGGGCCAAATCTTGGAGGCATGAGAAAGAACAGATGAAAACAAAAAACTTGTAACTTGTGTTTACCTTTTCAAATAAAAAAAATTTAAAAACTTGTTTAAAAATGGAGTTGACCCTTCCACATAGTGGGGTTAGGAAAATAGGCCCCCACGATCTGGAAAAATCACGTAAAATAGTTTGGTCCCCTTGGCGAGTGAAGCGAAACGCTGCAAAGACCACTGCAAGACATTACATGAGAGGCTGCAACAAAAACACTTAGCATCCTTCAAACCTGCACATGCATTTTATGCAATTGTGAGTTACTAAAGCTTGTGTTTCCTCTGCTGGCCTTCGTGTGCCATCTGAGGCTTTCACAAACCACCCCATTTATTTTCTCATGTCCACCTCACAATGCACCAAAACTGCGATGAGGAAAGTCGCAGGGCAGAAGGGTCAGCTGTACTCCTGATACAGACAGTAGCCACACCTTGGTCAAGTCAAAAGGATTCCACCGGAACTTCTCAGCTTGCTCAAAGGTCATGACCTGGATGTAGAAAGTCCAGGAGGGGAAGTTGCCATTGGCGATCGCATTATATAGGTCTCTGATGGCATAGTCAGGATCAGTGGATGCCAGAACGTCTGCATCTTCTGCTCGCAGGTTCTTAATCCCCTGGTCAGTCTAAAGGAGAGGGAGAATATCATGCTTCAAATGCTATGCTGAATTTAACAGACACGAAACGCTTCGATGCTCCAGCATTGCAGAACCCACAGTCCTGATGGCCAGTTGACACGCAAGAGCTGCTACCTTGTAATGGAACTTGCAGTAGACTGGCTGGCCTTCAGAATTGATCAGCTTGAAGGTGTGGGAGCCATAACCATTCATGTGGCGATGGCCATCGGGAATGCCGCGGTCACTGAACAGGAAGGACACCTGTCCAGAGAGAGGAAGGACAGAAAATGTCCTATAAAATGTCGCATAAAGTCGCTCACTAGCAAGCATAAATCGGCGAATGCTACCTGATGGAGAGCCTCGGGCCGAAGGCCCCAGAAATCCCACACCATGTCAGGGTCCTTCAGATGTGTCTGAGGGTTGCGCTTCTGAGAATGGATGAAGGACGGGAACTAGGGACAGACAGACCAGTATAAATGGAAAATACCACACTGCTTCTCGAGTGAAGTCCACTCAAATCCATCCTTAAAGGTGAAACTGACAGGCTCAGAATCCAGCGAGCAGGACCCACCAATAGGGCATCCCGGATGAAGAAAATCGGGGTGTTGTTTCCAGTGAGATCCCAGTTACCCTCCTCGGTGTAAAATTTCACAGCAAAGCCGCGAGGGTCTCGCACTGTGTCTGCAGATCCCGACTCCCCAGCTGGTACATGTAAATCAGGAGTGATTAATAAAGGGGGAAAAAAAAAAAGAAAATGAGAAGAATACATTTAAATGGCCTATAAATAAACCAGCAGACATCCCATACACAAATCATGTCCCCCATCCCCAGCCTAAGGGCCACAAACCCAAAGTCACGCCCACGGTATAAAGATAGCGGCCGAGAGGAGCCGGGCCAACATGCGGCCGGCTGTTCCTCCCAAACAGCTCCAGCCACGCAGAGAGGGCATGCCGCTTAGTCACAGCCTGTCAGCCTACAGCCAGCTGGACCCGTTTCAGGGCAGGCCAACGAACGCCTGGCTACCACAGGAGTACAAAGGTCATATCTCAGTGCTCCAAGACCCCGCTGCATCGCAGAAGCATGACACGGCGCGATCTGGCCACGCGGATATTCTGCTCCATTCTCCTCCACTGTCTTCCAGCACTGTTCTTTTCCCCCCCTTGTATGAGCCATTTAATTTTTTACATTAAAAATGTACTGGCACAGACTCTTGTTAAGTGCCTCGGTGTAACTGTATTGTGAAAGGTGCCACGACCATTTGATGCCATTCTGATGACAGAGGGCAAACTGACTGCACATCCAGCACCACCAGGCTTTCATTTCACTGACAAATGGTAGTAAATGAAGAACCAAAGACAGACAAACTACTGGAACAAAGCATGAAAGGACAGAGAACGACGGCTGCTGTTTACAGAGGTGGGCGTGATCCCAGGACAGCAGGCAGCTGTCACTGTCTTACCCACGGTGGAGAAGCGGACGGCGAGGGGGGTCGTCTTGCCCACATGCTCAAACACCTTGGCCTTGCAGTAGCGGGTGATATCGTGGGTCACCTCAAAGTATCCGAATGCCCCTGTGTAGAGAGCGGCAGCCTGTCAGCCAGGTGCCCCAACAGGCTCTCAAAGGAACTACAAGCAGGCTCAGCTCGTTACGGATGGGGTCAGTGATACACTTGATGATTTACCATCGATGGTCTTTTTACCGTTTTCGGAAGTTGCATGCTTTGATTTGCTTTAAATTTCACTTACTCTTTGAATGATATCTAAGCTATATTAAGCTATTTAAGCAACCTTGGGATAGTGAAAGGTGCTATATAAACAGGACTTATTAAGTTGTGGGTTTATAGGTAGATCTGTACGCAATAGCGACAATCAGTGAGTCCTCATTCCCCCATCCCCCAATTTCCTAGCAAGAAGGGGGTGGAGCCTAATCCATACCCACCAGCGCCCTTTGCATGCACCACCCTCTCTGGGATGCGCTCGCGGTCAAAGTGTGCCATCTCATCAGTGAATACCACATCCTGTACCAGCAGAGGACCCCGGGGTCCAGCAGTTTGTTCGTTTAACTTGTCTCCCACAGGAACTCCGGCCCCCGTTGTTAAGGTCTCCGGTCGCTGTGGAGACATGATAGGACAATGGAACTCTTGTATAGAAACAGCTTGAGGTGCCGGCCAGAATACTAGTTTCACTGTATCTTAGCAGGCCTATATGTCAAAGTTAAGCATTCAGATGAACACTTGCACAAACAGCCAGTGGCCATAATAAGCTGATTGCAACATCATATTATTCATTAATTTCTATGGCAAAATGCCAGCGCAGAGTGACTTTCAACAGTAAGACCGTTGAACCTGGCCACATCTGAAAAACGATGGCAGAGCAACACTACAACCTGAACAATTCTGGTCCAGACAACTGCGTATAAAAACTTGTATTACAGAAACCGGCCACCTGATAGTGTAAACTCTCTCTACTTATAGGAAAGCACGATGGGGAGGAAGTCTGCATGCCATAGCAATGTTTATAATAACTGGGAAAACGTTAAAACCGCAAATGGTGTTGTATATTTCTACCCTGCGCTCCTCCGGTTTGCCCTTTACCCTATTTGGCACAATGACAGATTATATAACTGCGCAGCGAGGTAAAGTTCGGAAACGAATCCGGGCGAGTTGCACAAAATTATTAATAAATGCATGCATGCATCGTCGCAAAAAAAAAAAAAAAAGCTTCTTGACAATGAAGACCCTTGTGTTCTCTGCGGGCCCAGCTCGAACTAGGGCTATGCAAGCCGGAGACAGGCGCCGAACGCTGAATGCCAGACTGGCAGGCATGCACGACCAGCTACAGATAATCTACAGCGGGAGTTTAGCAGGTTTCTCGCAGACTTGACGACACTCGCAGAACCGCCATGGAGGTTACGGCGGCCGGGCTAGGCTGACAGCTCCGTGCGGCCTAGCTCTCAGCGCGGCTAACGCTAACGCCGGCCCACGGCCCGCAGTGAGGCGCGCATGCGTACCTGAGAGCCGCGGCTCTCCTTCCACAGCTTCATCTGGTCGCTCGCTTTCTCCCTGTTATCCGCCATGTCGACTGCTGCTAAATCTCTTGCTTTCACCCAGGTGCTCCGACAACCTGCTATGTGTTTATACGGCGCTTGCCCTCAGTACTTCGCCCTCCGCCTTTTCCCGCCCCCCCGTCCGCTTCCTCGCAATCTATTGGCGTAAACTGGCGTCCGTCCGCCAAGTCCATGGCTCTGCAGCAAATAGCCTGAAAGACATTCGTCCTTCCGCACTTCCTATTGGCCAATCAGCGTTCGCGTGCAAAGTCCGTTTGCAAGCAACAAATTTAACCAAACACTAGGCGTTCGTTCGCGCATCCTATTGGCTACGGCCGCCTATTGTCAAACCTGCGAATAGAAAACACAATTTCGGCCGTGGCACAGCACTGTAAGATATGCAACTTCAGTATAAGCTGCTTTATTTGTTTAATTATTACGTTCGTTTTAAACAGCTACACAGAACCATGCAAATACAGAGGTGCATTCTGCTTCCTATTCTCTAAATAGTTACAGACTTTAATATAAACAATTAAAATCAGACACCGGGCATGTTTTATTGATAGTTTAATTTTATTTAAAACAATATTTAACACAATACTTTATTCTAGTCGCACATCTGTTACAAGGTCTGAAAAAGATCATGCACTGTAAAATTTTACTTTTCGATCACAAAATGTAGAAATGCACACAATAAATGATTATATTGCTTTGATAAGATTTGGCACGATGAAACATGTTCAAGTCACACTGAAGTCTAAAACAATAAATTTTCTCACATGTATTAACTTGCTACAGCATAATTTTACGGTTGCCTACATGTGGCTGGAGCATCTAAATTCCAAACAATAAATAAAGTTAGTTCAATAAATAAAGAAATAAATAGGCCAATTTTAATATAGTGTTTTCGTATTTCATAATCAATAGTAAAGGTATAGGTATGTGATATGAGCAAATGAAGTGGTATTTAGCTACCTTTGCAATGAACAACTCAATAATACATAAAGTAAATATATCATATATTTAATTTTAAGTACAAGTGTCATTTGAGGCAAAATATGTTAATGCATTAACATTCTATTATTATACTATTGTACAAAAACAATTATTGCCTGCCCATTCTGCAGTGCTTAGCAAATCCATAAAATGGATCACTTTTTCCACTCAAGTCAAAGGCCATTTGAGAAGTGTAATTATACTATAAACCATAAATCTAAAACAAAAAGATGATCAATGCATTTAAAAAATAAACACTGGCAGAAGTGGAATCAGTTCTCTCTGAAGGAGGGTTTTCAATCACACCATGTTCAGTCTGTCCAAAGTTCAGCAGTTTACCAAGCGTTGAGATAATTTCAGGCATAAATTCCAGCATATAAAAGATATGCTGGAAATCAAACAATGCCATGAATCAGCATTATAAAAAGTAGTACAATGGCAATCATCTAAAAACAAGTAAATAAATGGTCAATAAGTGAAGGGAAGTTAAAAATGAAAGCATCACACATTGCATGTTTTATGTATTTAGTTTGAGAATGCCTCTGGAGAGATGGCTAGCCTGAAGTTAAGATTGATAAACCTGGATTAAGAGAACCTGGATTTAAAAAGCACAAGTTATTACACAGGATCAAAGACAAAAACACGCTTATACCAAAAGCTGCAGGATTTAGACTTTTATACTTCAAGATCTGATAGAAAACTCATCTCAACACCTGCCTGTATTCTATTATAATATCATATGCGCTGTACAACTGGTTTTAAAAGACAAAGATTCGTTTCCTGAAAAAATAAGCTTTTGCACCCATCTTTTTTTTTACTCTCTTGAGCCTCAGATAAGCTTCTTCACTGTGTATTTGAACTTCCCCATCTGCGGTGGTATAATAGTGAGACATTAGGCACCATGCAGAAACAGAGTGTGATCGGAGAGACTGGGGCTGCGCGTCAGGGTTTTTGGAGACATGGCGGCTCTAGGTTTGCCGCAGCGTGTGCCACATCGACACCGGTTTCCTCAGCGTGGCCAGCATCTGATTCCAGTGCGTGATGCCCATGCCGCTGGCCTCTGGGCCGATGATCACGTGACCCACATTCTCCCCCCGGCCGTCGTCGGTGTACTCGGCCACCGTCACCCTCAGAGAGAGGTCCTGCCAGAGAAATTGCATCCAGAGAAAGAGGTTAGAGTTAGGGGCCCCGGGAGCAGGGAGACATGGACACTGGTGACCACACCCTGGAAGACAAACTTATTATAGCAAGTTGCAAACTAGGGATGAAACCAAAGACAGAATATCTGACTTTTTAGAGTAATCATCAGAATATCTACAGGCAGCGGCAGAAGGTGGACAGGCACCTGCAGCACAATGGCCGGCACGGAGAAGATCATGGCCTCGTTGAAGATGGGATTGGTGTCGTCCCTCTTTATGGAGGTCTTTTTCTTGCTTATCTTTCGTCCGTCCTGGAGCAGGTACACCTTGACGAATGGATCTGTTCCCGAAGTGGAGATGAAAAGCACAATCTTATCACTTATACATCTCTTCTCTGTTGTGGGGACATAGTCAAGCGATCCATATACAGACCAGAGCTGCTTATGTCATGTGATTTACTTGTCTTGCTTTGTTTCTTTTCTTCAAAATATTAAAAAACATGAAAGGCCTGGGTCTCACCTGCTGTGGTTTTTCCATTGGTCCACACCAAATTCTTGGCTTTTGCCACAACCACGGTGAGGCGCTCCGCTGTGGGCAAGTAGCTGAGAGAGAGTAGGATCTCCCCAACCGCATCTGCAGCCTATCGGGACAGAAGGGAGAGGTAGTTAGTCAAAAAAGGTTCCACACACTACCTCTCCTCCCCTACCTGTCAGTTCCCCTGTACCGCTGGCTTCCTACCTTGTTCACGTCCTGAAGGTACAACCAGGCATTGAAGGGCCTGAGGGAGAGGTCCAGGTCCGACAGCTTCAGGTCCGCTACCCCGGCGCTGATGTTCCTCTCGTCTGCGTCCATGCCGAAAGCCTCAAAGCACAAGCTTTTGTCTTCGAGAGAAGCCGGGTCCAGAGGGACGGAGAATCGCTCGTCAAACACCACGGTGAACGCATTCCTCTGGACCTGCCGTCAGACACCGACAACAACCGGTGATGCAGGAATTGCGGATTGCCACGCTGCCCCTCGACCGGGGCACCTAACAAACCGAAAAGCCTAATTGCAACTGTGGGGACAGAGTGGATGTTTCTCTGAACGTCAGTGTCTGCAGACTTAAAAAGAAAACAAGCTAGCAGGGAATGAAGGTCCGCGTGACGGAAGGATCCCCCTGTGGACTGCGTACATGCACCAGGCTTCAAAGTAATCGCACCATGAAGGCGAACAAATGGAAAAAAGGGATAAAGCAAAGCCGGCAAGCTGTCACTCTGTGAGATGGCGGTAACGAGCGCGGATGCTGCAGTCGCAGTCCTAGTCGCATTCTTGAACGCCATTGGCCGGTATCGTTAGCATGAGGCACCAGAAGGCCTGTGACGGGATTGGCGCCAGGCTCACCCTGGAGATGCCCACGCTCAGCTCGTCGGGCAGCAGCGTGATGCGGACGAAGCAGGAGGGAAAGTCTTCCTCCTCTTTCTCCAGAAGGTCCTTCCCTTGCAGCAGTGAGAGGAACAGCGTCCCAGTCCGGGCCTCGTAGTCCAGAGTCACCTCCAGCTGGCCCACCGTGAAGTCGTGGCCGAAATTGTGAGCGACGGAAGAGACGGAACTCAGGGAGTCGGCAGAGAGGGAGCGGCTGATGGGCGCCCCCCCGGCTGGGTCTAGCTCCCTGCTCATGAGCTCGAGTGGCCCCAGCTCACGCAGCCCGTCGGGGGTGTCCCCCAGCTGAAGGCTGGCCTTGCGGCTCGTCGACGCCCTCCGGTGGTTGGAGGCCGCGACTCTCTGCTTGAGAACCACGAGGTGAGCAGTATTACCCATAACTTAAAAAAAAAGCACCAAGTATTATCATGGCAACCCCCCCCCCCCCCATTGTAGCACCCGCTTACCTTTTGTCTCACTTCTGAGTAGGAGGTGCCATACTTCTCCTGCAGGTAGCGGTGGTCGTAGTTGGGAAAGGGGGAGGGGGCAGGGAAGGTTCCCGATTTCCACAGCTTCCATAGATTGAAAACCACCAATGACAGCAAGGTCAGGAAACCGGCCACATAGAGCCCCACCTCCCAGCCGGGCGGGTTACGAACCACTGCAGGAAGGAGCCAGAATGGGGCCGGGTGCAGTGGCGTGAGAGTCTGCCAACGGTTTGCCATATACAGACATTCACAACCGAAGCTGATCGCAAGGGCAGCTTCTTAGATGAGGTCCACATCCTTTCTTCTGATATTCATGTGTCATTCTGACAGGCTCAAAGGCGTGGGATGGTGTGGAGTGCGGGGGGGGGGCACCGTTCATGGATATGAAAGGGTGTTACATCACTGGGCCGGCTGTAATGCAGCTATGGAACTTACCACTGAAATGGTAGTCAGATATATCCCTGCCCTGTGCTGCGGACATTATGGTACTTCCTGTGGGAGACCGTAAAAATAGACATTAGGAGAAAAAGCCACATATGATCATTTTGGTCTCCTGCTGTCACCATCACCTCTCTTCTGGATATCAGTATACGGAATGACATTTCAAAACGTGATACTTTTTATTTGGCTTGATTTTTATCGTATATGGAAAATGCTATCAGCTGCATGTATGAAAGGTTCTATATAAATACATATAATGATTATATTGTGAATTATATGTTTTGTATTGTCATTTCATCAAAGTACTTAATCAGTGTTAGAGGGAGACACTAATTTGTCCCTGAATAATTGCCCATTCTCTACTCAGACCCCACCCCCTCCCCCCCCGCCACCGACTCAGACCGATTGGGGGGGGGGGGGCTGAGTAGAGAATGGGGGGCTCATATACTGCCTGAATCTTCTTTATGCAGGGGGGTGGGTGAGCTGGAGCATTACACTAATTACACTGAAAAGGGAGAGTGCTGAGGGCCATTGAACTCTGGAAGCAAAGTTTGTAAACATTCCGAAGTCCAATTAGGGCAGCTGGCGCAGTGCAGAGGCACCCTTCCCGAGAAAGGCTGAGAAGGGAGGCCTGGGCGTCCTGCGGACCGTCCCGGCGCGGGCCAGAGTGTGGGCGAGCGCGGCTCCCTCTCATCCCCCCACCCGACCCGCCCCTCATCCGGGAATGAGCCGGAAGTGGAAAGACGCCCATCTGCTCCTGCTTTCTGCGACCCGCTCCAAGTTTCACTCGTTCGATTCGTTTAAGTGCTGGTCAGCACCTCAGCAGCCGCGTCTGGCCACGCCCACTCGCCTTCTGACAGGCCGCTTCGGCCTGCGCCGGGTCCCGTCAAAATGTTCCCTGCTAAATTAGGGGTCTATAGCATAACCCTCTGTCTCAAATCTGCAGATGCAATGTCCTGGGATACCATGAAGTACTTTAATAAAAACAGATCCTTTCAAGATCAGTGATTTTTATTCACTTCAGTATCAGATTCATCAAGAGAAGACTTTTTGCTCCGAAGGCATTATGCTTTATAAGAGAAAATGAACCTGGAAACATATTACTTTTCCTTTTTTTTAAGGATCAGGGCATTTTAAAAAGACAGCCATTAATCAATCACTCAGTTAATAGCTGGGGGCTGTAGGCAGCCAGACCAAACCGCAGCCCGTCACCGATCCGCGCAGAATATACCTGATGAGCAGAGATGGGTCTCCCCTGAGAGGCGTTACCACAGTGGGGTGGTGCTGGCCAGAAGAGGGGGGGCAGCAATCGCCTGTCATGTGACAAATCTGCTAAGTGGAGATCACAAAGCAGCCAAATGCGAGCACCAAGAAAACGCCACGTTCTGGTGGTCAGGGACCCCCCAGGAAGACAACGAGAATTCCAGGCTCCCCAGGGAGACACGCAAGGTGAAAGGTCATGGGGAGGCTCGTCAGCGGCACGATACCTGCAAGCCGCCACCACTGGCGTGATATTCCCTCCTACGAGGAAGGGGGCGAAGCTCTGCATGCATCGGCTCTTCTTTATTGGTCAGTCACGCTAAAACACTAGTGATCGATAAAAATGGACGCCACGCGGCACTGCTGCGCGGTCAGCTCGTCTGTGCGCGGGGAGCCTGGCCCGGGAGACACCATAAATCAGCTTTGCTTTTAATCTCTGGCAATGAGTCACAGTTAAAATAACTGGCTCGCTGCCGTCACGGCGCACAGCGGTTCGCCGTGGCGAAAAATAAAATGAATATTATGGTGGCACAGGCACCCTGCCTCTGCTGGTGCTTTGCTGCTCGCCTCGATCCGGAGGATGGTGAAGGGAGGGGGTGGGGCTGTGGGGAGAGCCCCAGGCGGGTGGGGGGGGGGGGGGGAAACCCTTTCTGTTTTTTTAATAA
>JAODKL010000021.1:16249738-16266562 GCA_026780765.1 Petrocephalus schoutedeni | reverse complement strand
GGGATTACTTGTGCACCCCCACCTCTGTTGTGCTAACACTCACTCCCTTATTACCTGGATCTATCCCCCCCCCCACCTCTTTACAACAAGTAAAGCTTTAAACGGCAAAGTCTGACTTGCACGTGAGCTCACATCTGTCACAACAGACTTGGTACTCGTGCAACCTGGACAATAAACACTGTAGTACACCCCATTGTTAGCAGTGTAGACATCAGCTAGACAGAAACGCGCAGCAGCATGGCATCTGGTACCAGTACAGGCCACTCTTGCTTCTTGGTCCATCGCCAAAACAAGAGGCCTGCAGGCTTTGAACCAGAGACACGGGCCTCATGGAGGGTCCCAGGCATATGTCCATGCCCCCCTGGCCTGGTCCATCGGCCCATGTGCTCTCGGGAATCCGTGGCCGTGTCGGGAGGGACTCTTATTCCCTGGTTAACCATGATACAAATCGCCCCAGCCATACAGCTCACACATGCCGGGACTTTTATTCTGACATATGCAAAGCATTAGTGTGACACTGATTTATGAGGCCTGAGGGTGGAGTGTAGAAAGGTGCGGAAGAGAGGAGCAGTGGGAGTGGGTAGATGCGAGGAGCAGGCAGGCCAGTGGTTATGATTAATTATTAATTTCAGCGACTGCGGATAGTGGTTCGCCATGCCTCTGCATTCCTGATACCAGCGCTAATCTGCATAATGCCTAGCAGGAAAAAAAAAAAAACAACAGCAACGGTAAAATAAGGAGCGTTTCTTCAGTCCATTCCCGGGCTCCAGGCCCCACACAGGCAAACTCGATGGAAAGTGATGGTGGAGAAAAAGAGGCCCCTGGGCACCCCCCCCCCCCAGCGGCGTGCCGTATTCCGGTCACACAGACCCCCCGGCGCGTCGATCCGCACGCCAGCCGATATTTGCTGCCCACCTTTGTCATTTATGTGCCAAAAAATTAGGAGAAAGAAGCAGAACAAACACAAATCTGGCATCCTGTAATATTAAGTACATACATGTTAAATACTGCCATTTTCAAAGATAAAACATTCACAATGATTGCACATATATCCAAAAAAAAAAGACAAGTGTCCCCCCCCCCCCAAAAAAAAAAAAAAAAAAACACTCCCACTCAACACATCAACAGCCCATCCAGCTCATCTCACCCAGCACTGATAGATATTATCAAGCCATCACTTTCTGTCACGCTCTGACCTGGTACACAAGTTTGGACGGAAAGTCCAAATGATCTTGTCACAATGGCAATAGATACTCTTACTGAACTAGCCGAACCCACAGACAATATTGTCTTTAATATGCAGTTCGATTCCACATAAGCAAGGTAACCTGGGTAAGGACACTTTGTCTGCTGAGTGTGTGCATGATACTCCAATGTTATTAAGGTGCCATTACTGACAACTTCATTTTTTGTTTCCTCTTTAGGTCTTTGGCAAATAATGTCTGCATGGTGGCAAAATAAAATTCCATATGGTACCTTACATTAAACAAGCAAATGTTTTATACATTTAAATGAAGCGGTCAATTAAGTATATTTAAGCAAGAACAACACAGCGGAAATCTAGCCTCAGGTTTCTCTATTACTTTCCCTGTAATTCATTCTTCTGGTGGGATGATAAATTCGATACCCATAATTAATGGGCGGTGGATTACTGTTTATGTGAAAGTGTGATTCGCGAGACCATTAAGCGCTGAAGGTGCAGGGATTCCCTCTAAGATGACTCAGCCTTCATCAGACCTGACTGACGAATAATCTGTTTGTCAGACGGCTCGGCCCTGCCAAAACCCTGACTTGCTGTTCTGAACTCTTGCAGCGCGTGCCATCCCTCCGTTTAGCCACTGCACCCCCTAGCTGTGATGGAGAGGTTTACGTAGTGCTGCATTAAGATGTTTACACACCAACAGTGGGGGGTTTGGGGGGGGGGGCTCCATCTCGCCACTGAGAGCCACCTGTCACCTGCTGTCTAAGGAGCCGAAAGGGACCCCACTATGACCTTGGATAAAATCGCTGTTTGGCTGATGGGTTGAAGAGCTGCTCTTCTTCACAGTGGTCCTATGCCAGCTTGGTGCCACACAGCAGGTGGACCAGCTTTGGACACGGCGGATGTGATTGGTTAACACACCTCAAAACCCTTACGAGGACATCACGAGAGCAAAGTGACATGAACAAAACCTGTTACTGGAGGGAAAAAAAAACAAAAGAATGAAAATTTAAAATAAAACACTTGAGTACAGCGCAAAAACTTCTAGGTCGCGGAAATGAAGAGGGAATCGGGTGTATCAAGGCAGTAGGCGTTGGCTCTGTGTGGCTGTGCTGTAATTTCTTCACCAGCATTTTTACTTAAATTGGGCCCAGATTATTTGGGGAATCTCATAGATCCTGTAGTGGAGGAAAAAGGCCCAGGTGGCATAATTGGGTTTACCCAGCCTGAACCTATCAGCTGCTGCTAAAGCAACTGGAAGGATGGTGGACAAGCACCCTTGTGGATAAGATCATGTAAGGCCCTTCAGAACCAGGGTCACCCAGCCCTGACATGAACTCTGCCAAATGGTTAAAATGTAGTAGCAGCTTAAGAGGGGGGTGTCCCAGCCTGGCCCTAGGTTAGCAGAAGTTGTGCAGGTTAGGATCTCAAACCCATTTAATTGTGGGAGCAAAAGAAGTGTTTGGAAACGTAGGGTGCTTCTCAATACCAAGAACACAAAGGTAGTACATGTGGTCTTGGCAAGAACTTGAGGTGCAATGAATCCTGGGATTGATCTTGTTTAGCAAGGATGCAACCAATGGATCCTTGATATTTGGGGCGGGGCATGAATGGCCATTACCGTCCTCTCTTCTTGAGTATTGGAACTGGTCTTTGGCAATGGAAGATGACGTAAAACGGGTACGCGGGAAAACAAGTAGGGTCAAGTACGGATATTGAGAAACACCCCTAGTCACCTCACATACTGTGTTGGGTGCTAAATGCTTTTCCTAAAGACTGTGGGATTTTGGCCCTTGAGCACTAAAACTGGATTTAGGACTAGGCACCCTGAGACACGACCACTGCAGTAGAGGGAGAGTGCAGAGGGGGGAGGGGCGGGGTGCAGAGGGAGCTCAGAGTTGCTGTGGCTGCATGGGCTGCAGGATGCGCACCACCCGGGCCAACGTGTCCGTGCTGGCAGAGGACAGGTACTGGCAGCACAGCCAGTCCTCCAGGCTGACGCCGCAGGCCGAGTCCAGCGAGCGCTCCGCAAACTTAATCATCATAAGGGTCCGCTTCAGGTCCAGCCAATTCTGCAGTGTGGCGTCCCGGTGGGCGGGGCCGGGGCAGGCGGCCAGCGCCTGGAACAGGTCCTCGCGGGGCCCCCACAGGAGGCACTGCAGGCAGGCGCGGGCGTCTGCGATCTGGATGCGCTCCGATGGGTTGGCGTCGAGCAGGAGGCTGGCCAGGCGCTGCAGGCCGCGGGAGTACAGCGAGCGCACGGGCAGCGGCGGCAGGTCGGCGCACGTGTACTCGGTCTCCTTCAGCTCCGGCGTCTCCTCGAAGGGGTTGGGCCGGTGCAGCATCTCGTAGATGAGGATGCCCGTCTGGAACTCGTCGCACTTGCGGTACTGTGTGGCTGTGATGATCTCCGGCGCCAGGCGGGCCTGCTCCCGCAGCGTGCCCGGCTCGGCCAGCGGGCTCTTCTGCTTGGCCTGAGAGAAGTTGCTGATGATGAGCCTGGCGGGGCAGCCGGACGCCGAGCCGTTGTTGTTGTTATTGGGCTCGGGCACCTCTAGGTTCCACGGGCTCCCCGGCTGGCAGTGGACCAGGAGCAGGTTCTCCAGCCGCAGGTCGCAGTGCGTGACGTGGTACGGCTTCATGTGCTCCAGGCCCTGGCACAGCTGCAGGAGGAGCAAGCAGACCTGCCGCTCGTACAGGTCCGGGCTGTGGGCGTGCCGCTCTGCCCCCTGCTGCACGAAGTCGGCTACCGTCTGGAAGGGCACCTCGCGGGTGATGACCACCACGCGGCTGCGCAGCCGGCCGGCAGAGACGCCGCATTTCGGCTGCCCCGGCGGCGAGGCCCCGTCCGCTGCGTCCCTCCGCCTCGCGCCCCTCCCATTCTTCTCACAGGCCTCCTTCCTCTCCTCTTCCTCCACCTCCTCTTCCTCCTCGTGGTCATCCTCCTCCCAGGGCAGCAGGCGGAGCGGCACGTCGGCCAGGAAGTGACCGCAGTCCTGCTGGATGTTGAAGTGGGGTGCTAGGCTCTGCCGCACGGCCAGGCTGTGGAACAGCTGCTGCTGAGTCTCCTTCACCTGGCTCCTGCAGATCTGTGGGCAGAACGAAACAGGGTGGAGGTCAGAGGTTAACGATCACCGCTTCAGTACCTCTTAATAACCTAACAATCCAGCCTGGAGTACATACACTCGAGCCCTGCCTACACGAGGAAGGGGAAATGAGATTTTGGGGGGTAGAGAATAGGTAGGTGGAAACAAACTCCCCGAAAAATGCTTCCACACGATGCGGTGTTCCCATGGTTACAGGCGATGAAAATCTAAGGGTTGTGGTTAGCATTCACAACTCGTATCACATCTGACTCACATGCCATTAGCAATTTTAAGTTCTCTAAATATTTATTGGGTCTGCGTGAGCAGCTTTTATCAGTCACCTGGAGGAAAAAAGGCTGCTATGATTTATGTATGAGATGAAACATAACTCAGCATAACTGGTGTGCAGGAAATCACACCTTTGAGACATCCAGTCCTGTTCCCCGGCACAGCTCTCAGATCAGTTTCGGCACAGCCGTGCCCATCATCAGCTTCCCCCCTTGTCTCGCTCCTCTCAACACCAGCAGGTGTCCTTCTGCTGAACATATCCTTCACAAACCCTTCAGATAAAAGCCTGCAAGTTTTTGCAGGCTTTTTCTCCCTTGCTCTAAGGTACACTGTGATGCTCCTTTTGGCCCGTGCCTTCTGGTATTCAGGACTGACTCGTGGCTTCTGGAACATTCCACGTTTTTTGATTCTAGGTGATTTTAGCGAGCAGTCTATTTATATTCATATCTGTTGCAAAAACAAGATGATAGATTACCCAATAAGATCATGCCTACCACTAATGGATAGGAGCTTCCAAATTTAGGCTGCAGCTTCACACAGGCAGATATCTGTGGAGACTCACTGCTTTGCAATTTAGGCGTTAACTTGGTTTGTTTGCTTCAAAATAGCACGGCGGTAACAGAATGGTGCTTCCCCTGACAGCGAGTGGAAACCTTCCCCCCAGCAGTTTTTCTGAGCTCTCTGACTCCCTGCAAACACACAGATTGAAATGCACAGGCACGCACTGCCATTAAAATAGCGTCACGCTTCAGTCGACTGTAAACGATACACGGCAGCCATCTTCAGAGCCATGCATGACTTTCACGATGATTTGCAGTGTACCTGAATCTTGCAGAGACTCTGAAGAACCTAATCGACTTAATCAATCTGCTGATTGGCTAACCCAGGGAGGTGTGAGGGGATTGAGTCTGGCACAAGCCCTGCCTCTCTGCTTCACCCCTTGGTGAAGTAGCCCCTCTAAACAAGCGTCGTTACGGCAGCCCCAGTCCCTGTTCCCCCTGCAACATCTTGACGGCACCTTCAACTGCATTCTCGGCAGGGTGAGTGAAGCGTTACATTGAGAGTAAGTAAAACCCCACCAGGCTGGGTTCTTACTGGCAACAGAAATTGAGACCAGCAGACTTTCGTGCAAACTGGCATAAAGAAATGCTGGTTTATATAAGATGTTATAAGGGTGCAGTGTCACTCATCGAAGCATTTTAACCTTGAGAAGACGATAGTGTGACCAGATAATCCATGTCATCCCAGACACTTTGAGTTAGGACAGGATTTGTAAACTACCATTTCCATCAAATGGACCTGGATTTCACTTAAGCACTGCGTTCTTGCTGTGTGCTGATTGGTCAGTCTCCAATACTCGTGCATGTATCACTAATGTTAATGTGAAATTGCTATTTGAGTCTTCTAATCAAGGAAACAAACCAGTCAAAGCATAAGAACTGAACTATTTTGCCAAAGCAAAGGAGCCTTTCAGGTTAATACTAGTTTGTAAAATCTGAAGTAGCTCAAAGTGTCCGGGATGACACGGACTATCTGGTCACCCTAGAAAATGAGAGTTGTGCGTAAAAGAATTAAGAAGAAGCCTGAAACGTGGGTTGTGATGGATGCGATGAAGCCCAGGCCATACTCCACTACCATTATGATCTGTGCACATTATGTGTAATGTAAATTTTGTCAGAAGTGTCCATGCAGACTGTATGTGTGCAGCCCTGATTTTATATTTAATGGACTTGCTGTGCATCAGTTGTAAATGTTCAAGGAACTGATAGTGCATTACTAGGTTTAGATACTGACAAAATATCACTGCTGTACATATGCGCGAACCATGACTGTCTGCGTATAGCAGTGCTCACTAACTGGCAGACTGTGGTCTGCAATATTTTTTTGGGAGGGACCCCTCTGTTTGGAGAATTTTGGGAAAAACATGGGTACATGGACGATGCCCCAACATGTAATATGTACGCAGAAAGTCCAGGTGGATTTTAATGGCACGAGTGGAGTATGCACTAGGCCTTAGTCAGCCCCTCCCCAAGTAAACTGATAGCGACCTCGAGTGCCGGGACCTTACCTTGACGGCATAGTTGACCAGCGGGTCCTTGGCGTAGGAGGCAGTGTAGTAGACGGCATCACCTGCCTCACAGCAAGGCCGGCCCGTGGTGAGCCGGAAGTCAGACCAGCTGTCAGTGCCGAAGCGTAGCGGATCCTTCTGGCCCGCCATGAAGCGGTCCTCACAGCGGCAGGCCAACTTGCGCAGAGTATCTGTGTGCAGCCCGCGAATGCGGCCCAGCACCTCCTCCCAGGTGTCCGTGCCCTTGTAGAACGCTGACCTCTGAGGCCGGGTGCTGCCCCGACCGCGCCCAGACAGGGACTCCACACTGCGGCAGCCCCGCTTAGGCTGGCGGCCCGCTGAGACGGAAGCGGGCGACGTCATGCAGGACAGGCTGGTTGTTGGGCGACCCTTGCTGGCTGCTGGCCTCTCTAGGGAGTCTCCGGATTCCTGGTCTGGTGGCCGCACCTCGGAGCTCAGGGAGGAGCCTTGGCTGGCCGTCTCCCACGTGGAGTCCAGGTCGTACAGTGGGTTGGCCACGCTCAGGTTGGAGCCACCCGGTTTGGCCTCGCCTTTGGGCCTTTGAACCAGGAGCTCCCTGGCTAGTGCTGAGGGTTCTGTGCTGGCTCGAGCGATGCTCTTCTTAGGCAGGGGGGGTGGCGTGGCCTTGGGGCCACCATCGGAACCCTCAGGGTCCCCGGTCGGCAGCATGTCATCGGAAGCCTTGGGGTTTCTGGGCTGCTTCAGGGGGATCATGTTCGCCCTGGACTGGCCTGAGGGACAGGAGACATAGAAGCCTGTTTCACCATATGGCATTAATAGACTTACCCTACAGCCGATTGGCTGTAATCCCTGGACGGACTGGCTGTTTTATCTTCGAGAGGTAAACCCATTCCTAAACCACGTCACTAGAATATCCAGCCATACAAATGTAAGAAATTATTCAAATACATGTTTTAAATAAGAGAACTAGCTTGCAGGGGCACTCTATAGCAGTGTTTCCCAACCAGGTCCTTGGGGACTCCCAGACAGTCCATGTTTTTGCTCCCTGTAGGGAGTTGGGAGGGAGCAAAAACAAGGACCCAGTTGCACTTCCCAGGGTGGGAAATACTGATCTATAGGCCAGTAGGTTAATGATCTAAGCCTGTGCTTCAGAGGTTGTGGGTGGGAATCCTGTATCTGGCAAAATAAAATATCACCACAAGGCCCTTCACCCCAATGACCCCAAAGGGTAGCTGACCCTGTTTTCTTGCGTTCAAACCATCCTCACTTCAGACATCCCGTCTCTCACGGAAGTCCCTGGAATCTCCCTGACACCCGGGAATTTTTCCACTGTGTCACAGATATCTGTCATTCCATTATTCAGTGGTGGTAGAATTTGCTGGGAATTAGTGCTGCAGACGATATCACTGCTGCCCGCCTTCCAGGGCAGCAAATCTCACTGAGCACCCCCCTCACCCTTTACATATCTTACTGCACATACCCTAACCCCCAGTCCAACCAACCCAAACCCCCTGGTCAAGACATTTCTGCCTCCCAGAGATCCAGAAGCCTATGGTAGGATGTCTGTCCCTTGTAAGTCATTTTGGACAAAAATATCTCCTAAATAAATGAACATAAATGTACTATGTATGGCTATGCTGCTGTCATAATACATGTGGGTCCCTTGTAGAAGCGTGGACAGTAATGCTGAGGAAATCCACGCTGCCACAAGATCGCCGTGTTTCCTAAAGAGAACTGGGCCCTGGTGCAGTTAGAACTGGTTCAAATCGAAAGCCCCCATCTGCCTCCATGCGGCCAGAGTCAAATCTCACGGTGGGTAATTCTGCTCAAGGCTTAAGGGCACTCATTCAGCAGCGGCCTACTTTTTACGGACACCGGGCGAATTCCCAGACCACTCCACAGGCAATGGAAGTGAAAATCTGGAGTTTTCTGAATGGAGGAGAAAAACTGACTTCTGGTCTGATAATTTAGTCAGTTGGACCGGTCTACAAAGCATCACAGAGAGGTAATACCTCAGAACCACACTGTTCAGATGGAGCTGAACAGTGTGAAGTATTTCCAGTGGCTGGAGTGCCAATCCTGTCACTAACCCCCAGATTTTCCCTGAAGTTGGAGAACCTACTTGTAGGGCTGGATGTAGGTTAACATCATGACAACGCAATTGCAGGTTAAGGGCCTTGCGCAAGCACCCAACAGAGTACAATTACACCTAGCATTTCCGGGATTTGAACCAGCAATCTTCCAACTGCTGGCACAAAGCCCTAGCCTCAGAGTCACCACTCCGGCCACCAATTTATCCCATTAAAATTAGTAATATCCTTTCAAAAGACCTGCAGTTTTGTCCTGACAGAATATTTGAGCAGCATTAATGCTGGGAAAGCAGGTGTGTATGTTTCCCTGCATAGGTATGTGCTTGTTAATGCTGCCACACCACTTCAATGGATAAGCAATGACAGATTTGTTTAAATATTTGATTGGATACTAAATATCACATATTATAAATGTTTAATACAGTGACAAGTGCAGGAAAACTAGGACACAGATGATGTATGAGGGGGAAAAAGAAGCACATGATGGGATTAACTGAAAAGCTAACAGAATGAGGGATGAGGGAGTGGCGTCCGGCCTGCTAATGCTAACAAGAGGACCAGCTGGGTCCTTCCAAGACGGCACAGGCACTGCACTGGCCAGCCTGGTTTTTCTGTCACATTTACATTGTATTTATTCAGCAGACACTTTTGTTCCAAGTGACATATCAGACCCCAGGGTCATTCAGTCCCTGGAGCATTTGGGATTAAAGGTCTTGTTCAAGGGCCCGAGGATGATATGATTATTGTGCTAGGATTAGGGCCCTCGGCCTTCTGGAGATGAGCAAAGATCTGTAATCCACTGTGCTCCCTGACAATAAAAAGGCTGGTTTAAGAAGCTTGACCTCAGGGTGAGAAAACAATCAGCAGCCTGGGTCAGTTTTACCTGTTTGGTTACTGGTTCTGTGGCAACCATAACATCTTGAGCATTTCCTAAGAAAGGTTCTCAGTTATTTTACCCAGGTGGAAAAGATGGTCCCTGTCAGAAGGAAGCCACCAGCCAGCTGTCTTCGCTTCTTTGGCTTTTAAGCCCCTGCTCTCAGTAACCCTTATAAGCTTTACTGTGATACTTTAACATCACGCAGGCAGGACTTCAAAGCTGTCGGTATCTGCCGGCCTGACCACCCAGAAGCTCCCAGTAGTCAGGTGTAGAGGTGCACATTATGGCACGTGAGTCCCATGCGGTGTTGATGAGATGAGGGAAGACCAGTGCAGGTCTGGGCCATCTCCTCGGTTGGGGCGCAGAGTTTGCAAATTCCCAGTCCATCCTCCCCTAACAGCAACACTCTTTTGGCCTCCTTTACTGGGCCACATCTCTCTGCAGCACTGACCTGCGACAGAGCATCGATCACGGGCAACCAGGAGAGTGTGTGGGACGGAAGGACCGGCCATCGGTTACCTGCTGCCCTGCAGTACAAAGCAGGTCAACCGCGGTGTCGGCTGCCATTCGATTAGCACTGGAGAGCTTTCAAAGCCGTTACATAACCCACTAGAAACCGGAGCATCGCGCTTCTTAAAAGGTCCTGCTGCCATTTAAACATCACTTTAGATACGTTACTTTGAATTTCAAAATATTTTAAAGCAGTCATAAAAATATTATATCCTGCGAAACCGACAAATCACTCTAGGTTTTAATGCCAATTACATTTTTAATGTAATTCTTTTTTTTCTTTTGTTAGAAAATTCTGATTGGCATTTGCTGTGCAGCTGTGGTGTCTGACTGGCTCCCGGCGCGGATCTGCATCGATGTCGGCAATGCCGCGCTCACACTCATCTGCAGAGGTGGGTGAAGCTTCACACCTGCCCTCGGGGATCGGATCAAAGTTCCCGTGCATTCTGGGAAATCTCCCATCGGCACCCTTTTCGGAACGCCGGGGGGGTGGGGGGCGGGTGAAAGGGCTGGGGCAGAAGCAGAGGGTAAGCCGAGCACATTCACCACGGCGTCGTGGCCCTTCTTGGTTGCTGCACGCACACACATGCACACACTGATGCGGCGTGGGGAGAGACGGACACCCACAGGAAATGCAGAGACTCACGCACAGCCACATGCGCGCGGACTGGCACACACCCCCCTGCGCAGCCGGCACCCCGAGCCGGAGCCTACCTCGGCGTCCGGGGCTGAGCGGCGGCCGTCCCGGTGACAGCCTTCTGGCGATAACGGCACTCAGAGCGGCGGAAGCAGACGTGCCGGGTGCCGACTTGCTCTCTCTCTCTTTCACTCGCTCGCTCCCTCTCTCTCTGTCTGTCTCTCGCTCTCTCTCTCCGGTCCTCACCGAGAGCTCCAGCAGCCAACAGGCAGGGCACCCCACACTCCTACCGTGTTCATTTAAAGTCCGCCCCCATGCTCCAACGATACACGCTCCTCCACGGGGGAGGCGGGGGAGGCGTGCAGAACTGACTGAGAGATGAATTTATGTGGGTCTCTGGAAAAAAAATTTGGAGCCGCAAAGATAGACACGGGGAAAACTGCAGGACCTTCAGTCAGTCCCGAGCGGAAGAGCAAGCATGTGACACCTGCGGATGGTTCCAGAAGTCGGCGCCTGACCGCTGTGTGGCACATCCTACTCAAGTGAGGATTCTGTCTGTGTGAGCCAGAGGCAACAGCACTGAACTCAATCAGAGGCTCCAGCCTCTCACCGCTCAGCTCAAAGACTCAGGGCATCACAATCCAACCATCAGAGCCAATCCTGAAGGGGGGATAAGCACTGGGGTGGCCCAGGCTCCGCCTCCCTGATTCCGCCCCGGCGCCCAGCGCGCTCCTGTGTCCCCTGTGAATATCATCACCGCCCTTCTGCCCCCCTCTGCCCCCCCGGATTGCACTCTGCTCTGAGCAGAGGTACAATGCAGCTTTCACTTCCCGCTTAAATCCCTCGCTTCCCAGAACCATCTCGCCGTCCGGAGCGAGTGATGCACCAGTCGGCATGAAATCCTGCAGCAAGCAAGGTGAGCGCTGCATTCGGCAAGGCCCCCAAACTGAGGAAACGGGGGCTCGTAAGCAACCACACAAGAAGGCGCGAACAAACCCCCGCCAGAGGGGCTGATGGGTAACGACGGGGGAATCTGCCCCGCCTCCCCCCAGCTGTGAGTGCGGCCCAGGCTATGATCCCCTCCTCACGCCAATAAAAGCGCTTCAGTACTGCTCTGGCAGTGAGAGCAAGGGGATGCGTATCCGACACCCCCAGAGAGGCGGGTTTTACTGGGGTTGGGGCCTCTAGTGAGAGGAGGAGGAATACTACACATCCAGGTCACCAGGTCCGGCCATCATGGAGCTGGGAGGCATGCGGACCAAAGTACTGGATCATCTCAGATCAATTTCACTTCCTACCTACGCATAGGTAGCTGCCAGCATGCAGACGTAAACTCCCTGAACATGACAATAAGTGGCTCCCTCACTTAGTGAAGTGTGGCCTTAATCTGGGCTGCCTGCCCGTCACACATTTGTCTGGCTGAATATGCTTCCTGAATGGATTCAGATAAAAGGCTTTTCTCAAGCGCGTCACAGCAGAGTTTCCCCCGAAGGGCTGGGCTTGTGTTCGCCTCGAGGTGCTGTGTTTGGCCTCAGGCTGGGGCCCAAAGGCAGCCCAGTATTTCATGCTTGTGGCTAATGCTAGAGCTATCAATAATTATGAATACTTAATAATACACACATATATATATATATTTATATATATATATATATAATGCATGATACATCACTTAAAGGTCAGAACAGGAGAGTCCCTCTTTAAACCATATTAATTTAATAAGTGCCACAGGTGAGATATTGAGACATTTTATAGCTTTGGACGTCCAATTCACATCCTATAATTTTCTCAATATTCAACCGTAGGAGCTCTTCAATTTTTCCCCCGAAACCTGTTGGTTTAACAGCCAGTGCAAGTCTGCGGTCATAAAAGCTGAATTCTCAGGCCCCCTCTGTAGGCTGAACACCCCAGCGCTCTCGCCACGCGAAGCACATGCCGTACTATGGCAGAAAATACAACGGACGACAAATCAAAGGCCCCGTTCTTCAATAAACGGCATTAGAGCTAAAGTTCACAGAGTTTTCACAAGGATTTCATCAGTTTATAACTCCGAAGTGAACCATCGCGTCTGAAAGATAAAGTGACCCACTGAAGTGTGACTCGAGATGGGAGATTTTTATAGAATTTTTGGTGACACTTTATATGAAGCCCATATTCATAAAGCCTAATAACTGTTCTTATAATTCATTGTAACACATTCATAAAGTATTATAAACATGCTATAAATATTAATAAAAATGCATAACACATTAACGCCACATTTCTCATGCATTATGAATGCTCTGTGAAGGTCTAATCTAAAATGCAGTATAAATACTTTCATAATGCATAACAGTGGTCAGTATAAGAAGTTAGGGTGCTTTGTGCTTCATTATGAAGGTGTTTATAATACTTTATGAATGCATTATAATGCATTATGAAGGTATATGTAATACAGTACACTGGCTGCTTTAAGTAAAGTGTTACCGAATCATTTTATGACTTTAATATGCAGGTATTGGTAGCTGTATGTGTGTTTTATTGTGGGGGATGCTACACTCCCCCGCACCTTTACCAAGGTTGCTGTAGGTGGCGCTGCAGGTGCTGGAGGTTGGCGAGTGGGAGCGCGAGTGGAAGTGGACGCTCTCGTCGTCTGGCTCGCCTGGGCCGCCGGCTCCCTCGGCCAGTGGCTGTGTGACAGCTTCTCTGCTGGGCTCCGTGCGGGGGGGCATCGCCGACATGGCCGACGGGGATGCTGTAGTAGAGACATGGCCTTCTGTGCCCTGTGCCGTCACCGTGCTGCATGGGAGAGAGGGAGAGAGAGAGAGAGAGAGAGAGAGAAAGGAGGGAGTCTAGGTGAAGGCTGGAGTTCACTGGGAACGTGGCTGTTGATCTGAGTCTAGTAGCGGGACTCTGCAATCAGGGCGATGAGATCGCGAGATGAACCTTGACAGACAGACACTGAACTGCCGATCACTGGCACCTTCAGGGTGGATTATACTTAATCTGAGCCTGCCGGAATGATCAATAGAGTCAGCTGTTGTTCCTGGGCTGATTCCCGGCTTCTGGCAAAAATGGTGAAACCTGACCTCCTCCCCAGAAGTCATCATTAGAGAAGAGCTCTGGTGGCTTTAAGGTGATAAATATACCAGCACTAACAGTCCTCAGGGCATAGCGACCAGCACTTCATGGCTGCCTTCTGAACACTCAGCAGATGGTCCCGAAGGAAAACTGCAGACCAAAATTTTCATGTCAGGTACAGAGAACCATTGCTATCCTGACTGAGTGATGAATCACTCGTATCTCAGGGAAACGTGACAAACTTGGGGAACAAAAAAAGCTGCTCACTTCTGCTCACTTCAGTGAATGTTTCACTTAATTGGTGCGAGCTGATGAACAGGAGACTGAAATCTCATCAGACACAACATTTTGGTACTGGATGGATGGGCATTAAGATGTGCATGATGTAGAAGGCTTGCAGCCAAAACAGGTAACGGTCAGTTCAGGAAATCGAAGCAGGTGACGTTTAATCACAAAACCTGGGGGTTGTTCCACAATGCAGGACTTCTCAGTTAGCCGAGTTAACTAAAGCTATAAGTCATGATTTTCCAATATGAGTTAAGGTAAGGTGAATTCCTACTGGACGATCATGACTTCTAGCTTGAGTTAGCTTTCAGCTAACTGAGCAATCCTGCTTCATGGAACACCACCCTGAGTTTTTGTCTAAAATGCTAACATAAACACACCTTCTGGAGTCAAGTCATATAGAATATCCCAACCAATAGACACAGTGTTAGTCAAGGGCTCACAGATAAAGAATATGTCTCAAACAACCAAAGTTGAAAGGCAAAAAGGCACCAAACATCCATATTATTATTATTATTATTATTAGTAGTAGTAATATAAAAGACGTTATGTACATATGAGTTGTGTATAAAGAAAGATGTTTTTTTCTTTACATAATTAACACATTCTCCTAATTAACATGTTAGAAATTGTACTTTATTCATTGCTCAGATGTATGCAAATGAGGCCCTTAGCTAAAGGGCCTCATTTGCACTTTCTCTTGGTCTGCTGACTTATAAGAAGGTTTCTTTTTAACGGAGAACGATTCTGAGTTAACCTGGCAAAGCAGTATTAGTTGCCCTTTCAGTGTATGCTCTCTCATGTGGTTCCGGTGACCCGGCCTGACCTGCGGGCCTGTAACTTGACTCCGCTCCTAGTGTGACGAATGCTCCCAGACCAGCCACATTCCTTCTCAGGACCAAAATGCCCACAGCAAAATCTCCCGGGAGACAGATCGTGGATCGTCATGACGATGACAATGTTAAACAACCCAGCTAATGCTCATATTGGGATGCCCGTTGCACCCGAAAATCACACTGTCTAAAAGATGCCGTCATAATCACTGTTTGCAGCTTTTTAAATCTTTAGATAGAAATCACCTCTGACTTTACAATATCAGTATCAAGACGCCTCCTCAGACTTCTAAAACATGACATAAAGCAGACCATAAAAATTATAATACACTGCACAAGTCTGTATATATAGAGAGTCAAGAACTGGCCATCGGTAATAAAACTGAATTCCCCGTTCCGTCCCGCGAGGTGTTAATAGAAATGGGACTTCTCAGACAAGATATGCACAGAGGTAAGGCTGCCATATCAGAGCAGGAGTTATTTGACCATGTCTACCTTTGTTTTGTCCTTCACAGGCCCAGGATGGAGACACAAAAACCTCAAACCTGAAGATGGAATGAAAATATGTTCCAGGACCGCTAGCCCACCATGGAGGCCGGTCTACATTTTCGTGCTCTTATTTTCTAACTGTAAATCGCTATCAAGGTTGTGGGAACAACAAAGGCCGAAGCTGGACAGCTTACCACTGACGGCGACTCCAGCAAATCCCCATTAAGGCCCCAGTTTGTAGGACGTGCCTCAGTGAAAACTGTGTCAGTGGAGCTCAGCTTCCTGATGGACCCACGCAGCACCCTGCCTCTGTCTCTCCTTTCTGGTGACTGCCCACCTGTCAAGAGGTGCTGCCTGCTAACTCCCAAAACACCATCCAGCCAATCAGATTGCTAAGGCAAGGCTTGGGGGTGGAGCCAGAGAAGTTATCTGTTCAATTGTGGCGGAAGTGACGGCAAACTGTTCATAGCCTTCATAGTGTGTTTGTGTGCGTGTGTGTGTGTGTGTGTGTGTGTGTGTCCGGGAAGCAGGACAATACAGGGGGAGGTGAGAGCAGTCAGGTGGTTTACAGCTGGGATTTAGTTTATTACTGTGACTATGCTATCTGCTGAGAGGATGCACAGGTGAGAGACCCAGCTGAGAGAGAACCCCACCCCACTCTACTAGTACTAACATGACCATGGACTCATAAAAGACTAGGGAATTCATCAAGTGATCACAATGAAGCAGTAGATGATTCCCATTTAATTCGCACCCCAGTATCCCGACGTGTCCAGATTCCAATTTGGGGCTGACCGTAGGGTGAGTGAGCCAATTTTAAGGGTTCACTATAGAGTGCGGCTTTAATGGAAATGACACGGTCATGGTGCTCTGGCAGAAGTGCGCCCAGCTCGTTAAAAGAGTCGTTACCAAATTGTGCAATAAAAGGTGATCATTGTATTGCAGTGAACGGGTGAGTGACGAGCGACCGTCTAGCCTTGCAGCCAGACTCAACAGTGACAAAAAGCCAGGAGTCAGAGGTCACAGGTCATGCCTGACTTAGCACACCAGGGGTTGGACTTACTTCGAGGTAATTAGGTTTACTTAAGCTGACGTTACATCATGGAGAAAGGTACTTAACAAGAATTGCTCTGACAAAAAACCCACTTATATAAATAGATAAAAATGTAAGTCACTTCATTGGAGAAATGGGCTGGCTAGGCCACAGCATAATAACAATTCACATGGCATCCTGTCAGTGCATGAGCCAGCTTTAAACCCACAAATCCAGGTCCTTTTATAAACATCTGATTCAGCTTAAAACGTGTACAGTGTATGGGACTAACTAAATAACTAAAGAAACCAGCACTCAAGGGACTGTTGATGGATGAGTCAGTCAGAAGATAAAACAGAGTTTAATGGCAGCATCATTGAAATTTATA
>JAODKL010000021.1:16211194-16229580 GCA_026780765.1 Petrocephalus schoutedeni | reverse complement strand
CATCAGACCACTCACAAGACCAAATGCTCTGCGTACCTGTCAGTATTCCCGGACTCTTGCCTGTAGCGATTATGACTTTCACTGATCAGTTAGCTTCTGAGCAGAGAAGTCTCAGCAAAATAAATATCGCAAAATTAAAAGTGATATATAAACAACAACTCTGTCCAGGTCTGTCGCGGTTGCCTGGGCAGTACGGCCAAAAATGCCCAGCTGCAGGATTGCCATGCAACTTCCTTCTCGGTGAAAAACAAGGAGCTAAAGTTGGCTCAGCTCTGTTGCAATCCCTTCCTGCGGTCTTGGCAGCGGTTGCTAGGAGCGCAGAGTGTACGCGTGTGTCGCCGAGTGGCGCTTGCACAGTCTGTTACATGTCAGGTGCTCTGCAAATCAGGCAGACGCTGTAAACTTCAGAGATCACCCTCCTGGCTGCCCGACGACAAATGATCACGCATGTGAGAAAGCGAATGGCGACCATGCACTGAGGATGTTGGTCTAAAAGGCTTGGGTGGTCACCAGATATGGGAAGGAAAACTACTCCCGTAGGATTGGTCTTTACAGTGCCAAAGGCTGGTGGCGATCAGACCAAACTCCAAGGGGGAAGAAACAGCTAGAAATCCAGTGACCTGGACAGTGTCCAACAACACAGCTTGTTTCAAACAGATTAATCACACTATCAACAGTTTCTCCAGAGGACCCATGTCGCAATTTTCAAGAAAAAAATTTGGTCTGGTCTGATGTACATTTAACCAAGTCAGATGTGTTTCCATATCGGAAATAATACCACTGAAAAATTGCACATTCTGTGTATTTACTACTTGTTAACACTGTGTTGCCTACATGCAAATATTTATGCATCCATTTCTTTTTTGCTCTTCTTCAACCCCCCCGGGTGTTACTACTCTTATAGTCAACCATGTGCAAGCTATCCCTTGGGGAAGTGATTCAATTAGCTGCTGCATTGCTATTCCCGCTGGGAAAGAGATCTGATTGGTCACCTCCATCAGTATCACTTAGGAGCAGGTCTCGGATTGGCTTTTACAGTGGACATTCCCCCTGCCCCAGGCCCCTCTGAAGGCCTGACAGACATGGAACAGTTCTGCATTCCTGCACGTCTGAGACACTCTGTCTCGCGGGCAGACGTTTCAGCTGTGACTGTTAAAATCATCTTCAGCCGGAGAAATAACATTCCTTCGCTGTGTTTACCGTCACACGAAAAAAAGAGCCGGAGAGTTTTTGCTGCTGACCAATGCTGAGCACCAGGCGTCCCATAAATAGCATGAGGTCCAGAGTATAGTGACAGACAGCGCACACACACACACACACACTCACACACACACACACAGATTAGGTATGCTTACCTTTGTGGGGATTCCATTCATTTCTTTAGGCATAACCCAAATTCCAACTATGACACCAGTAACCCCTACCCAGCGCTAACCTTAACCAAACAAAATACAAGACTTTTGGCACTTTAAGCTTTTTGATTGCAGGCACATAAAACATAAAACAAAACAATAGCTTTAAGAATCAGAGATAGTGGATGTTGACATTTACTAATGATTTTAGTCAAAAATATTGGACACGAATCTTTGACATGTTTTTATATGCAAACCCTAAAATATGCTTCTACAAGCTTCACAGCATATCATTTATTAGCCAGTATTTTGATACTGTAAATGTATGACTGCATATGGCTATATATATCCACACACACATAAACACACACACACACACTGTATAGACCAGATAACGTTCCAGCTGAGGAAACAACTGAAGTACTCAGCCGTAGCGAGCCAGGAGAAGCCCTGCTATTGCATACTTACCTACAGCAATCGCTCACAGCTGCACAAAGCCATACTGAAGACACTTTTTCCTACAATGTAACCTTTTCCATTGGCTAAAAACAAAGTTGCACCCTGGAGAAGCTGCTGTTCTCCAGAGCCCAAGCTGTGCCCCGTTCACATGTCCGGACATGTCTGAGAAGGTGCTAGGTCCTGCTGCTGGCGGGAATGAGTGTCTCTGTGCTCACCTATCTCTGACAGAGGCTCTGCCCCCATGGCCTTGAAGCCCAAATACCATCAGCTGAGACCCCCCCCCCAACCATGTTGCCCATGCCGCAAGTGCACAGACCAACCTGGGCAGGAAGTTCAGGCACACAGCGACCAGAAGCATTTGTAAAGTCTCCTTCCGAACAGGAGGCTACACCAGTCAAAAATCCAGTTCATACACAACGATGAATCACTGCGAGTCCCCCCCCCCGCCCTAAAAAAAAAAAATTGAAAACTTATTGCGGTAATGATGTGAAAATATTTCTTGAAACCTTTGTTTCTTCAGAGCAATGTACAAAACCGGAAAAACATACTTCTATTTACCTGCACACTTTGCAGTTCAAATCCCATACACAGTCATAACTCCAGTGTTGTAAAACCAAGATCATCGATCTCTTATTCATTTGTTTAACAAGACAAACAAATTCTGCTTATGAATTAATCAGTGCTTTGTCAGAATGAATACAGGTATAATGGTGCAATATATCAGCCAGTCGACTGGAGGTTTGGGTCCTGAATAACAGTGGCGCAAAAGAAGTCTGCTTCCAAGGAGCACCAACCAACCACTGAGGAGGCTGATGATGGGGAAACCATGGGAACTCCAATCAGAAAGCAGCAGCTTCCATGTGTATCAGAAGAACAAATGCTGTTATGGCGGGATTCATCACTCTGAGGTCCTCACCATACGCTTACCACCGGGGGGCTCCACACAAAGGACCCAGGGGGGCATATATTTATATAGGCACAGCTAATTACAGAGACACATGTAGCCCCCAACAGCGTACCCAGCAGGATATCCATCTCAACACAAGCCTCTTGATTTAACCAAATGGTCAAACCAAACCCAGAGCCATTATCTCAACTCCAAATCTCTAATGATTTCCCCAGAACACGTGCTCCATAATGCTCCTCTCCATGTGAGGTGACATTTTCAGAAATACTAATCTGGAGCATCTCTCCATGGGACAGAAAAAGACACTCCCTGAGATCACACATCCAATTCGAAATGATCATTTTACAAGCAGCTTGTGTACGGCTTTGAACTCAAAGCCTAATTTCTCCATTTTCCCACTGATGTCAGATCACCATCATTTTAAGACAAAAAATTTCTGTTAAGATGGAGCAGAGCTAGCCACCGCTTTAATTACAGTCAGCTTTCAGGCCTGGAGCAAGAGTAATTAAGTCAATTAATTACATTATTAAGCCAATTAAGAGAACCATGGGGAATGAAGATCTCAAGATAGAAAAGCACCTATAGCAGGGAGAATTACTGCCCAGTGCCTCTCCATAGCTTCACAGGGCACAGAAGAGGCCACCAAGAGCCATTAACAGCAGGCCAGCACAGATCCGTATTCTGAATATATGTCAGTATAAAACTTACAATTGAATGATTATGCACAAAACACCCCCACAGCAGGGATCTTAAAAATCTTAACATCTTCAAGCACAATGCATTCAAACTTTTGCCGTGTAGACATGAAAGCCAGCATGCACCATAACCGTGATTAAGAAAACAGCTGTGCACTGCCGTACTGTCTAGTCTGTAAGCTGTAAGCATCCATTGTGCTTTGAACAGAGAAGCATCTATGCATATATATGGGCACACCTTGATTTGTGTTGCCATTATTCCATTTGGTAGTTTGAGAATCACTCTCTAGTCTTGGGCACCTGCATGAGTGACCCTGTCATAGAGTCCATGGAAATCCTTATTTAATGTGCCAACCTGCCCTTCAAAGCTGGCAGCAAATAGGGTGCTTATTTAAGTCTGAACTAAATTGATTTTTAATGAAGAAACTCATTATTAAGCTTGAGAAAGGTCTACAAAGACTACCAGCCTTCTGAGCAATTGTGCTCTGTGCTCACGGCACGTTCTCTGACCAGAACAGGCGGTTGGAAGATGAATGTGGAACAAACTCTGAAAGTGAATTACGTGGGGGGGGATTCTGACGGTGCCCAAAACACCCACCGCTTATTTGATTTGGTCTTGGAGCTTGCCCTGCGTGCTCCTCTTCCAGGCTGCTCTGAAAATGGATGGCATGTTTCAGAGAAACAGCGGCGCATTAGAGAATAACTGCCTTCCTTCATTTACATACATCTGTCAAATAAAGCCATTCTTCCAAAAGAAAGAAGGGAGGGAGGAGGCCTCTGGGGTGGATGGGGAGCTGAGCCATGTGATGTGAGGGTGGGCAGGGAATGGGACCTTTATTTTAAGGGAATTAGTTTTCCTTTTCAGAGGGAAAGGGGATCAGGTTAGGGGCAGAGCTGAAGGCAGATAAACCGTAAGAAAAAGAAAGAACCATTTTAGCTGGGACAAGAAAAAACAGGGTGCAGATGGGGGGGGGGGGGGGGATTCTCACGGTTCAGCCGAAATACAGAAGACATCATGAGTTTATACATGTTGTGGAGAATGACGGACAGGTGGGACAGATCAGCACCCCAAACTTTGGTCCCTTGACCTTTCTGCTGTAATCCATGCCTCCCCTCACTGCGTGCATAAAAGACTAAGACTACCTTGCTATGGAGAACCCCACAAAGCTTTTATAAACCACATATCATTTATACATGCATTCATATAATGCCGGTGAAGTTTCACAATGCTTATATAACTTGCACTGTGCACCCCCTGAAGGTATGTTTTAATTCTGCTGGGTCTTTCACTTCACATTACATCAACTTATATCATTAAAGACCATATAACAACCTCCGTATACATCTAACCCTGACCAACATCCAACCCTGCCCCATCAAATAAAGCTCACAATCATCTGAATGTTCACAGAGAGCAGATATAGCTCTTATGTCCAGTCAAGAAATCCAGAATGTAAAAAGGCTACAACAAGGCAACCCTGCTAAACATTTAGACCAGGGTTTTCCAATCCGGTCCTCAGGGACCCACAGACAGTCTGCATTTTTGCTACTTCCCAGGGAGCAAAAATGTGGGTTGTCTGGCAGGGAGGTTGGAGGAAACAAAAACATGGATCGATTATGGGTACCCGAGGACCGGGCTGGGTAACACTGATTTAGACAAAGCCAAAAAGATGAAAATACAGTAGGACCCAGGCAGAGCATGGTACCAATTTAAAAATGGGAAGAAAGATAACTTTGAATATGATGTTTTGTGAAGATTAGATAACTACAGCCCATTCCTTAACCTAAAACACTGTCATATACCAGGAAACTGTTTCTCACATGGAAAGCACTCTCTAAATTGTTCTAAAACATCTTTACCAAAGTACTTTGTGTAATGCAGCATAATGCACATGCATTAGGAGCGATCACAAAATGACTGATGTCTTAGAGGCAGTATAGCATTGCAGCTGTCAGTGGTCAAAGGCAATGCATAAGACCAAATGAAGACATATGAATAAGACAGACCCACGCAAAGGCAGAAAAAACAGTTAATAGGCATACACACACTCAACATGACTGCAAAGAACATTCATTTATAAAGCTGACAGATGTATAAAGACTCAAAAAACAGCCAGTAAATGGGTCTATAAATACCCCAATGAACCCAAATAGAAGAGGTTTTAGACCAACACATCATCTTGCATCACATTAATCTCTGAGTTCGTCCTAACAGCACAAGTGGCCCAAAATGGTGATTGAAAATCTAAAGCTTTAAGTAAAATGCACAATGTATGGCCAACATTAGAAAGCTAGCCCTTTGATGTGGGACATGTGAATCCCACAAGATACTATCCAACTTCAAAAGACTCCGATTTGGCGGTTAGAGATCCGTCCTGATTCAGCAGTCTTTGAATATTCATTATGCTGACACCTGCCTAATTAATACAGACAACTATAACCCGATTTTTCTGGAACACAGTAGACCTACTGAGGAGGTTTTGCGAATGGAACAGGATCTTATTGACCAATCAGACCAATCTGAAACCCGACACCTATACAAGCCCATTACTAATCCATCCACCCAACCATCCATCTAGTTTCTGTAACCGCTTGTTCTATTCAGGGTTGTAGGAGGTCTGGAGCCTATCCAGGAGACTACACGCAGAAAGCAGAGAACAACCCAGGATGGGGAGCCAGGCCATTGCAGGGCACACTCACACACCATTCACTCACACAAGCAAACCTGTGGACAACTTGGTAACTCCAATTAGCTTCAGCATGGTTTGGACTGTGGGGTTTAACTGGAGTACCTGGAGGAAACCCCACAACGACACAGGGAGAGCATGCAAACTCCACACACATGGAGCCATGGCAGAGGTTTGAACCTTGGTCCCACAGCACCACCATGCTTTCCCCTATTGCTAATCAACCCCCAATATCAAAAACTTTTCTGGCCAATCTGAACATTGATGCCAACATCTGTATCAGTCCATTCACCAGCTACACTGGTAAAAAAAAAACAAAAAAAAAACCCTATACTGGGCCATGGTCAATCTAATGTTAGACAACAGCCCTTCTGTCACTTGAAAATTTCAAGTTGAAATAGCAGTATTTTTATCACAAGCCCAAAACCAATACACTACCTGTTACTGCTAATGCAATCTAATATAGCATAAAGCTGCCTGTGCACACCGTGTTAGTGACAACAAAGAGGATCTGCTAGCACTTCAGAAACGTATGTGCAGTCCTCCTTAACCTTATCTCTGCGCGATTCTCTGTGCTCCCTCTATGGCTGAAAGCACAAATGCAGGAAATGTCACAATGAAGACTGCTGCCCACCGGTCTTAGTTCTGCTTCAAAGAAAAGGTTCACGTCTATAACAAGAGTATATAATTACTGTTAGCTTGACACTTGGACAGTGCCTCATCACACACTTTATTTTCAATGGAAAGGGCGATGCGTCTTAGAGCCAAAGGGGAGATGTGTGTCAGCGTCAAAATGGCTACAATCAACCTCTGGCCCACCTCAAAATGGCTGAAATGATTGTAGAAACTCCTCTGCATCCGGATGAGTCAATCTTCAATTTTCCACAATTTAATTTTTCTTTCATTACCGGCTGAGTTATCAAAGCAGAAGGGCCCCAGTGAGGTCCCACTGACTTCCAACAACATGGAAGCTGTCCAGCTGAGTTATCAAAGCAGAAGGGCCCCAGTGAGGTCCCACTGACTTACAACAACATGCAAGCTGTCCAGAAGTGAAAGGAGCATCATTATATGCATCATGGAAGCTTTTATTGCAGGAATCTGCCTTATGATGCACAAAGTTGTTTTTGCAGTAAACACTCACGTTGGGCTTCCTGCCGTTTTGCTACTTTAAACACCTAAGGTCTCAGAGTTCATAAAAATGTTACAAACCAGAAACATGCAAGGGAGACCCAGTTCTTAATGTGGTAGGAATGGCACGTAAAAATCTAAAAGAATCGATTGACAGTAGGCAGACTGCGACACGCGTTTGCAGGGGGTAGTTATAAAACTTCACGGTATGTTCATGTTTTCTAAATACTAACTAGCATCTTCTCCTCTCACATGAAATTTCTGGCATGGGACAGTAGTTAGTGTTCATGAACGTCATCTGAATGCACATATGCAGCTACTGCCAGAGAGAACCTCGCACTGGAGAGCACCTTGGACGGAAAGTGTCACGCATGCTAAATGGGAAAAGTCCCAGCATGCCCCACAACATCAACACCTCTTTACCCAAAAGCAGAACAATAATTCAGTGCAATACTTCATTATCTGTCTGCAGTAAAGGATTTATGTTGGTAAGAGACGCATGATGTCATGTGACCATGCTGCTTCGCTGTGCTCCGCCCATATCCCCATGCCAAAGTGATGCTCCGCCTACTGTAGGCGCCAAACTGGAGATTTTAACCAATAACAGAAAGACACAAAATTCTTGTTCTGGCAGAGCTTTTCGGTGGTTCTCCAGCAGGCACGCACACACGTGGGCGACCGAGAGCGGGGTGACTTACGGGGTGGAGGGGCTGAGCGCTGCCCCCCAGAGTCCCTGCTGATCTTCAGTTCTTTATCTCCTTATTATAGGGTCCTGGTGGCTGGACTGAGGCCTCTGTTCCTTCCACACTGCCGTCTTCTGCAGCCTGGGCGAGAGACACAGACGGCAGTGAGGGTGAGCCAAGACAGCTGCCAGCCTGGTGGTCTCTGGCCGTACACCATGGCCTCGGGGGGTTTGATGGGGGGGAGGGAAGGACATCCTGTTTGTTCCCCCCCGTGGTGGGCCATTTATCTATGCCAGCATCTGACACAGTCATCGCCAGGACGCCAGACAGGACTCTTGGGCACCAAGGTGGCAGGTCTCCCATTAATGTGCGTGTGTGTGTGTGTGTGTGTGTGCGTGCGTGCGTGTGCGTGTGTGTGCCTGAATTGGAGCAAAAGCAGGTGCAATAGAATAAAAAAAAAACATGCAGCTGACAGATATTGACACTGATTTCTACATTATAATACTAATTCCACAACTCCGGAATAGGCCGTCTTGTGTGTGAGTGGCCTTTGCACAGTGTCTGAGGTGAGCATCATCCCGTAAGGCACGCAGCGTCACGCCCTGCATCCCTTCGCGCCAAGTTCCCGCTGCCGAGCCGGCATGCCCAAAGCAGCGCCTTCAGCTAAATATCACCCATAGCGCAGCACTGAAAATGTATAAAGCCAACACTGATGTTATGCTGCTAAGAATGACAGTCCCACGAGTGGCTGCATTACACAGCGCTAACTGTATTCAGTCCCGACATTCCTACATTATTACTTCATCTGAGCAAAACATCGCCCAAGGTTTTTGCAATATTGGGTGTAGATATACGATGTCACTTCCTGCCTTTGCATTGATTTCCTTCACAGCCAACACTGAAGACCTCCCATGGTTCACAAAGAGATATTTGATTTGTTTCCCGTAAAAAAACATTTTGGCAACATAAATACATTTATCATGTGACAAAGCAGCCTCATTGAGTTTCCACACAGGAAAATGCCCCAAAGCAGGTGGACACTCATAGGTCCTCAGCATAGCCTGGTTTGTGACACGTAGACCCCTGGGCTTGGAGGTTCTGCCATTAGTGCAATGCTATTACCTCTGTCACGGTGAATACTGCGAGCTTGCCTTCCATTGGGTAATTATCATCACCCATCATCTCCTTCAGGGAACGAGAGACGTCATGGTTCACTAAGCGAGGGACACTGCTGCCCCCCGTCCGAGTCTGATTACCTTTTATTGAACCATCAGGGGCTCATGGCCAACAGAGAATCCCAGAGCAGATGCAGATGTTTAACAAGGCCGGCTTGTGGCTGTTATAATGGGCAAACCCCTACAGGAGAAGGAGAGAGGACCGGGAAAGATGTGAGACGGCCCGCTTAGGTATGGGGGTTAGAAAGCTGGGAGGGCGCACCAGCCCCCTCCACTCAACTTCCACTCCTGGGATTCTGAGAACCCCCCCAAACAGCCTGCGGGGGGTTTAAGGCACCCTGGTGGAAGGGTGATGATAACCTTAGCTAACTAACTGAGGAATGACAGACACATCAGCTGTAAACGGTCCGAAATGTGCACCAGACACCCACACTCCGAGTGTCAGACCCATGCCTCTTAGAAGGTTCTGGTTTCTGAACACTATCTGGGGTGTATTGCTGACATCTGTATAGCTCTGCGTAAGCCGGGCATGCAGAACCCTGACACTGAGTGCGAGACATCGTCACTGACGCCGCAAAGAGGCTCTGAAATGCCGTGTGAGGATTACCCCGGGGGGAAGAGAAGGCCTTAAGATGGCTGAGAGGCCGTGCAGACACATCTACACACAACCGACAGGACAAGGCGAAGGGCAACATAATTACAAGCTTGTCCACCTCTATCCCTGCCTTCCCTCTAGAAGTCTCCAGAAGTTCCAGAACTGCCCCCCCCCCCACCCCCCCCCCGAAGGGTTGGCTAGGGTTTCCGCATACTTCATATTCCGTAGGCATGAGGTACGCACTGCCACCTGACTAGAGAGCAAGAGCCACGAGCCGGACGCCATTCTGTCCCCCTGACGTGGCCGCTTGTTGACAGTGCGCTTCTGACAAACCATCTTTCCTCTACCCCCTTCCAGTACTAAGACATGTTAAAATATCTTGTTACGTCTCCTCTGGGTTATTAGAAGATTTCAACCCAGCAGAGGATCAATACACATTACAGTAAATGTACCACTTTGTCCAAAAGGCAGCGCTCACTAATGTTTCCTAAGCTCACTCGCATTTTGCCATTTCTCAACCCATCACATATATACATGGTTTTCAGAATGGAAATATCTTCAGTATCAGGATTCCCCGATCTGCCGTGAGGCCCAAAGTCATCATGACATTTGCAGCGATGCTCAGGGGTTGAATGTTCGCCAAACTCTGCAGGGAAAATACTCAATTTTTCCCACTCTAGTGACAAGTTCGCAGACAGCACAAAAGCTCAAAGTACAAAACGTTATGGCCTTATCACTGCAGAAGGAGTCCCGTGCTAAAAGGGAGCGTGCTGACAGCCGGCAGGTCACTTATAATCACTGAGAATTATCGTAGAAGCATCGTGTGGAGAACTTGCCAGGTTTCACCATAGACGCTCTACAGGGCACACAGGCTTATTTTTTTTGACAAACCACCATCACACTCGAGAGGTAAAATGAAGAGGAAAACTCCTCTGTCACACAAGAAAAGCCTGGGGAGCAAAATATTAACTTCTCCCATGATCAGGCAATTTGCAATGCAGTCTCCCAGTGATTCAATTAAAAACTGTGAGAATGCCCAGAATCGTGTGAGTCTGAACTGCCAGGGAAATAAAGTCGACCCAGCCCAAATACACACCAAGACATCAGTTATATTTATAACCACCATTAATCACGGCCATTGAGCACAACCCGCTTCACGCCAGTCCTCTGTCCTCGCTCCCCCCCCCCCCCACCCCTCCATCTTCTGAGAACAGGGTGCCAGCATCCTCCTGCTACCTAAGGCTATTACTGGACTGTTTTGCCACTGGTACCCTTCTCCTCTGTCACCATAATGATGAGAGTCTGTAGTAGGGACAGGCTCATTGAATCAACAGTAGGCCTCGTTTATGGTGGCTGTGAACAGCTAGAAGCCACCAACCATCAGGCACAGCGACACTCATTAAAAACAGAAAATATAAATAATTACACATGCCTCTAGGAGCAAACCCAATGAAAATGCAAGGTTAATTACGAACATAGCTTATACTAAGTAGTTTACACTAGGGTCAATTTTACAGTTTGACGTACTCGCAGCATTTTAATGAGCGAACAAAACACATTTGGATAATTATGCCAAACATGCAGGCGGTTAATTTGCGTTTGTTTGGTTTCTAAGCGTTTATCCAAGGCAGTGAACCACCTTTACTGTTGATTGTTTAACCACAATCTTTCAGGACAGGTCTCCCAAGCAGGCTGGCAGATCGTACATTTCCAAAACTCTCCTTCTCATGCCCTTTCTGATAATGTGGTCCTGCCAAATGTTTTAGGAATAGCTGAGCAAATAAAGTAACTTCCCCCCTATTTTCGAATAACAGACTTTTAACCGTTGACTCAGTCCCATGCTATGTTTAGAATGCTAAATACGTACGCTGCCATTGCTGGACAGAAATGAAAGTTCCAACTAGGCTGGATTATGTGTGTCTGTTACTCAGAGTCATGTCCTAGACAGACGAGTGACTATGCACGTCATACGAAACAGCATTATGGATGAAATAAAATGGAAACTATTAGTCAGTACAATCCGAGTGTCCTACTCACAGCAAGTCGTAATCACTGTAGAACAGACTGTTCCCAAAAATGAGTTTGGTGTAATCTGGTCTGATGCATGGCTAGAACATCATCAAGCCCAGTATGTGGCTGTCCAAGCACAGATTGAGGGGGGGGGGTGCTTAGAATGAATTGAGGTATAAAGTATTGAAGCTTAGAGATTCCAGACGGTACCACAGACCTGTGACTAGACTAGACTAGAAGAAAAGTTTAGATGAGAAGCTCCCGGGTGACCTGACCAAACACCCACCTCTACAGATGGGCGAGATCCAAAAACCGGCAGCGATGACAATCACTCCAGAAAAGAGTGAGCGGATGGCGAGATTCACTCCGCGCCTGCATGCAGTGGGCGTGCGTGGGCCACACACTCCTTCAAAGACAAAGCATGCTCTAAAAGCCCGGATTACGATTTCTCCCTGGGATATTAGAGGACGGCAGATCGATACTCATTACAGCTAACGGTTTTCACTGTTACTTTTTACCATGTGCTTTTATCCAAATTGGTTCACAAGGAATGGAGTGGTCGTTTTATATGCTTCAGTGCATCTGGATGTTTGCAAGAGCAAAGATTAGGTTCTTTTTCATGAGGATTTAAGACCAATTTACCCCAGGAGGCATTTGAGACCACAGACTTCCAACTTCCTTAAATTCCTTAACTGCTGCACCCCCAACGTCCTGTAATATCACATTTAGGCTTTATTTCCTGCTATTGAAAGCTATTAAGAATTCAGACAGGGATATCATTCTACTGACTTCAAGAACATCAACAAAGAAAATGAAAACTTTCCCTCTGAGATTAAATGGAACTATCAGCAAATAAAACAAACCACTTTTTTAACGGTAATTAATCAATTGATGAAAATTGCACATTATTATATATCATTATGTGTATTAAAATAGTACGTAATGGAAACAGCATTGAAAAGTCTCAAGTAATAAAATGAGAACAACAACACCAACACCAAAAATAATAATAATAATAATAATAATAATAATAATAACAATAATGCTGGTACCTTACATCATATGTCTGTAGATTTGTTCCTGTTAGCTTTGCTGGAGAGTTGCAATCCTTTGAGGTTTATTTTTTAAATAGAATGCTTCTGCAGCAGACACTGTAATCATCATTTTAACTAAAAAGTGAGCACCCTCTCAGAGAGATGCGTCACCGGTTCGAATTGTGGGAAAACATAATGCCAAGATACCTCTGAACATCTCGGCGTGTCTTCGGTGTCGTAACCTGCCTGAAAGCACGTCCCAGGCTATGCAGTGCCGCGTAATGACACCGCGTGCATACAGCAGCCACCGCCAAGGTCTCCATAAATCACGGGGGAGGTAAACAAACACACGCCAGCCTCATTAACACGGTGCCCCCCCCCACTGGAAGCCACGAGTCTTACTTAATTACAGGGCAGCACAGAGCAGACGGGCCACTTCATCTTGTGTGCGCTCCGATCGTGACCCGGCCGGGCTGTGCGTGAGAGCGGGGGCGGCGGGTCCAGAGAGAGACAAACAAGGCGGACTTACACTGAAGGGGGCCGCTGGGGGGGTCCCCCGGTGGCAGGTTGATGCGAGGATACCGGGGAGAGAAGGAAGAGCTCCGGATGGGATAAAGGGCGAGTGTGGGATCTGGCCTAAAGTCCCCACCTCTCTCCTTGTCCCCCCCCCAGCCCCACAAGGCCGGTCATCAGCACCTCCCAGCCAATCGAGAACCTCTCCCCGCCGGCTCCCTTTCCCATACATCAATAATTCAGTTAAGAGCCCATTATTAAGGGGGTGAGGGAGCAGAGAGAGAGAGAGAGAAAGAGAGCGAGAGAATGAGAGCAGACGTGAATGAATACAAGAGCAAATGACAGCACAATGGTAGGAGGATAAATGGATAAAGGAGGAAAAGAGAAGTGGGGCGGGGGCCCGCCGGGGAGCAGTGCGCGTTCAGCTCGCGGCCCAGCTCAGGCCCCACCGGCCCGCTTCACCAGCAATCCCCAGCTGAGAGGTGCTGCTTCTGGGGGAGTGCGGGATGGATGGATTCTCTTACCGCTCCTCCCTGGTCGGCTGCCAGTACAGATCCGGATGCTCTGAGGAAATTCCTTGCCTGGCATCCCTCCAGGCGGGTTTTCTTTTGCTGCTTCCCGTTCCCCATCGATAAAGGTATTGGCGTTTTTATCTTTTCATCCCGGCACGGTGAGGACGGCTACGGGTCCTCGCCGGATCCCCAGCTGAAGCCCGCTAACACCCGGCGGTGTCACTGCTGCCGTCCGGCCGCCTCCCCAGCCTGGCCCTACTCCGCTGCTTCTCCCTTTGTTAATATGAATCATCCTTGCCTGGCCTCCCGCTCGCCTGCACGACACACATTACCTTATTTGGGATTTGCCACTCAGCTTTGGCTTAATCTCAACAGACCTCCTTTCACCTCAGTAACTCATGGCCGTTGGCCCAGGGAGCCCGCCCGCTCCAAAAGATGGACGTCGGCTCTCCCCGACGACCAGGGACGATTGGTCGAGGCCCGGCTGCTGGCTTCAGTGACTCAGGCCTCCGAGTGCGGCTTAATGAGCTGGCAGCAGGACCACAAACCCAAGCCCCGGGTACGCCGCGATTCGCCATAGCCACTCATTATCTTTCAGCCGTAATTATGCAACGGTACAGACTGTGCCCTGTCATTTCGGATAAGGGCTCCTTCAGATAAAGGCTCCTACTAAATAAACGTACTCCCGCCGTGTGCCACGGTGCAACGTAACCAGCTCCATGACGCCGTCGCGTCTGTGACAGGTTCCACTAACGGGGGTTTTCTCTGCCTAGCCAATTAAAAACCGCTTACCGGCGTCTTCCTCGGGATTTCCGAGGGGTGCACTCAGCACCTCCGAGCCTTTTTGTGGGACAGACAGGATGAGATGTGGGGGCCCTGCTGGCACGGGATGGCCTCTAACCGGGGCCATGTGTGCTGGCAGGAAGTCGTGTCATGTTTGCTGCTTCTAAGCTCAAGTGAACTCTGCTGATGCAGATTCCTGCTGCTCGGCGACCGGGATGTTGCCGCAGGCTACAGGGACTCCCCAGCCTTCCCTGGCCCCGCCTGGGCACTGAGAGCATTTCCTGTGGTCTCGCAGTGGTGGGAACCGCCACTTCCCATCAGGGAAGGCTAAATATGTTTCCGGTCATAAGGCTTTGTATCTGCACGGAGGAGGAATATGCCTACGTTAACAATAACAGGGTCCATTTACTCCTCATTGTTTCATCCACTTGTAGGATGAGGAGCAAAAGGCCGACATATTCTGCATTTCATCAAGCAGCATAATAAAATCAATTCAGATTAAAGGAAGTATTATCTAACACTACTTTGAAAAATTATTTTGTGGAGTTTTACAAGCATATAGAACTCCTTAGAGTCTGTAACATGATAGGTTTCACTAGCGAAATTTATTGAATTACTTGAATTGATCATTCGATTGCATGTAGAACATGTCATTGAAGATGAAGAGGAAACGGGGCAGAGTGGATTTAGAAAGGGCTCTCCCTGCTGAGCCACCGCTTCAGGATTCATCTTTCGCCCCACAGAGGAGCCACTCTCCACTGCTGCAATCCCACAATGCACTGCCAGCGAATACGGCCCACAATCGCCGCTGCTGAAGTAAACGCCACCCTGGCAGACGCTGGCAAGCAGCTGACACCTTAATGCATTGAGAGTGTGGTGGGGGGTCTCTGGCTTCCCCAGAAAAAAAAAAACACCCGACAGGCTGCAGAAACGACACCTCAATGCCCTCCTGAGAAGAAGCGTGAGGCTGCAGACACCTCTGGGATTAGGAGAGGATGCTGTCTAATGCTCCTTTTTTATAGGGCAGAAGTAGGTTGAGCTGTCGTGATGACAGCGGAGAACAAAAGGCTGTGTAATGGGTGTCCACGAGGGAGTAGTAATCGCAAGCTTTCTGCAGGCGGAAGTGTCAGCTCGAGCGCTGGTCAAAAACACACAAGGGCAGTCCTGCCGATGGCAACAGACACCGTAACACAAGCAGAAGCCTAGAAAAAATCAGTCAGCAGCAACATAATCGACTAATTTGCACATAAATTCTCATCAGTGGAATTTTACTGTCTCACAGATGTTGATTAGAATGAGTAGGGCCCTCACTGCAGACCGTGGACATGCACAGGGCAGGCTGGGGCTGCCAAGCCCTTCTTTTTGTGAGGGAGGAAAGGAGGCTGTTAACAGAATTTCCTTGGTTACCGACAGTGGGCTGAAACAAACCTACACAAAGCGATCCCACATGAAGCTAACCCTGACATGAATCCCATGGAGGCCGTCCTGCTTAACGCCGACCCTAACCCTAAGCAGGAGAAACTGTGCTGACACCAGTGCAAGTGGCACAAGACTCCTGTACCAAATGCCTTTAGAAAATAGATTTTTTTTTTTAAGGTGGTACTGGGTAATTAGAGCTGGTGGTGGTTAATTAAAATCAAATCACTCATGCTTCTCCTACTCAACCCATGACAACAAGACAAAAACACAACAAATCACACATCACTTTTCCCTCTAATTTAGGCTAGTGCCTTGGTGACGCTCTTGCCGACTACCAGGCCATCGTTTTTCACGGCGGGAGCTGAGGCCAAAAACAGCACTGCTCCCCCCTGCCCCGCCGCGCGACATTACGCCGGTGAGGAAGACTCCGTTAGGTGCCGCTCCTGGCGGCAGGACGAATTGCCCAGCCGCACGATCGCTCACCTACGCCCCAAATTCCACAATTAGAGTGCCTTCGCTTTTACCATGCAAATTATTTATTCTTATTAAATCTGCAAGTTAAGAAGGTAACAATCGATACAGACTAAGGGCATCTGGACAGTTTGGGCAAGGTGCCCCAGCTTCTGGTGTGATCGCTAAAATATGCAGCGGAGACGGCGGGGGGTGGAGTCAGATGTGAGCCCCACGTAGCCCGCAGGGACACACTCGTTCCTCTGAGTGACTGTGGCTGTCACTAAGTGACATTACGGTTCCCTGCTCAAGTGTCCCTGTCACTCTCCACAGATAGAATGTCGTGAAAAAAGCAAGACAAGCGTGGAGGCAAAGACAGCAACAGTCTTGCTTTAATTCCTGCGTATAAAGAGATTTGTCATGACTGCTTATAATCTTGTCCATATATGGAAATGGGAAGTCAGGAGCCCATGCTGTCTTCGCCTAGCAGCTCAGCTCTGTGTTTGATTAAGAGGGTCTGGATGAAGTGCCCACTCACCAATGCAGGTGACAGGTAGGCCTTGGCTTGTCATAGGAGATGGGGCGGCAGCGTCGAGGACAGAGGCTTGGTAATGGCCTTGATGTGAGGGAAAGCATCCGGCCGTTGGGAGCGTCTGGAGCTTGGCTGGCCCGGAATGCAGCAGATACTGGCCGCCCAATGCCCAAATATGACTATGAGACAGGAATGCAACGGGAGGAATGTCACTGTATCTGTCACCTCAGAGGAGATCTGGAAGGGGCATCTGCCTCAGCAGAGCCTCTCCCCCCAAGAGCTCCCTGCCAAATCACGCCGGGCACGGCACGGCTCGCCCTGCCCTCCCAAAAAAGGCAAGACGCCACCACCACCCATTCAGATGGGACATTTCAAGGCGGCCATGTTGACATTAATCCAAAGCGGAGTTCTGTCAGGAACTGAAGGTGGGAGAGAAGCACAGAGGGCTTAGCAGTGTGGCCGGTCAGAGCTGACAGGCCCCCGCGCCGTCCCTGAGACACACACACACAGTCCATGTATTCCTATCATTATGGGGACACTCCATTCCATTCCTATTCCTATAACCCTGATCCCAAGTAACCAAACAAAATATGAGACTTTTGGCATTTTTAGTTTTTTGATTGCAGACACAGATTTTTATATGATTGAAGTTATCCTTGCGAGGACTGAAAAAATGTCCCCACAAGGTAAAAAGGAGCAGGTTTTTATCACATTGTGGGGAAATTGGGTCCCCACACTGTAATAATTGCAAAGCCACACACACCCAGACACAGGGCTGCTGAGTTTGCCCTTTCAGGACGCCACGCTAAGGCCACCTTCCTCATTTCCTGCGTGCTGATAAGGCTTTCAGCAGGACCTTTATATGTGTGTAGTCTATGGCCGCGCCAAGGGCGTCAGCACATCGCCGACTGACATCCATTCACCACCACAGACTACTAATAAGGTGACCAGATAGGACAGGAAACCATTTCAATCAAAAGGACCCGGATTTCACTTAAGAGCTGCATTCTTACTTTATGCTGATTGGTCAGTCTCCTATAAGCATGAATGCGTCACTAATGTTAATGTGAAACAGCTGGATGAGTCTTTCAATCACGAAAACAAACCAGTCAAAGCACAAGAAGAAGTGAACTATTTCGCCAAGGACGGGAGCCTTTCAGTTTTAAAGTTATTTAAACTATTGGTCAAATTGCCATCATGCTACAAAGGATGTGGAAAGAGTCTGATTGGATTAAGGACATATGGCAGGTTGAAACTGAGCCCTTCTCCATCAATAGTTTGCGGTCTTTCCTTCCGAGGAGGAAGTGCTGGGGGTGTCCTGCGCCCCCCTCACTGGCAGGATGACTAGCACATCGATTCTCCATTAGCGAAAGTCACATAAGAACATAAGAAATATACAAACGAGAGGAGGCCATTCGGCCCATCGAGCTTGTTTGGGGAGAACTTAACTAA
>JAODKL010000021.1:16186160-16198238 GCA_026780765.1 Petrocephalus schoutedeni | reverse complement strand
CCGCACCCCCACACCCCCCCCCCCCCCCCCCCCCCACGCCCCCCCCGCGACTGCAGTTAGAGACTCAACGTGATCAGTGCTCTCTGCTGACATCTGACTGATAGGCAATAAGCGACAGGAAGGAGGGAACTGCCCGGCACAATTACACCGGGAAAAGGACGGCTGTGGGCGGGGCCACGATTGCCATCATTGCCCAGGACTCACCAACTGGGAAGGTCACCCATTGTTGTTACCTAGATTTGTCTCCATCGGTGGGTGGCCCGGCCTGATGTGCATGTCCGCTTCCCCGCGCGCAGACCGGACGCCGGAATATTAGGCTCAGAGTGCGGGGGCATAGGAGGAGGCGGCTAGTACCGGAGAGGGTGCTGGTTGGATCGGGAGACGGGGGGGCACAGGAATGCCTGCCGGTGCTGGCCAGCTGTATCATTGAAGGGTAGGGGGGGGGTGATCCTGCAAGAAGCATCCCGGGAGCAGGATCTGGCCATTCCCCTTTCCTCCCCGCGTGGGAAACCCAGGAACCCAGAAAAAAAGCCAAATAAACACGGGCCATTCAGATGGGGACTCTGCAGGGAAGGGGCCTCACTTTCACTGCCCGGCCATTCCGACCTCTCAATGAGCCATCTACAGTATGCTTGCGGTTTGGTAATTATTACATTTCCCCACAATCTGATCTAAAACCTGGAACGTTTTACCTTGTGAGATATTTTTGGTCCCCACAAGTATTACCTCAATTTCAGAAAAATGTGAAAATTGAATGCAGTCAAAAAAGTAAAAATTGCCGAAAGTATTTCCTGTATTTTGGTTGGTTATTTATGGTTAAGGTTATGGCTGGGAGTTAAGGTCATCATTGCTGTGATTGGGGTTAAGCCCACAGAAATTAACAGAGTCCCCATCAAGAAATGCATACAAACGTGTGTGTGTGTGTGTGGTTTTGCACAGATCACATTTGGGGACCAAAGCGTTCCCAAAGTGTGGAAAAACCATAAACTTCCTTACTTTTGGGGACATTTTTTCAGGTTCCCATTTGGATAACCTCAATTTGATAAAAATCTGTGAATGCAATAAAAAAGGTAAAAATTCCAAAAGTCTTGCATTTTGGTTGGTTACTTATGGTTAAGATTATAAGATTAGAGTTGGGTTGGGGTTAAGGGTGTCGTGATTGGGATTAGGGCTTTTCCTATAGGAATGAATGGAAGGTCCCCATTTAGATGGGGGGAGTCTGTGTGTGTGTGCGTGCGTGATTTACTGTGGGGGCATGTTTCTGATTTTCCAGGGGGGATGAAGAGGGTCTTTGTAAAGATTCTCCTCCGATGCTGTTCTGTCTGCACCTTCAGGTTCTGGTCTTTCTGCAGTATTTGAGTTCTACCACAGGTCAGTCAAGTGTGCTGGCAGCCCAGAATTTGCAAAATGTGCCTACACGGGCCAGGTTCGATCCGGAGCTTGGTGGAGGAGATGTCGGTGCGGAGACCGGGCGAGAGAGGATGAGAAAGCGAGCCAAAAGTATTTTAAACTGTTCTCAGTTGGGACTTTGCTAGGGGTGATATCATTTTGCAGACATTTATTAGGTTGCAGTTTGTCCAAACACATGCAAAAGAGCCATCTGCTGATTTGCATCTGAACAGGATGCCTTCACGACACAGAGATGATCAGGCCGCATACATACGAGGCCCCAGAGAGCCTGAACAGCACACAGAACACTGGCTTCAGGCATCATCATGGACACAGACTACGGCTGTGCGTCTGGTACCCCACAGGGATCTCCAGAACACTGATGAAGTTTACTCCTTCACAGCTTTTCCCACCAGTCCCTAGTGGACATGCCAAACAGCATACCGGACATGTCGCAGTCTTGGCGTCTCCCAGACACCCGCAAGCCCATCATGAACGACCCCGTTCTGCCTCACCGCATCTGTCGTTTGACTGAGAACGTGTCACCCTGCCAGGTGTGAAAAATGCGGTCAGGACACCAGCAGGCTGAGGTCATGTACTTGATCTTGCAGTCGGGAAAGCACTGTGATTATCGATTATTGTGCTTTTGGACACGTTGCTGAACAAGAAATCTCCTCTAACCAGAGGGAGACTGATCCTCAAGTTTCCTGACATTCAGGGCATACTTCACGAGATGAGCACGGCCTGTTTGTTTTCAGGCTAAGAGGAATGAACCAGATGTAATCAGTTCATGAAGGTGGTGGTGGTGGTGGGCAGGGGGGTTCTGGAGATTTCCATGACCTTTGGGAAGGGTGGTGTAAACCACATCCTATGAGGCACCCACAGTGCCTAGAAAATCCTGAGTGGAAACCAGTCTGATTTCATGCAAACCCTTGAGTGACCTTCAGCCGACCTTTACAAGCGACAGAGTGCAAACCAGCAGTTTTCCCACCAAAACACACCAAGCTTTGACACAAGCAGTGGGGGGGGGGGAGATTAGTGAGAAAACTGAGAAAGCTTCAGCCCCATAATAACAGCTCTCGCCCCTACATACATTCAGTCAATGTCACCTAAATGTTAAATAACACTATTAAATAACAATGGCTGAAGCTGAAGCCCAGGAAAGGAGCAGGAAGTCATGGATAAACTGTCAAAGGCTGATGCACCAGGATGTCAATATGCCCTGCCAAGTGACTCTAATGTAATCCAGTAAAAGCCCCTATTGTCCTCACTGTCATTAGGGTAGTGTCCTAATGGGGGGGGTCACGGCTAATTAGTCATTTCCCATGGTGTCTGCCCCCCCCCCTCCCAATGGTGAGAGTGAGTGGGGGGGACCGACATTTTGAAATGTTTCTGCTTGTGAAGTGCGGCTCATACTGGTCAGGATGTCACTGTTTATCCTATTTATGGTTAATGATAAGTACCCCCCCCCCCCCAACGCCCCCTGGGTGAAGGGCTCTTGGAAGCATAGGCAGACTGCATCACCATAGCAACATCTTCTCATGGGGTTGAGAGAAGACCATGGAAACCTTTGGCCCTTCTCTCTGTCTAAACCTCGGTAGGATGCAATCTCCCCCCCCCCCCCCAAAAAATACAGTACTGTAGTGTCGCAGAGAGACGTGCTGGGAGTGTGGGTACGGGGTAAGGGGTCATGACCTTCAGCACAGAGGGAGGTGTGAACAGCTGCCTAGATGGTGGCAAAACTCTCCAGCTGTTTCTCACCCGGCATGGAGCCTGTTTCTACTCTGTAGGACAATTTGGCAGGAACTGGGGGGGGGGGGCAAAAGTGAGCTTCATTGCTCCCCTTCCACCAGACCCATCCGAAAAGCCTTTGACACACATCCAGTCGTACATTTCAGCTTCATTTACATGCCAGCCTCGTTTACCGGCTATGGCAATACAAAAATAAAGCCCCATTTTAGCACTGATTTCTGGATCTTAGGTACTGCAAAGATCACAAGGAAAACAAATTCAAAATTCTAAATCCACTGATATTCTTTTAAAGCTGTTTGGAGATTATAGTTGTTAATCTGCCATGTGTGAGTTCTACTGTATAAAAATGTCCCTCTGCATATGCATGCCTTGACTTAATTAGCTGAGCAGTCCAAATGTAACTAAGACAGGGAAAGTGATTAAACTCTCTTTCGATGGAAATGCCTGCTCACCGACTTCTGAGAGGCTGCCGTGACTGAAACGGAAATGGAGACGATTTAAGACCGTGGTCGGGAACAGCACGGCGCCCTGCGAACGGAACGCTTCACGGCTAAACCGAATCACAGGCACGGTGCAGATTCTTCTGACCTACGCTGTATTTCCCCTCGGCCCTGGACCTGGAGGTCTGTAGGTTCTCAGCCTGCCTGTACAGTAGCGCTAGACTGAAGATATTACTAAGATAATAAGACAAAAGCTTAACCTTTGAACTTAATTATGCCATTCTATACGTACTTATGTATAACTTAAGTATGCATACAATAACATAAGTATGTAGAACTTAAGTATGCATACAATAACATAAGTATGTATAACTTAAGTATGCATACAATAACATAAGTATGTATAAATTAAGTATGCATACATTAAGAAGCTGTTATAGGAGGTTCAAGATTATAGCTGACATAGCCTCACCAGAATTTTCTGGTACCAAAACACGATGTCGACACATTGCAAGCTAACAACCCAGTTGAGTCCAGGTATCTCTGGGATGTCTGACAAGGGACTAGGAGACACTAAGGACACCATCCTCAGGACGTTCCTTTCTACACCACCTGACAAAGCGACTGTGATTTTCACAAGCTGTCTGCTTCACGCTGAGAGGAATTCGGCAGCCTTTAGTAAAAGGTCATTATTTTTCTGCCGAATTCACAGTAGCATCTTTGAAACTGTAAAACAACCTGATGAGGCCTATTCAGTCAGCAGGGCCTGTGTTTGTAAACGGCAACATGGCACACCTGCTGTTCACATTGAAGCGTTAGGGCCATCAGGATCGTACAAATGATTCAAACCCAAAGCGACTGTGCAGCAAAAACAGCACTACTGGGTGAAAAAAACAGCAATAATTATCTAAAACAAAGCGATAATAAGCCGTGGATCATCGTGCTCATTAGTTATGCCTTTTCTGTTTTGCCAGGCTGATTGCTTGTTTGTGTGAAGGCAGAATGTGTAATGACCGAATCTGTTTGGCGGTCTTGACGCACAGCTGTCGACAGCCAATCAGGGGCCCCCGCTTGTGCATGAGCGCCACTCGCACCTCTGGCAAAGCGGCACAGCCAAATGTGACAATGTCAGGCGGAAAAGGCCCCTCATTGACAGTGGGGCCGGGTCTGCAGAGGCAAACTGAGGAGGCCATGCAAACTCCAGGCACAAGAGAAACTTCAGCCCGCAACCCGTAACGGCATCAGAGTTCTGCTTCTTTAAAAACATTTCAATAAAGAACTGAACCGTAAGAATAATAATACAGGAGAATGATTAATGCCCCCCCACGAGCTTTACATCTTTATTTATAGACCCTAACTGCTTGTCATTTTCAGACAATGCTTCACGTAAGATTTACAGTAAATTTTGAGGTCTACTGTCATCCTCCAGGATATTAGCCAGCCTGACTGAAGAGTGCAGAATGAAGACCATTTTTCCAGGTGTAATTAAAGCTCTAGAGTGGCCATGATGGGGGATGACACCCCTGGCTGGCCAGGAGGGACGGCGTATAGACCTCGGGATGGGGGGCCCGCGAAGGCCGCCAGGAGAAGGGGCCTTTCCCGCCATAAAGGTGAGTCTGTGTTGGCTCGTTACGCTCATGCGCTCGGTGGGAAAAGGTGAGGGGCCGTCTCCAAGGCCTGTTACGCACGTCCGCCGAGCGCTTTGATTCCCACTTTCAGGGACAGGTTAGGGATGACAATAACAGCAGACATAAAGAAGCATGCCGGCAGGCTGATGCCTGGTGGATATTAACTGCGGAATGAGCTTAGACTAAGCACAGACAGCACCCTCTACGAGGAAGTAAATCCCATCCTGCTCTTCTCAAAAACGACACAGAATCACTCTCTCGGCTTCATTTACGGAGCCAGTTTGAGAAGCTCTCCGTTTCACGGATACAGGTGCCTGTCAGGCATTGTGGGCGAGGCTTTGATGTGGCGCACTCAGCCCAGAGAGACGGGGAGGTCCGCTGATAGGAAATATCTAGTATGCACACAAAGGATCCGAGCCTCTGCAGCTACATGATATTGACGCTTCCGAAGGTTCCGGAGGTACATCCTGATCCGATGCAGTATTTAGCAGGGCCAACAACAGCCAGTGGATTAGTTTCCACAAACTATTCCAAGGAACATCGCCAGAGTCCGGCTGATATGGATGAGCATGCAGACTGTGAGGAAAGGACGAGGGCGGCTCGGGGTCTAACCCCCATTCCTTGCCCTTTTTACTGTGTCTGTAGTTCACCATGGGGGGTATCATGGATGACGAGCAGTAGTGACTGGTCCAGAATTCCCACCTCCACTGTCGCTAAGCATTGATATCAATGTCACACCAGGCGGCCCATCGCTGTCTCCATGCCAACCATGGCTTCATGCCAAACCACTGCCCCCCCCCCCCCCCCCCCCCCCCCCCCCCCCCTCCAAACCATCTCCCCTTTATGGCTATGCTTCTATATACAACTTCCGTTGCAATGCTACGACCGCGCTAACATCACTCCATTCCCAGACCGCAGCGTCATGGGCGGCCAGGGCTGGAATCTCGCTTTGCTCGCGCGGGGGGCTGCATTTAGCCTGTGTTTTTGTCTTAACGAGAGGGGTGACGGCGAGCCTGTGTTATAATTACAGCGGCGTGGTATCCACCTGCAGCGATAATGAGTGTGTGTGTACAGCAATGGCCCGGGGTCAAGCTGGGGCGGAGGATTATCGGGGCTTTCTCTCACTGAGGACCCCGCCAAGAAGCCTCAAATCACACCATCTATGGGTGTAGCCTTGTCTGATTTCTTATCGCGGCCAATGCTAACATTACCGATTACCCAACATTACCCAGCGCGATCGCTTTTCTCTACACAGACAAACCTCTATGTGACTTAAGTAAATCCGCACAAACATGAAAAATCCCCTCCATACACTGTTTTCAGATAACACCTCGGCAAAGCAGCTGAAGTACGTTAAGCGCAAGTTGGCGAAGCCAGACAAGGCAGGCAGCTGCATCTTCCTAGTTCTCGCATGTTTTGTTCCATGAACGCATGTATGTGGTGCTTTACACAAACGTAAAGGATTAATTTAATTGTCAGTGATGACGTTTGACATTTACTAGACAGTTATATTAATAGTGTAATTTTTTGATGCCTAGTCTAGTCTAGGCTAGGCTAGGCTATCTCAGGGAAGGCTATGCTAGGTTAGGCTGTTAGGGTAGGCTAGGTTAGGTTAGGCTGTTAGGGGAGGCTAGGCTAGATTAGGCTAGGGTAAGCTATGTTACAATAGGCTAGGTTGTTAGGTTAGGTAGGAAGGGGTCGAAGAATGGTCTATTCATGCAAGTCGATGAATGTCTATATATTAGTGTGAAATTCAGGTTAGATCCTCTCCAGACCATTTCTGAGATTCAAGCTAGCCGCAGTTACAAGACTGCAGGCCTCTGATGATAAGAAAAGTTATTTTATTCAGGCTTTGAGGCCCGTAGGTAACCTCATGATCTTATGACTAGATATTTCTAAGGCTTCTCTGCCCCTAGTCCGGAACCATTGCCTCTGGATGTCCTCCCTAGCAACTCTCTGCTTGTCCTTATTGATGTCTGTGGCAGTGGGGGTGGGGGGGGGGGGGGGGGGGAATAGGGCAGGTGGGGGTCCATTAGAAAAGCATGCATCTTACACAAGTTACTCAAGGGCCTTTATCAAAACTTCATCATATTTCACCCACCTAAAGCTGGAGGGGAATAAAACACTGATACACATAAAATTCAGCCACAAAATTGCACACATGCACATGTTTAACCTAATGCCCCAGGAAAGATCTGTGATTTCTGTTGGAAACATCACTGGATGGGGGGGGGGGGGGGATCAGGAGAACCCGACGTTCTTCCAGAGGCAGCAGGAGTCTCTGCGACCCAGTTCTTGAACCAACACAGTGCCAGCGTCACACGTGCCGGGGCACAAGGGGACCATAAACAAAAGTAAACTGGACCGGTGAAGCTGACCCTGTAGAAAGGCACCTTTAAATAGCTAATGATTTTAGCGGAGCGGCTCGGAATTGCAGCCGGACCGGAAAAAACACCATCAGCGGTTCAAAGACATTTTTCAAAAATTAGCCCGTAATTACTTTGAACCCAAAACAGAACAAAAAAAAATTTGATTAAATCTTCTGAATCTTTCTGCACCATGGGAAAAAAACAAGCTCTAAGCTCATAGGCTCAGAGTGCCCAGGCAGGAGTGACTGTCCCTCGCTCGTCGTCCGCGACAGAGGCGTTGAGTGGTGGGGAAGGAGCTAGGAGCCAGGGAAGAGACATTAAAGTCCCCATGTGACGCCACATCAACAGGGCGATACTGGCTATTTAACCCTCTTGCTCCAGGGGTTGGGGGTTTTGGTTTCTTTCATAAAGAAAAAATGGTGGAGAACCTGTTTTAAGGACCTTTATGTGATCTAGTACCTTGGAATTTATGACTTTAGATGAAGTCTTGGGTTCCTATGCACCCTAAAAGAAAATGATATCTGCAATTCTGCAGGTGATTTGGCAACACTTTTGTGGAGATGCCCGTTTCAACTGGAACTAGCGCTCATGTTGAGGAGCCCCTCCCCCCACTATTTGGGATATACATGATAGGTGTAGTTGTGTCTGGACTCAGTCTGGAGCAATATGGACAACTCTGGTCAGATTGGGAGGCTGTGCCATAAGCATGTAAGGTTGAATATCTACACAGAAAAATAAAAACAAGCTAGATTTAACTAGCTGGGTGTTGTTGATAAGAATCAGTGAGCTGTTTCTTGAAAACAGTACAGAGGGGTTAACCTGACTCTTCACTTTGGAGCTCCTGTAGCAACAACTTCCCAGAACGTCAAAAAGCCTAGGAATCCTCCAAGGTCCCAAGACTTGCATTCTGAGCCCGGAAACAGTGATTTATTATTTTTTTACATCCTGGAATGTTTCCTGGAATGGGAACTCCTCATACCTGCTAAAGTAATCATGTCAGTGACGTGTGGAAGCCTCTGCAGGTGGAGGAGCGGAGGCAGACCACATGAGCTTCTTCTCCATGCCGGCCCGGGGTTGTCAAGCGGGCCGGGTCGCCGCACGTCCACTGCACAGCGGGTGCGTGCCGCATTATGCTCCTGAGTGAAACCTGACACATTCAGGGGGGGGCAGCGAGGAGCACATCACAGACAAAACAACCCCCTGACCCCCAGAGCACAGCTGTGGCTGAAGCACAGCACCAGACGGCCTGAATCTCATACAATCCTGCCGTTTGTAAAGTATATACTCCCTCACACCGGCCCGTACCCGCAGAGAAACGCCGGCACTAAACCATAACTTCTCAAATGGTGTAGATAAAATGCTCACTATTACAATCAGAACTACTTTAAAGATGGTGGACATGGTTCATTAGTGCCTCCATGGTTTTCCGCCACTGGCCAGGGCACAAGGCTGGAGAATCACCGAGGGTGGGCTTCCCTAAGTTCTCTGACCTGATAGAGCTGATTTATGTGAGTCAGAGCATTGGCTTATTGGGTGTGTTGTACAAACAAAATACAAGCTAAAATACATCATATATCTGTCTGACTTGTTATTATTTAACTCCAGTCATGGAGCAATATTTAACTTGTGTGTCACACACACACACTCACTCACACTGCCCTCTCCCTCACGGTCCTGAAAACCCATTAAGCTTCCTCTTCCCCTTCAATCCCGTTCCGATGTAATTTAGGACAAGTGACAACGTGGCAGGTCCTGGCCCATCCAGCCCATCGATCGTTCAGGGGGGCGAGAGGCGTCTCGCTGATCCTGGCTCAGAAACAGCCGCCCACCCCACAGTCATTTCAGCAGCAGGTTGGTCCGTCTGGAGCATCCTTACTGTGACAAATTTACTGAATCAAAGGACACAATACTAAGTGTGTGCAGAACAAACTATGACTTTTATATAACTAGCAGCCTGGGGATATTAAAAATAAGAATCATTAAAATAATGCAGCATGACAAATAACTGTTAAAAGTCTCACACGGAAGGAATTCGAAATTTTGAATTAAGGTGAGTGAGGTGGTTTGGTTGCTTTGTAGGAAAGAGTTTTCTTAGGAAGAACAGACCTTGGATTAAGTTCCTACTCCCAAATGACGCTGCCTCTAGTCGAATGTTTATCCGCTAGTTTCAGAAAAACAGAAGGGGGCTGCTTCGTTTCGAGGACACAGGAATCTATTCAGCCCAGCGACAGGAGTAGTAATAAGTCAATTATAATCACTGCCATCCCCAGGGACTGGCGAGCAGGCAGATGAGTAGCGGGGGAAATGACCCCCCTTCGGAATCCATGAGTCGGGCCGAGATTATGATTGTGTCCCTGCAAATCAGTACCTGTGTGGGTTTTTCAATTTGTTGCTCCCTGCAATTCCTTGGCCTGAATATTACAGCACTGACATCTTATTAAGGGAAATTAAAATAATAAAAGGAGAAATACAATCCTATTATGCACATCGGCAAGCGTGTTATTTTGGATAAAAAAAGGCCAGCATTCGTATTTGGGTGAGAACTGAGGGTGTTTAGCGGTAGAGTTTTAATCGACGAGCAACAGACACGCTGAGGATAGGGTTGCCAAGAAGCGGGTTTGTTACTGAAAGGGTCGTTAAGCCCCGCTCAGGCACCTCCGAGCTCCGTTTACTTCACAAACATTCTAAAACTCATCCGCTTTTTCAGTGGAAAGGATCTAATCCAACTGGCATCCCACCCAACGAGCCCCCAGCATCAGGCCCTGAGCTTCCTTGGATAACTGCTCATGGATGAAGGATGAGCTGGATGGATAGATTTGATGGATGGACCAAATCCATAAAGAACTGGCCTGGAGGTAGACCGACCCAACAATTTTTTTCTTTGTTTTGGGGTTATTTAACCATGAGCTTAGGATTTGTCACGGAAAGGCCAAAAGAACCTTATTCTCTCTTCAATGCAGCAAATTTACGGTGGGTGTGAACAACTATGGCCGCACACTATAAGCTGTTGAAACAGTCCATAAAAGGAAGTGACCACATATGCTTGGGTGACCCTTGGCTTTATTGTGTCACTCACTGGCTGGGGTGACTCACACCCTATGGTGTCGCCCTGCATCTGCAGTTAGGACACTGTACATGTGATCAGAAGGTTGCCGGTTCAAGTCCCATTATGGGGATAATGATTTTACCATAGGGCCCCTGAGCGAGGCCCCAACTGCTTCAGGGACAGTCCATCCTGCTTTCTCAAAGATGAATGTCACTTTGGATAAAAGCATCTGATAAATGCTAATTGAGATGACATTAGCTGTACAGGGAGGTGGTGTGTTTCCACCTCTGGGGTAGTGACTCGCCCAAACAGAGCTCAGCTGTGACCCACCCGCCTGGACAGCTGCTGCGTGGCTGATTTGATAGCCAATAGGAAGGCCTGTAACAAATAGGATTATGACAACAAGCAAACAGCCCACCTTATAGTTCCTTCCGAAAAGGCTGACAGGAGAAACCTACAGAATAGCTCTACCCCTGGACTTCTCTTATTAATCCCTTCCACGCACAAGTACACATGTGGACCACAGAACAGAGAACTGACACTTAGTTTTGTTTGTTTTTATCGAACACCTGCTGATGTGACCAGGTGAGATTTCAATACATAAAGTTTACAAAAGATGTGGTCCCCATTCCGAAGTAACTTCCGCAGAATCTCAGGTGTTATGATTAGGACACGCAGATTAAAAATAACCTCTTATGTTACTGGGGAAAGTGAGAGGTTAAGAGATCAGAGAGAGGATTAAGCACCAGCAGAGTGTCACAGGTCACCTGACTCATCACCTATGCTGGCAGGCCTCTTATCAGCCTCGACACAGTAGCATCTGGTAACCCTGGAAAATGACTCTAGGCATAATTTTCATCAACATCTAAATCAACAACGAAGGGATTAACAGTTGGTCAGGCCAAACCCTCGCTGGCTTTCGTACCAGCAGTCTGTTTTTGAGTGAGAAGGACAGCGTGTGACAGCCATGACAGCCATACACCATTTCACCACCAGGGGCGCTACTTGGGCAGTATTTGGCTTTGTGGGTTACTCTGCTCATGAAGGTGGCTGGTTCAAACCAAATGGCTACAGCAGATGGAGCTGAAACCCCAAAAAGATGTGGGGTCCAACCCTAATTACAGCATGAAAAAGTCTAGCCATATAAAAGTCCAAACAAGGAGAAGAGGTTCTTCGGATAAGTCAATATGACATTATTACATTAGGTAACTTCATTATATGGTGACTCACACTATAGCGTGCCTGGAACCTTTACCATCACCATCATTACTGCCATCACCATCGGCATCATCATCGCTGCCATCACCATCAATATCACTACCATTGCCATCACTATCACTATCACCATCATCGCCATTACCATCGCCATCATCAATGCCATCACCATCATCACTGCCATCACCATCATCATCTCCATCAATATCACTACCACTGCCATCACTATCACCATCATC
>JAODKL010000021.1:16157473-16180416 GCA_026780765.1 Petrocephalus schoutedeni | reverse complement strand
CGGCCGCCAACTATCACAGCCAAGGTCCCCCGCCCACAATACAATATTTGCTGCCACGGCCCCGTAAACCTGCGCTGGACCGTCTTTTGTCTAGGTTTATGTGTGTGTGTGTGCGTGTGTGTGTCGAGGGGAGGGGGAGGGGGGTTGCCACAGATCCTCGAGATCATTATTTTCCCTGTTCGTAAATGGCATTATAATTACCTGGCGCGGATAGCAGGATGCTTTGGAGAAAAAGAAGCCTTTAATACCAACCAGGTTTTGGATCTTGTAGTATTTAAAGGTTGTCACAAGGGGGAGCCTAACAATTTATATTTTAAGCATAATGTACGTGTTTAACTTGAAAGTGGTTCATAGTTATTTTTGTGACATTTTAAATAACAAGACGTACAAGACGTAACTGCGTTCTAGTCAAACTAGTAATCTCCAGCCCAATCTTCGTAACTCCTGTCATGTATTGCTGAAACTTTTCTGTAGCATAGTAAAACCTAGGTAACAAGAAATCACTGTCTCTGGCATTCGGGAAAGTGAGGCCAATGGATATCTGAAAAACCATTGTTTCCTGCTACAGGACTGCTGTAGAAAAGGAGGGATTCTTTTTATGGAGTAAAATAAAGGCAGGGTAAGATAAATGGGTGATGTGTAGCAGCAGAAATTGGGGCACTGTACTGAAACCTGTTCTAACCCATTTCTCAGATCATTCATCAGAGTCTCGAAGATCCCAGTGGGTGTATTTAGGTCGAAAACTCCAAAAGCAAGAAGGAAAAGTGTCATGTGCTGAAACCCGCTGACAGATCGCGTTTCATGCAGGTTCAGCGTGGGTCGCTGGGCTCAATTTCCACGACCGGGTGAGGAGCTCAGAGATCTGGAGGAACCAGAACAGAGACACTGCTCCTTACTATCAGGAAGTGTCGGCTGAGGTGGGTTGGGAATATTATAAGGGAGCCACTTGGAGGTTTCCCGGAGGAGCTGCTCTGGGCACATTGCACTGGGCCGGCGCCTTGGGGCAGACTCAGGCCACGCTGGAGGGATTATATCTCCCAGCTGGCTCACAAATGTCTGGAATGAACTGGAGCCAGTGGCTATGTAGAAAGAGGTTTGGTCTGATCTACATGTTGCCTCAACGACCCTCTCAGCAGAAGGGGCACAGAGACGACGACGACTGTGTGTTTTTCTTAAACATTTCGCCCACATTGTGGCTTAATAACAGATGTGCTCGAATGACGTTGAGGACATTCCTGGAATGTTTGCATTTCCCACACATGAGAAACGGAGCGACTCCCCCTAGAGACGGCGTGAGGAAGAGGCAGTGGAAAACTTCAAATGGAAATCACATGGGTGCCATCTAGGCCTGCGTCTGCATGTTCAGGCTCACACGGTATGAATTTTAACAAACTGACAAAGTTTCTGGGGCAGGCAGCCTTTTTTTTAAATATTATTTTTTAATAATAAGAATTAGCATCTGGACGTTCTTTCCCACATCCCCCTAGTTATTCCACACGCTGGAACAATGAAGCAAAAGCACTCAAACAAAAACAGAGAAAGTAGGATGTGCGGCCAACTGAGCAGGCTGGCCGTTCCCCGACCACACCTACTTCCTGCGGCCAGAGCCACCTCGCCGTCAGACCCCTGATAAATTCAGCCCGCGTGCCCTTTGAGACCTCAAGAGATGGAGAGGAAGTGGACAAAGCCAATGTGGGAGTACAGGGGCGGGAGGCTGCTCTCAAAGATCGTCTGTCTCACGCAACCCTATCCAGATGCAATTTTTTATTAAAAAGTCAGCTGCCAGCTGTGGCCAAACATCAAAAGCGAGGGTTTCAGCAGAAACCCACTGGACCATTAGCTCCCTCCTGGGCCGCTCCAGGTCACATGAACACTGAGCCCCCTTTTTAATAAGCATCTGATCGGGATCTGACCTCAAAAGTGAGTTTTTTTTTTTTTTCCAAACCATCAGGATAAGAGGTTGTCTGTGGCTAACTTGAGCCGAACAGCTGCAAGACAATTTGGCAACTGCCTCCCAATAAACGATGGAAAAAAATAAAACAACAAACAACTCCCTGTACTTTGAACCTAAGAGTTCAAAGTACAGGGAGTAGGGACACAACTGGATGCTTCCCAACGTAATTCTGGTTCTGGAGCACCTGCAACTGAACTCCCCCGGAGGTTATGAGGAGCACGTGTGGGGTATCGTGGACAGGAAGCTGCAGCTGGGGACCGGACACGGGCATCACAAAGTAAGCAGGAAACACCCCCCCAATCCTCCTTTGGTAAAAATGATGCTGCTATATTAATGATTGGTTCCTTCTGCTGGTGCTGAAAAGTTTTTTGCCTATAAACTATATCCTCCAGGTTGCACAGGGAACTTTTATCTTTGATAATGTGATAAGTTGCAAGATTGCTATTCCATAAAGTTTACACAGTAGCTGTTGTTCTCAAATAATAAAAAAAATACCCGACAAGTTGTTTCCTGTTAGGTGTGCCACCCACGTGGAGAGGCTTCATGCCTGCCCCTTCAATAAAACCTAACTTCAAAAGCTGTAAAACATTCCATCTGCTGTCCAATCCACCCAAACAGCTTGACATGTATCCTGTCCTGTTTAATAAGGCTGAGCATTGCTTTTGTTAAATGGCTGTTCCCCTCCACAGGTCAGTGAGAGAGATGGTCCAATGGGAGAGACCCCCCCCCCCCCTACCTCCCCAAACAAACTTGTATGAGAAAGTGGCAGTCGACAGCCAACTGGGACAGGTGTCACACTCCCACCCACCTGTTCTGGAGTAGCCTGTGTGTGTGTAGGGCTAAGGATACATATGGCTGTGAACAGGCCAAAAGCTTTTCACAAACACAAGGTCAAAATCTTAGAGAGGCAGACTGACACACACAGAATTTCACTGTCCACCGGTCTACAGGGAGTCGTCACAGACAAAATCGAGCATGCCACTGACAACAGGAACATCTTTAAAATAAAATAAAATGTCAATAAAAACAGAAAAATGTATAAAAAAAACTACCCCTTTGTCCACATGTGTTCCCTTGCCCATCGCACCCCATCCTTCCCTTACTCCATGTCCCCTTTCCCTGTCACTCTGTTACACCCCAACCCTAGACTGGGGCTCCTAACAGCTGCTGGCTGTGTAAAATTAATTTGCGCATGTGCGTGCCTAGAGCTGCCCGGTAGGGGGAGGTGCCCGTATATTGGACGTCCGGATGAGGGAGGTTTGACTGTATACCTAAAATTTCCACAACAAACAAGGACATGAGTGAATACTGTAAAAGCATTTTATTGAACGCAACATTTAAGTACTTACAAAGTTTAAAGGTGTCAGAGACTGGTATTCCAAGCCTCCCTCAGAAATAAACACCTCGGAGGTTTATTGTACTTTGGATGACTGCTACACAAACTCTCTAAATGAATGTTTACTAAAAAAAAGTCTAAAACGTGGTATAAAAAAACATCATGGCAATCTAACAATGCATAATTGACAGAAAGTGAACTCTCACCTTCAGAGTTCTTAAGTCTGAAGTTTACGGCACAGACCACTGGCGATGTCAAACACTGCCTTCTGGGGGAAATACGGTCATTTCCGAAGGGATTTTAAAACGGTCACCCAGTCACAGCAGAAAAATGAGCACAGAAAATGATAAATAATTCTTAAAAGAACTGCCACCTTGTACTCGCTGGGAGGTTCAGGAGATTTTAAAAACCGTGGGTGCTGTGTGTAAGTGAAGAAGAGCCTCGTCACTGGGTCTTGGATCACCTCATCTTTCAGTTGGCAACCATTGCCTCAAGCTCGCTGCGGAGGGAAAAACATCTTTAATCCGAATAACCATGAATATCTGCTTTGTCAAAGAGCTACCCTCCAAATGTAAATTCCCTCTATTCACTCTCCATACCCTGAATATACTGAAGTGTTTAAGAGAAATAAAATAAATTAAACCCAGCGCCTGAACGCATGTCTCACACAATGTCACCGCCTCACACAATCTCAGTGTAATCCTCCGTCTGGTAAACAAGCCGAGGTGGATAAGCGTGTTGGCTACAGCTCATCTCAGGGCATAAGTGATTAGTGAATGAGAGATTTCAGCTCCTATCCAATGAGGCCTACACTGATACTCTGACTCGCCTTGCACTGATTCCATGACTCATTTCCCCTGACTTCACGGTAAAGTTCCACCCTTGAGTTGACTAAACTACACATGCGACGTTTAACGTGGAGGAGGTTACGAAGATGCGGTCAGGCCACCTGGTTCTACCGCTCCAGTCGGCCGACCACCTCCCTGACCGCGCAGATCAACCCCTCGTGCTCCTGGGGGTCGGCCAGGATGATGCCGTGTAGTTTCTTCATGTAGGAGTCGATGGTGTCCAGTGTCGGGGTCTCCCCGCTGCCTGCGGATGAGGGAGACCACAGCAGTAACCCCCCAAAAGCAGTGTCAGCGTCCACACATCCAAGGAGTCCCTCAGCAAAAGCACAGGCATCGCGGGGGTAGTGTGTGGCTCAGCGGGTTTCCCATACTGTGCCTATGACCAGAAGGTCACTGGTTCAAATCCCAGGCTCGGCAGAGTGATTTCACCATCAGGCCCCTAAGTGAGGCACTTAACCGAGAGGCGCTTTAGGGATTGTCTGACCCTGTTTTCTCCAAAAAAGGCATGGCGCTATGGATAAAAGCACCTGCTAAAGAAATGTGATGTAAATGCATCACCAGGGATCCAACAGCTCCTCTACCGTTTGCTGACCCCTGAGTCATAATTTATGAATTTGACTTTATGACCTGAACTCACTGGGTGATGAAACATTTCCTGCATTCAATAGATAAGTCTCAACAGATTGCTCATAAGGACCAGGCTGCAAACCACCAGGAACGAGCAAAATACTTTCAGAAACCCATTGACAGGGTCATTAGTGCGCAACCAATATACTGCTTTCACTGAGCCGTGAACAGAATCTGTGTCTATTAACATCAAAGACTACCACACTGATAAGACCCCAGAGTGCTGCCTCAGCAGGCAGAGATGATGATTATGTGAAGGCTAGACGAGGCTAAAGTGGTAACGGGGGCCACACACCTGTGCCTGCACATCTGGCAGCGGCGGACGGTTCAGGTCCAGGGAGTAAAAATCCACACCGAGATTTTGCTACAACCAACCAGTTGGGTATAGAGTCACAGCGACAGAGTACTCAACTTGTTGGTTAAAACAAAATATTGGTCTGGATTTTTACTTTCTGCACCGGAACTATCTGCCTCTGAGAGCTGGAAGTCCTTCAGCCCTCCTTCTACCTGTGCCTGTGACCTGTACAAGTGTGTGTCAAGAGTAAATAAGCACAAATTCCTCAGCTGTGTGGTCAAAAGTAAAGGTCAGAATGACGGCCTTCTCCTTAAAACACCTATTCACAAGCTGCGTTATATTCCCTGGCTTTGAGAAAATAAACACACAAATAAAGACACACCCACCTACATACTGGCAAGTTAAAAATTAAAATCAGGGATTTATGATTGACCTGCCATTGAAATATTGTTTAACCTCGCAGAGCCTTTACAAGCATTTAGTTAACAACACTCTGTAGTCTATGAATTAAGCAGCTTGCTACTTCAGTTAGAGCTCAGTAATATTAGTGAAGGTCCGCCACATTATTTGGCCTGCCGTGTGTCAGCTGTTCCCGCCCCCTCGTTCCGTCTCCTGTGAAAGGCCAGTACGAGGGCAGCGCAGTGCACCTGCCCCCCCCCCCCCTTACCCAGGAGCAGGAGAGAAGGGCCTTGGCTGGGTGTGTGGGAACCAACAGGACAAAGCCCATGGGCCGAGGGGACACCATGGCCCCTCCATGGAAACCCAGCAGGCCAACTGGGTCATGAGCGCGGCTGAACAAGAACAACCAAAACCGACCAGAGGTCCAGCTGCTCTGGGGCAGTTCAGAATCACAAATGTGGTTTGTTTTGCTCCTGTTGCAGAATGGCAGCGTCTCAATGTAATCGTTAAATTAAAAATAATATTAATGAAAAAAAAACAACACATACACAGATGCTCCTAGCTTTACGAAGGTGCAACTTACGACATTTCGACTTTACGATGGTGCAACAGATGTACCTAAAAAAATGGCCATTGAATGTGCATTTACTGACTGGCATCACACTCTAAGTGTACCCCACGCCATCTGAGATAGGCTTCAGGCCCCCCCTAACCTTGACCAGGATAAGTGGTTAGAAGGTAGATGGATGGACAGGGGGGGGGGGGTTAAATTCACTGTACTCTTAGTGTATTTGCAACAAGTAGCAGCTGGAAATCAGGACCAGCTCATTATGGACAAGCAGAGACTTCTCATCTGATGCATATATGTGAGCATATGATATGAGTCGCATGGCGCCCCCACCTGGCAGAGGCAGGCTGGAGAAGCTGGAGGTCAGCGCCTGCCGCAGGCTCTCCAGGTGCTGCTGCAGGAGCCCGTTGCGGCCGCGCTCCTGCAGGACGTCGCCCTCCAGGCGCTCCACGGCGCCCCGCATGCTCTCCACGTGCTTCTGCAGCGCGGCGTTGCGCTCCTCGTACTCCATGTTGGTCTTCCGCAGCTGCCGCATCTCCGCCTCGCGGGCTGGAGGCGGGGCACAGAGGGAGGACCGTCACCAAGGAGACGGCAGGCGGCCGAAAGCCGGCTCATGCCCGCGTGGGAATGCGGCGGCGGCTGGCCAGCTGCGGTTTGGGCCACGCTCCACAACGGGGCGGGTTAATCATCAGAGGAGCCTTATCTCAACTAGATGACCTTTTGAGAACAAACAGGATTTTTGGGAAGGCAGGTCGCTTAGCGCCCGAAACGCGGGCCAGCCGTTTGGTCCCCGAGACGAGAGGCACAGAGGGCCATCACTGTACCTTTGCTGTGGTTCAGGAACTCCTCCGTGAAGATGGGGATGTCAAACACGGACCTCTCCTTCCCATCCGAGTCCTTCTGGTGAACGTTCCAGAAACAACTTGGAGTCACTTAGCTGAAAGACGACGACACCTGGCAGCTCCTTCCACGGCGGACAGCGGCCGGCGGTTTTAACCGACGGGCAGAGCGCGGCATGCCTATCAGCCACTGGGGGCAGCGACGCGTCACCTGACAGCATGCGACTTGGGCTCACAATTGTGCTGGCCTCAGGCAATGGGCAGCACCATTCCATAGGTGTGGAGAAGTACGGCGTCAAAACTTAGGGGAGGAGCTGGACAAACCCAGTCCCGCTGTCAGCAATTAGAGCGCGTGACGGGCTGAAGAGGCGGCTTGGGCCCCATCAGGCCCTGTGACAGGCCTCCAAACGTGCCTCAGCTCTGTCGCCCATGTGGCTCCCGCTGTCTCCTCTAGCAGCAGCATTGACACCAGGCTCCTTAATTACATCCCTGCACTTCACAAAAACCAATCATGCCTTTAAGAGTCGCATGAGGCAGCCTCAGGGGGCTCAGGCAGTTTCTTAAACTTATTTTAGCCTCCCTCTGCTAATAGCATTTAATGTGTAGCGAATGGTGGCAGCACTCGGGGTAATTAACCAGCGCAGTCAGCTGTAATTGTCCTCTCACGGCCCATGCCTGACTTTTCCATAATTTATCACTGCCGGAAAGGTACCTCATGGAGGGACTTGCTGCCAGCGGACCGCGAAGAGTCTGCAAGAGGAAGAGGGATGGGGAAGGGGAAAAAAAATGGCAAAAGATATTGACTTGATGCTAAGCATATTTAGCATAAATATAAACTGTCAGGAAGGGCCAGCTCTAGATAAATAATGCTAGAGACAATCAGGGGGAGCCATAAGCGGCACAGAGTTACCAGAAGGGGAAGGACCGCAGGGCAGGCAGTCTGACGGAGGGGGTGCGACGAGGGCAGAGCTGTTAGCGTTAGCATTAGCGCCAGACGACCTTACCCCCCCGGTGACCTTTGCCCTTCTGCTTCTCCTGCACCTTCCGTGTGAAGCGCTTGTAGGCCTCCGTCTTCTGGTACTCCTCCAGCTCCCGCATGTAGCGCTCCTTGTCCCGCTCGGCCTCCTCCAGGTAGCGCTGACGAGGGGGGGGGGGGGGGGGCATGGTAAATGCTGGGATCCACCAGTGTGAATCTGACCTCCTGTGCCCTCTGACAGCACAGTCAAAAGAGAGGCTCTCTCTTTTTTTTTTTTTTTTAAAGCTACAGGCTTAATTACCCAGCAGGCATTTATTTAATTAAATGTAAACACTAAAATTAAACTACTATAAATTAACTCTTGAATTTTCGACAGGATGTAATTAATTCATAACTATGCTTCCAAAAACCAGATCACCCGGTTTAAACAAATAATTTCGAGCTTACAATATAAACTGTTTATCCAACTGGACATTTCTAATTAGATTCCCCACCACATTACCAGATGGCCTACACAGACAGAAAGATGTCTGCGTGCACTTTGCTGGGCAAAGTCAGTGCTGACAGCTCTGTCTCTAACAGCATTACATAATTTAACTCTGATGGCGGCTGTGCAGATCCTCATCAGTGGCCTTCAGGCCTCGGGATGAGGCCTACTCCTCTTCCACGGCCATCTGTGACATTTTGATTAGAAATGAAAGGCGGGACTTTTATTCTGGTTCAGTGTGCATTTCAGACCCCTGTGGCTTCAGCTGGACGCAACACGGTCCAAGAGGGGGTGGACGACAGACAAACAAAAACAGCAACTGACAGCTTGAGCTGCAGGCTAATTTAGGAGCAGAGTCCTCCAGAGGGAGAGGCAGTGGAGCCAAAACCACGAGAACACCTTCCATCCATCTATCTATCCATCCATCCAACCACCCAACTGACAAGGCAGTTAGCCTAAATGCCCATCTTTGTACTGCAAGAGCTAACCAGAGTACCCAGAGGAGAGGAGACACAGCTGGGCATGGAATCGAAACCCCAACCCACTTCACCACCTCCCCACTTTTGAAAGGACGGTAGATTACGGCAATCACTGGTCATCATACCTCTATTAGACGACCTTGTACAATTTGGATCCTACAGATCCTACATTTTAGGGGGCAGTGAGTAGCTCAGTGACTGTGCCTGTGATTGAAAGATGGTTCGTACCCCAGCCTCAACAGAAGACTCACATGTCTATGCAAGGCCCTTAACCCCCAGCTCCAGGTGTGCAACACGCTGGCTGACCCTACACTGTGACTCCCAGGCTATGGCGAACGGCTGCTCACCTGCTTATCGTCGGGGGGCAGCTTGCTCCACTCGTTGCCCAGCATGCGGGTGATCTCGGGGAAGGGCACGTCGGGCCGCTCCGCCCGCAGCTGCTCACGCCGGTCATTCATGAAGCGCACGTAGCCCGTGAGGGGCGCCTTGGGCGCGTTGCTGTCCTTCACCGGCTTCTTCCGCTTGCGGCCCTTGGGCCAGCTGGAGCGCCGCGGTTTCTGGAATGACAGCATGCATGGATTTGGCCAGCAGCTCATGGGGGAATGGGACTAGGGAAACGTCACGCCATGAGGCCAGCCACGGAGTGCCACTCAGTTTTTACGCCCAAGATCTGCCCAAAAAATTTGACAAGAAATAGCATACTGAACTGTCCAAGCAGCCTGACTTTTCCAGCCCCGCGCGTTTGTCTATGCAGAGCAATCATCATCTATTGTGTGTGTCGTACATGCGTGAGAAAACTCACTCATTGTGTTGGAGTTTTAAACTAGTCAAAGTCTTTTGTTTCTGCCCGGCACAACAGCTAAGCGGCCCACCAAGAATTCTCCAGAGTCTCCCGATTGGTCACTTTGGGCCTGTATGAGGCTACAGTGCTTAGCATGAAGGAAAGGTCCCATAACACCAAGGAATATGGTACCTGAATATAAGTACCTGAATCTATTGAATGTGCTGCACTTGACTCTTCTGGAGTCTTAATGGCACATTAGGCATGAGGCACAGCTCATTTTCTGGGACAATAACTTGTCCATCTTTAATTCACGCTGTGATCAGAAGATCACAAAAAGCCAGACTCTCCCTGAAGCCAGAGGTCCAGTAGAATGTGAGCAGCCCACAGCAGGAGCCTCACCTCCTCTCCGTTCCTCTGGCTGCTGTTGTCCGTGTTGGCACCAGGTGACGTGGTCTGTTCCTCCATGGTCAACCTCACAACCTGTGCCAAACCTGCAATGGACAGACATGTGTGGCACAGGTTAGGGAGAGATAGTCAGGGAGGGCTAAATGCCACAGGAGCCATCTGAATGATGCCGTTTAATTCTTAGTAGAAAGGCAATGGCACCCTAGTGTTATGACGGGTACTGATGCCAGTACTGTGACCTTGCTAAGGTCAGCTAGTATTTCTAGCAACTTGGCATAATCTACTAAATAATTAGATTTAGATTAAATAGGAACTGTAAGTAGTCCATTAGAGAGGAACTGTAAATTTGCTGGACATTGCATGCCTGTTGAGAGAGGCGGCATTCTCCAAAGCACAGACAGAAATGCCTAGCCGAAATACCAGGGAGCAACGTTCCCGTCAGCTTCTAGCCCTGCAGGAACAGATCTCTCAGGTCCCTGCTTGTACTCTGCCACATAGAGCTCCATTGTGCCTCTCAGAAAAACACACAAGTCTCTGTGGGAAGGACAGTCAGGCCCAAGAGGACGACATCCTAAGGGCAGCAGAAGGTGCTGGGATTTCCAGGTGCTTGCCTTCACAGGCCTGAAGCTCCTGCTCTTTCTGGAAACGCTTCCCTGGGAAGCCAGGTCCGAGATGCCTCTGGGGCTGCTGCAGGATGGGATATGATTACAGACGAGAGGGATCTCCTCTCAAGCACAGCCACTTAAACTCTGCAGCACGAAGGCCTCGAGAGCCTGTAGACGTTTCATCTCAGCTGCTCAGTAGATTTAATCAAACATCACATGGTCTTTCCCCCTAAGCTTCAGCCACTTCTGATGAACCTGTCATGACTGGTTTTGCTCTGGTAATGTCATTCAGGAGCCCGCTGCTTTGATTACAGTTTAGAGTACAGATGTATTACCAGCCTGATTAGAAACAACCTGGAACCAAAGTTCCTTGGCAAGGAACAGCAGCTACTGCTGTCTGTATTTAGACAGTGATGGTGTTGAGGTCCCACAAATGTTACCCAGTGGTGCTACACAGCTGATTGGTGCCTGAAATTCAGGCACCAGTTTCATTATTTAAAATAAGATAGACTGGCATTAGAATCTTATCCTGCTTTAAGTAGATCCCTTAAATTTATAGAAAGGCTACGCATAAAACCAGGCCATATAGCTGGTCCTGCCATTAGAATCCATGTCCCAGGCATAGCAACAACAGAAAACAACAGGCCCGCTAAGAGGTTAAAAATAAACTGCAATACAACTGGACAAGGACCAAGGCTGTAATGCAATGATCTGCTGACCTCCAGCCCCCTCTGTACCCCACATGCTGGTCTAGGGCAGAGTGACAGTATCCTGAACGTGAAAGCCCCAATAGGGCTGAACAGTGCATTCAGAGCATATGAGACACTCATAAAACTGAATACAACACCTTCCATATTCATAGTCTGGCACCGATTCCTGCACAGAACGCAAGCTGCAAACGAGCCACTGGGGGGATAATAGCTGTGCAATGTCTGTCTAAGTCATGCATGACCTGAGACAGGTGAAGAGAAGCTAACCAAGCCCGCCGAAACCATAGCGAATGAATGCTGGGGACTGGCATCTCAGACAATCACTGGTCAAATTTAAACAGTCATTATTTGAATAATATTAGATCAATCCAGCCCCCAATATATGTCTGGAGAAACATGCATGTGTGGATCAAAACGTATTTCCATAGAAAATGAGATTTCTCGCTAATGCAAAATGACAAAGTAAAACATTAAAAAAGTAGCTTGAAAATAGGGCTGAACAATACCGGAAATTTTTACATTGTAATATTTGAAATCTTTGCAATAAATATTAGGATACATATAAAACAAACAAAAGAAAGAGTAGAAAAGACAGCCAAACTAAAGTATGTAAAATGACCTAAAGTAAAGTATACAAAGAGTGCATGCAGAGCTCACGCAAAGACGGAAGTGGTAAACTTCAGAACAAATAAACCACAAACCTACTAGAGAATGGATAAATCAAAGCTAATTATACTGCCACTAAATAATATTTAAAATAGCTCATATGATTTTTTTTAGATTTCATATATATCTTTGCCTATTCAAATATTGTACAATCATGACTCATCCCTAATAAATGCATGTGCTAAATTTTCTGTTGTCTGCAGACAGTCCCGTGTCCAGCAAACTAGCTTAAAAAACAGAAAGAGTACTCTGGCGCCCCCTACTGCAGAAGGACACATTTTCCGTAAAGAAAAATGGTCTGCCATGGACTTGGCATAAATACTGAGGCAGACACATGTACCACCATGCATAAAGACACAGACACACATAAATGCCCTAATTAACAGGGAACTTCAATGGGAACCAGGAACGTGGACTTTCAATACAGCTTTGGTGAACACACTATTTGGTGCCAGTTTAGCGTGTGCTGTACTGGCTCAGCCCACATAAAGTGACTGCAACCTATGCTTTGGGTTTATTCTCAATGTCTCCATTATTTATTGGAAAGCTGAATAAAAAAGTGATCGAAAATGTAACACAATTTGGGGCTGCATGATATCACATGGCACTACAATGGATGTGAGAATAACCACCTGGGCTTACGCAATGGCATAAAAATTTACGCAGTTACTTCGGTCCTATATGGACGTTTACTTACAACCACAATGTTATAAGCAGATTAATAGGACACTAAAATATTAATGAGATGCATACTGTCACACCCAGAAGTTAGCAATTTGTATGAATTCGGCAGATCCTCATGCTTAATAAATTTGTTGAGCGGAACGCGCTGCATGCAGCTGTTTTTGGAAAATTCTGGCAGTGATGAGCACCAAAGTGGCAGTGAAGTAAGGGACGGCTCAGCAGCCACCTGTTAACATGGTTTTAATAGAGGAGATATTGTGGATAAACAAGGTAAAGAAGAAAAAAAAACCACGCCGGTGGTTTGGCGTCATTTTTCACAGTCTAAAGTCCAAGATGTTAATTAAAATTATGGATATGCCAAATTTATCAGAAAGATTTACAGAATCACTGATGCAGTTCACAGATGCCTCAGAGAGTACTTCTTCATTTACGTTTTAATTTATTCAGCAAATGCTTTCATGCAAAGTGGTGAGCAACAGAGAATATCAGGATCACTGTGGGGTTTCACTGTGGGTTTAAGGGTCCAACAGTGATATCGGTGTGCTGATTCGGGGAATTAGGCCTGCAATTATCAGCTCATACGTACTGTGTTCCCACCCGCTTAGCCACACACAACCCTCACAAAAGCTTAAGCAGAGTCACAGTGCCTCGAGCAAGATATGAACTTGGGATTGACCTGCTTTTTTCGGGGGAAAGCTTGCTCCACTCGTTGATATCCCCATTGAATTTTAAGTCACCTTAACCACTCAGCCATCTCAGCCTCCACTGTTTATTCACGATACATTCACAATAAATGTGTAGCCATGACTGTACAGATGGGAATGACTGTGTAGTAAAGCAAGCAAGCATGCAAAATCTGTCCGAAATGTAACGCTGAGCTGTAATGTTAGCACGATATCGACCACAGCATCTCAATGCTTCCGTCTGTGCCAATATTTAGAGGCAAAGCTACAGACACGATCTTCACTAGGGCTGCCACGATTTGTGACCATATTCAGTGATGGCATTGCTGAAAATGTGGACATCAAAATTTTTTTAAATAAAAAAATTATTTTAATGAAATACCTTTTCGATTTCTAAAATGCTTCAATCCATTATAACAAACTTCCTTCAATATCACTAGGCCAACATAATTATGGGAGTAGTCCAATTATCATAGAACAAAAAGGTGGTTTGTACAGTGTGCAAAGTTTCAGTGGCATATGCACGTGCACCAGAAAGTGAAAACTCACTGACGCTATTCTGGATGATGGACTGCCAGAGATGGCAAAACCATTGGACATATTGTCTATCCATGCTTATTAAATACCATTGTCTACCTGCTATTTTAAAATCTCCATTGAATAACTGTTTAAAAAATGATTAGGCTAAAATCTGGGCTTATTCTATGTTGATTGACAGTGTCGGTGTGTGTGCGTGCATGCATGTTGGTCTTGTTGGGACCAATGCTATCATGAACTAAAACAAACAAAAAACAATTCTAAATTTAAATAATAGTAATTTGTGAAATGAAATAAAGTACTATTTTGACAAAAAAAAAAAACTTTGGACTTTAAACTGCAAAAAGTACCAGCACACCACCAAAGGTATTTTTACCTTGTGTAACCACAACATCTCTATTACAAGGTGTTTTTGCTGCTCAGTGGTCACCTTCTTCACCGCTCTCCAGTGCTCATCACTTCCATGACATAGCAAAACAGTCGCATGTGGGGTGCTCTGCTAACCTAATTTAATAAGCACGACAATACGACAAATCTATACAGATTACTAACTTTTGGGCCTCATAATACACTTTTCATCAATATTTTAGGAGTACCACTAATCTGCTTATCGAATTGGGGGCATCAGTAACGTTCTTGCAGTGCCAAAAAGCTGATGTTCGTTAAAATAGTCAAAACATTGACAGAAAAATAGCTGTTACTGGCAGCTGTAATCATTATACTCCCAGTCAAGTGATGACACCAATAAACTTCAGACAATGCATCTATTTAGGTATCCAAGAGACAGCAAGAGACATTTTTATGACAAATGAGTCCAAGATTTAATTCACAGTAAAGGGTACAGACCTTGGAATGGAAATCACCATTTACGATTTTCATTAAATTTGGCATGCAAATTATACATGCCTTCCACAACTCAGAAAGGTTTTCTGTTTTAAAAAAAATCTCTCTGAAATGCAGAGCCCCACCGTGGGTAGCAAGAAATGATAAATCTAAGTTTTTTTTCTTATGAGCTGGGACTTCTTTAGTATTAAAGCTACATGGCTCAGTTATATTGTCGGAGTGCTCTAATAGAGTTCTTGCTCAGGGTACAGCCATTTGTTGAATTAAAAAGGAACGATGAAGGCTTTGCTTGCCAGGCTATAGTGAATATCACTTATCAGTCCTTGATTCAAGGGTTTTTCATGCATTGTAGGTGTAAAGCAATCGGACCCCATCCAACACAAACTGTACAGGGGAAGGCTTACATGCAATCCGGGAGCTAGGAAGCCGTCATATATGCTCCTGACCTCTCCTTTGACTGCCATCACCCTAACATGATCACCTTGTTAAAAGGTCAATTACACGCATCTACCTATGTCAATTTTAACAGCATTAACAGTATTAACCCAAAGCGGGTAAGGTGACGCTGACAGCCGCCCAGTGTGTAAACATGAAGCTCACGCGTTAATCGCAAAGGCGATCTAAGGGAGAAACTTGGGGCACCGCAGGTCAGACGCGGCTGCTACGGGCCTGACGCGCCGGGGAAGCCGCCCTCTCGGCTCACAAAGTCGGACCGGCAAGCTGGTTCCCGCCTCCGCTCGTCTCCCGGCTGGTTCGTGCTGGCGGCAGGGAAACAAAAACGACGAGGGACCGGGAGGCAGGTGACTGATACGCATCCGCCACGACCCGGCCAGTCAGCCGCCTTCCTGGGACGGCACCACCTAACCAGCCACCCTCAGTCCGCGACGCCCGCGGCGCCAGTCATAAATGGACAATCCCCCCGGCGACTGGCCATTTTTAAAACGCTCTCCGCCGGAAAGAAAGCGGCCGAAATTAACAGCCAAGTCGCCAGCGTCAAAGCAGCTGCCCTTAGCATGCTAGGCGGCTAGCGGGTACTAAAGCGCCCCCCCCCCCCAGCAACCAGACCGGCTCCTCGTCAACCGCGAAGACGTCACTGACCTTCGGATAAGTCCCCTCGGAAGCTCCAAGAAGCGCTTAAATTTGGGTGTCGGTCGCATCCAAATAAACAACAATAATAACGTCAGACGCCTCTGATCGGCGACGACCACGGAGCATCAATCGCAAAGGACTACACGAGCAGACGAGGGCGCATTAATACGCCGTTTACTATACGGTTTACGACACTATGTTATTAATTTAGAACGTAAAAAGAAATGTATGCACATTATATGTATAATAAAAGCGTTGCGTATATTATTTGTATACACGCCCACTCTCTGTTTGTGCATGTTCCATTTTAGTTTCGCCGTGTCTGCTCTCTATTTTCATTAGCGGAAGGATTCAGCTTGTCGAAAGGAGACCGTTTGTTGATGTTATCACTGTCGCATAAATTACGTCATGGCTTGCCTTCTCTTCTGGGAAATGTAGTTAAACGGGGTTGCAGTGTTGCTATCCATCCATCCATTTTCCAACCCGCCTTATCCTTTTCGAGTCGCGGGGGGTCCGGAGCGTATCCCGGAAGCTACGGGCACGAGGCGGGGAACAACCCAGGACGGGCGGCCAGCCCATCGCAGTGCAGTATTGATATTAAATTAGTAATTTAATGGCAATAAATTTAACTTTTAAATGAATTCCCAAAGTTACATTCATATTTACTTTAGAAGCTACGCTTTTGACAAGTAAATGACGTGACAATTAATTAAAAATGCGTTTATACATAAAAGAACAAATATGTGAAAACGGTCAAACTAAAATGTATTTTTTTTAAACAAAAGCTTAAAGTTGAAATTCAAAGCTAAATGAATTTTGGCTGAGAGGTGATGGTATGTTATGGAATATTTAATACGCGTTTATATTTAGTCTTAAGTATCTCATCTGACAGCTATCATAACCACTGAAGTCCTTACTGATGATTAGATGATGGAACCGCAGTAATGGCTTTTCTCTGAGATAATGATTAAATTACAATATCTGAAAAACCTAAAACATTCCAGCTGTCTACTGTTTAAAAAACGTCTTGATATGTTTGAACCTAAAATTGATTCAAGTTGTTTCTCTGTCGTTCTGTTATTAATAATGAACAATTTACACTGACACCCGGTCCTTTGATGAGAGGTAAAGTGAAAATGTTTAAATATACATGGACAATTCGTGCATAAAACTAGACTTAGATATTACAGGTATAACATTAATAACTTTAATTTCATTAAAATGCATAAAGACACAATGGAAACTAAACATCACTAGTTAATTAGCACCATTTGTCTAGATAATCATAATTAGGTTGATTTCATTTTAGCATTGCTCTGGACTTAATTAGTGGAAATTGCAATACTGATTCTGTTTTATTCAGAATGATATCTTTCAAAATCTCACTTTTGATTAAGCAATATATTTGCCCTGGATCTGAGGTAAAAGAAACTTCCTGAAAAATATGCTTATCTTTTCCTTAAATTACCTTTCTGAACATCAGCATGGACCTACAGCAAAAAAGTAATTCTGTAAACTTAATTTGAATTCAAACATTGAACATTTCACATCCTGTGCTGGTTAAATCTGGCATTACCCAAAGGACTCCTGGGTTTGTTGTTAATGTTCCCATCCATCCATTCCAATCAAATCTGGTCCAGTCCAATCTGAGAGGATTATAAACAAAATCGACATGCGACATTTCATGAAAGCAAAATGAGCAAAACAAGTTATGCATCATCCAAAGTGAGCCGCCCTTTTGCCTCTGTGGGATTGTGTTATGATACATATGGCCATGTTGTACAGTAAAAGGCAGTAATGATGTATCCAGGACGGCAGCTGAGTTACTCTGCTGGCAGAAATCTAGAAACTCATTCTTTTATAGATCGATAGATGCTCAGCTGGCTATTTCAAATGTGAAAAAGAAACAAATCTATTCTATGCGTTGTGACGTGTAAACAGTCATTACTGGGGCCCCCTTCAGAGTGCGAATATAAGCAGTGTGTGTTTTTATTATTTGGTGGGCAGCCACTCACGTTACCCGTCTGATAATGGCAGTCTTTCCAGACTTATATTGATAGCCTGCGGTATTACAGACCATAATGCTCAAACAACATGAAAATCACTTTTTTGGATGGTGGCTGCTTGGTGCTTTTTTCTGCACATAATAATGTTGGTTCTGTGTGTTTCTAATAGAATTTCTGTCCACCCATCTGATGTCTGATGAAATATACCCCCCAGGGCAGTACTCAGATATGGATGTGAGGATGCCAGCCGCATTCACCCCAATGTCCTTTTCTGCTTTCTAAAGATATACTACAGAATTATTCTGCTTTTGTGCAATCCTGATGGGCGCGGGCATTTGTCATGTAGCTGGGGGATTTCTGTAAAATAAGGTGGTTGTTTTCAGAAATAATTTATCATTAATAAAATACACATTCCATTGGCGTCATTTGAAGGAATTACGGAAATTTACACTGTTAAGGTGGTCCTCATGTACTACTATAACCTTTTCTCATGACTATACTATTATAGTCATATAGAAGTAAACCATACTACTCATATATACTATATATACTAGTCAAATACTATACAAATGCTCATGAAAAGGATGATTTTTTTTTACCTAGTTAAAAAATATATGCATGTTTATGGAAATTCTTGTTATATTTTATTTTATTATAATTTATATTACATTTTAGACAAAAAATAACTGTAGATAATCTACTTGCAAGTTCATTTGCCAAAGCACGGGAAAAAATGCATATCAAAAATGATATTTTATTTTACTGCAGATGAAGCTGGATGCGAAATCTGGCCAGCAACCTTAATCAGCATGGTCACACGCGACACTTCTGTAATGGAACAGATGGTCATATTTGATAACAAAGCTCCCATCATTATTGGCTGAGGCTGTTTTGCTATGTCACAGCAACCTTTCTGAGCCTGGGTGGGGAGTGAGGGGGTCTGGAATTGGACGACCACTTGCCTTTCTTGGAGAGGATTTGAGAGATTTCTCTTAAAACAAACAGCTATTCCCCCCTCATAGCAACAGCTCATTTTCTCCTAGCAACTGGGCTTGTAGTTACGTCACCATCAGAAATGGCCTGCAAAGCCACATTAAATACAAAGTAAAAGCGACTGAGGCACATCAAAGTGTTGCCTTTTAGATGCACCATAAACTCACCTTTTTCGAAACCTTACATACTGCCATACTACCTTTTGCACATAGGTGCTCTGAAAAACAAAGATTGATTGGATTTACAGATTGAAATGTGTATTACATCTTGTATTTGGTATCATGAATATGCGACATAAGTTATAGATTAAGGGTTATTCTGTTAAGGTGTTAGTCACGAGTGTGTGTTTGTACAGTTTGGCTGTCCAGGTTTTCCGTGTTGAGATATTTAGTGTGTTCTGAGTGTGTTCTGGTATGGTATTTTGCATGTAGTGTTGTGCAAGGTGGGGCCTGTCGGAATTCAGATCAAATATAGGTTAGAGGAAGTTTGTCGTCCACTCTTAGTGAAGCAATGCTTGCTGATTGAAGGATAAAGAAGTCAAAGTGAAATCTTTGGGAAACGATGCTTCATGTGAGGCTTGGTACCACAGCCTTCTGGCACACAGCAGATTGGTAGCTGTCTAGGCAGTAAATCACTCTCCCCTCTCAGCGTTTTCTCCTCCTTTCTCGCTTGTCTGCTGACACATAGAAACTGGGCTGAAGTCTAGTTCCAGATGCAGGACGTATACGGCAGCACGTCGAGGGCACCCTAATTTTGTGGAAAAGTGAGCCCCGCGGCGATGGCAGTCGCGTGGGGGCACGCTAAGACCTGCCAGACACTTTTCTGCCCACCATCAGTATCATTTGATGTGACCCGGACGTAATGCTGCCCAATTCACTTTCCCCCACGGCTGCTGGGAAGTGGTGCCCTCCAGTGGTCACAAGCCTCGAGGGCCCCTGCTCTATGGCGATCAGAGTTGCAGAAGAATTAGATTCAGCAGTTTAAATCATGGATACAATTAAGAGGCAGTCGTGGTTTGTTTATGCCCGAGGACACCCTAAACAAGCCACAGAGTGGAGCTAGATGGTTTACTGGTGATCGTGTGCGATTTATAACAGCCGAGGGGCTCCCCAAGAAAACGTAAAAGCAGTAAGTGGCTCTGAGGAGACAGGCTTAATTTCCCATCTGGCTGCTCGTCCGGGCAGGGCTCGGTGTGGCGTCCCGTTAGGACGGCGGTCCTGGAGAACAGGCCTTTGGGAAGTAAAAGAAGTGGCTCAGAAAAAGCAGTGCAGGGGTTATTAAGTGGCCTGCCTGACCGATTCCGCACTCTGGGTACGTCATGTGCTCCCAGTATCTGTCACTGGTGGCCGTAGATCCCAGTATCGCAACGTGGGGGAGGGCGGCCGAGGGGGGCTCAGGGCGTTTGTGCTCATGCTGCCTGGCACTACTACCGCACCCCTGTGCTTCTAGTGCAGTGGGCATGCAGAGCCGCTGGAGGTCCAGAGGAATGAAGGAGTTCCTGGGTGCCGGATAAATGACAGAGGCACAGGCATACCCCCCCCACGTCCCCTGACTCAAGGAGAAAGGCACGCTTGGGCCGACATGAATTCAGTCAGGCGCGACATCTGCAGGGCCCAATTCCAGCTGTTCCAGTTCCTTGCTAATAGATCAGCTTGGCATCGCAGGAGCTGTACTTAAGTCAGTCGCTTTGCTGATTAGAAGAAGCGCACTGTCCTTACAGTTTTCGTTTTTTCTGAATCCTCCTTGCGTTCTCTTACTACGGCCCCAAACGTACTCACTGTTTTTCTCTGTCGATGAACCATGTGAAGCTGTAACACTGTAATTCACTGTATGACCTCTAAAACTAATGGAAGAGCGTGGATCCACACTGTTATTTTCGCATAATGGATGTAGGACGTCCTTCGCAACGGTTCAGTGCTTTGAACAACATTGCTAATATTAACTGAGTTAATTGTGTATTAATTATGTCGTATTAATTATGTTTCATGCCAGGACGGTCTTGGTGAAAAGGGTTTTACACCAATACTGGCCACTAGAGGGAGACAACTGACAACACTACTACAACAGAGTCGATGTTTGATGGGTGTGCGCTGGCTTCAGTGGTGCCAGGAACAGGGCATGAAGTGGTGAAGTACAGCAAGGTAAAAAGGAAGTAAATGACTAGAGAAAAACTACCAGTTGACTAGGGTGACTCAAGTTAGGCTTGAACCTTTCAAATCAGTCATGGGGGGGGGGGTGTTAATTCGAGGCTTGTCAGTTTCGAATTAGAGGACTAATTATTATTGGACAGGGCTTGGTGGCATTGTTGGGCCATGAGAGGGAACTGAGGAAGTGCGTTGAAAAAGCGAATCAGAAAAAATCGTGCCCTGCAAGTCTCTGAGAACAGTGCTGGATTTTTGATCAGTTTCCTGGAGATCTTGCACTTCTCTCCTGCAGCACACCCTAGCAGGCAAATTCATAGCCAGCTAAGTCTCACTTAGGCCCCCATTACAGGGCCTCACCAGGCCTCTACCTGAAGGCCTCGTTCAGGGCTGTTTCCGAAAGGCGTCATTGGACTCTACGGCCACTGCCAGAACCTTCTGTCTTCAGCTGAAAGCTAAGAAGCGGTGGCACAGTGCCATCCCTGGACAGAAAGGGGACTTGTACAAGACCGACAGCAGAGTAGCTGACAGGGAGAGGTACTGATGCGCAGCAGTCAGAAAGTCCATCTCCATCACACGGTCCAGCGAAGGTGAAGGAATGTAGGGGTGGGGCAGTGCATGGAGATTAGGCCACAGACTGGGCAGCGAAGAAAGAGATCCAGAAAGAATGAGGGCAAATCACTTCACTTGGTGAACAGGTTCTGACAACAGGGAGCTTTAAGGGAAGAGGTGTCCATTTTGGATGCGAGCTCTAGGCTTACAAAATGGCAGAGGGAGGGGCTGAGGTACCAGACCTGCGGGCAGCACCGGCTGTCATCCGGGTCGGCAGTTCTGCAAAGACCGTCATACTTTCCCGGTACACCGCCATCACCATGGCTAATACAGACACACACTAATGTGCCAGGAGCCTCGCTTCACCGTAGTATTTGCAAACGGCTCTACACTGTGAGGATGTGTCTGCTCCGCCGATGCTGATTGGCCACCCTTAGAGCTGATGCGTCCTATAAATACCTACTGAGGTGTTCTTGTTTCTGGAAAAGATGGGAGGTGTGTGTGTGTGTGGGAGGGGCACCCCCCTCCCACTTCCCGGATTAGCAAACAGACGCATGCTCCAGCAGGAAAAGCTTCATAGTCACCTGACCATAAACACCTCCCTTGCATCCTTGCCTGCTTACTCACATAACACCTCTCTGACACTCACAGTAACCACGATTATTCCTCAGCAGCCATGAAAATTTCCCTCAGCTCTGCCGCTTGCGGGCCCTTACCAGGTGGACTGTGGCTCGGGTCAAACCACAACTCTGACCCATCCACTAACGAAGGGGCATGACTGACCCAAAGCGCCCAAATGAAACAGCATAAAATGTCCGCTCCTGCATAGTGGGAAGCACGTTCCCAGTTTAACAAAGTATTTAAGCAGAACAAAAGCGCTGAAACACAGGAGGACCCGAATGTGGAGGGTCTGATGCACAGAAACACGGGGACATTTCAGCTCAGAAAATCTGAAGCACTGGAGCACAGAAGCTCTGATACATAAGACCCCATGGAGAACAGAAACTCTGATGCACAGGAACCCAGGAGAACAGAAGCCCTTAAGCACAGGAAGATTTGAGCTTATAAATTCGGAAGAAAGAAAATACTGATCCATGAGTGTACAGGAGCACAGCTAACCAACACAGGCCTCATCTCGGGCGGGAAAGCGAATGTCCTTGACGAGCCCATTTTTTGCCGTGGCTTAAAACCCACTGAGAATCCATGGAAAGGATCAAAAACTACTTTTAGTAAGTGATACCTAAGTGGCCCAGGAGAGCCTGAGCAAATCCAAAGCTGCACAGAGGCAAAGTGCAAAGCTGGTTGGCTGCAAGTGCCGCCAAATGTGCTTCTATCTGGGTCTGATTCCTTAGAATAGAATAGAATAGAATAGAACTTTATTGATCCCACAATGGGGAAATTGACAAGCAGTCACCGACCTACAAACATGAGTGGAGA
>JAODKL010000021.1:16117413-16134991 GCA_026780765.1 Petrocephalus schoutedeni | reverse complement strand
TCAAGGGCCCGCAGGCATGCCGGGACCAGGCTTGAACCAATGACCTTCCCATCACACGGACTGAGACTTAGCCCACACACTGACCCCTGAAAATGAGACGATAATAAAGCAGAAATTAATTATGCCAAAATCTATGAGGAAATGCACCAACACTTTTGCCAACAAATAAAAAGCAAGACAAAAATATCAGGATTAGATGTACTGAGTGCATCTCCAGCTTAAGCCCCGTGGTTCATGGGACGGCCAGCGGGCTCGTGGTGCTCCTGTAGCAGAAAAGCAGTAGGGATGATGGACGTTGTTACACGGGCCTGTAATGTCCTCTGATGCAGAATTAGTACATTAAGAATAAATTAATCCAACATTTGAGAAGTCTAGGCTGAATCCCACACGGTGTTAGCTAAAGACACTGGGGGCCGCATATCCAGCCAGACGTCAGCTAGCTTCTGTCCGATTTCGTCAAAAGCTGACCGGCGTGCTGGCAGAGAAGGAGCCACGTCAGGCCACTGGGAGATGTGCACTGAAAAAAAAAAACAGAGCTCTCTGCCACCAATAAACAGTCACAACCGTTACACTCTGAGGAGGATAATTACGGAGGCAGCGGCCAGAGCACAGACAGGGGGAGCGGGGGGTGGAGAATTGGCCAGTTTCTTAAACAGTCTGTCGCTGCCCCTTATTTGCATCAGAATTGTTTGCAGAAGAGGCTAATACATGAATGATGCACAAGCTGTTCCCACCACCAGTGGGAAAAACAAAAAAACGCTCTGACCCTCCAGCACTGTGTGACCATCTCTCGTTTCTTGCTCAGACGGGACAGAAAAGTTCCCGTGAAAGACAAAGAGAGAAAGGTTAATGGATTCAGAGAAGATTTATCAGCAGTACGAAAAGATTCCATTAGTGGGGGCCAGTGGCTCACAGTGATAAGCCCACGGGCTCCATGTTACCCCCCCCCCACACACACAATCTCCAGGAAATTGCACTGCTTGCACTGCATAGACAATATTGTCTGAAAACCTAATCTTTTGGAAAAGGCCACATTAAAAGCAGAAAACCATGTCAGACAACCTATACATGAGTGACAATTTAGTTACACGTTTAACTCAAATACTGTTTTCCATTTAAGCGGTTTTGTCAAGAGAATGAAGTGTATTAGTGCATTTTGTGTTTGGTGTAAAAAAAAAAAAAAGCTATGCCTTTGTGTCTGTTGCTTATATTTATTCTAAGTTGCTAAGCATTTATGCTAAGTTGTTATACATTGCATGAAGGACTATATTCAGAAGCCAGATAATTTTGCATTATTGTAGTCAGGTCCTGAGATGCTTCACTTACTGCTGTGATCGGGTCCTAAGGTATTTTATTTCTTGCTTTGATTAGTTCCTGAGATACTTCACTTCCTGCTGTGATTAGATTTTCGGCTATTTGACTTGTTGCTGAGCTGCCCCTTAGGTTATTTCGCCAGCTCCTGGGCAGAATTACCTCCTATGGTGCAGAGTAATTCACTTCCTACTAGCACCTCCTGTGCTTCCTGGTGAGGCCTTTTACCATGTTATGTGACATCTTGACCTGGCCACCAGAGGGAGCCAGTGAGCAACTTCAGACCCATGTGATCTAATTCACCTGCTTTCCTGTACTGATTGCCTATTTGTTAATGAGTGGCCATGACTGTGTAGTACCAGTTCCCTATACTGATTGCTTAGCAGTTGTTGTCTAGTCTTGGGCTGGAGTGTTTGGGGACGATAATAGGTGGAATGGATGAAGGGATGGATGGAGGGATGGATGGATGGATAGATGAACAGGCTCCTTGTTGGTTTCTGGTTTTGGTTTATTTTCTGGCCTATTGATGATATTTTGCTATGCAAACAAAGCAGAAGTAAGCTGCCCCAGGGTGGGGGTGGGGCCACAGGGGACATTTGAGCTCCCTACTCGTCAGATGAAAATGCCATTTGAACATATTAAATTTGATAAAAATGAAACAAAACTGCAAGCTTGTGTTACTCATATTAATAATAATAATAATTTATTGCAAATGTATTATGCATATAGTCTGGCGTAGCCAGCACTGGATGACTGGTTGGGCTCTCTCACCTTCCCCCCCCTGCACTGGATGCCTGGTTGGGCTGTCTCACCTTTCCCCCCCTACACTGGATGCCTGGTTGGGCTGTCTAACCTTTCCCCCCCTGCACTGGATGCCTGGTTGGGCTGTCTCACCTTTCCCCCTCTACACTGGATGCCTGGTTGGGCTGTCTCACCTTTCCCCCCCTACACTGGATGCCTGGTTGGGCTGTCTCACCTTTCCCCCCCTGCACTGGATGCCTGGTTGGGCTGTCTCACCTTTCCCCCCCTACACTGGATGCTTGGTTGGGCTGTCTCACCTTTCCCCCCCTGCACTGGATGACGGGTTGGGCTATCTCACCTTTCCCCCCCTACACTGGATGCTTGGTTGGGCTATCTCACCTTTCCCCCCCTGCACTGGATGCTTGGTTGGGCTCTCTCACCTTTCCCCCCCTGCACTGGATGACGGGTTGGGCTCTCTCACCTTTCCCCCCTACACTGGATGACTGGTTGGGCTCTCTCACCTTTCCCCCCTGAGGCAGTGAGGTGTTTAGTCCTTTAAATATGTGATTCTACATGCTCAATATTTGTCTGTAGTGCGCTCGATTTGAGGGTGGCACAGTAGTTAGCAGTGCTGCCTCACGCCACTAGGACCAGGGTTCGAGCCTCTGCCGTGGCTCAATGTGTGTGGAGTTTGCATGTTCTCCCTGTGGCATTGTGGGGTTTCCTCCAGATTTCCCCCCTACAGTCCAACATGCTGAGGTTAATTGGATTTGCCGGATTGCCTGTAGCTGTGTGAGTGTGTCCTGTAATGGATTGGTGCCACATCCTGGGTGGTTCCCTGCCTTGTGCCCATAGGCTCTAGACCCCCTATGGGGTGGGACGTGACCCTGAATCGGATAAGTGGTTGTAGAGGACGGATAGCTTTATTCTTTCTGTAATTTGATTATATTGCCTGTTACTTTAATATAAACTTTGGTTATTTCACTAGCATCCCTTGTGGTTTGGCCTGGTAGAACAAATATTATTGGGGACATTTAATGCCATCCAAATGCACAGTATGGAGATGTCTGGCTAAAAAGATGGCAGATCTGCTTCGAGCTTGGAGTTTACTCTGTGTATGAAGGCTTCACAGCCCATACAAATGATGCTACCCACCCCAAGCACTGAGGTTTTAACTCGCAGTGACCCTGTTCAAACACACATTTACATTTTAATGCATTTGTACCACATGCATAAGTCAGTGCTTAACAGCTGTCAACACGTCTTACAATGTCCGAAGTCATTCGAATTGCAACATCCAATGTCTATAAATGATGAAATATGATGTCAGAATGGCATTCAACTTACTCCGGTTATTTTTGGGAGGTTTTTTCCACTGGTGGTCCATCTGTCAGGCTGCTGGCCTATTTTCTTGGATCCTTGGTATTTTAAGACAAATTAATTTCAGAGAAAAACTCAACTAATATTAAGTGAACGGCTGGTACACCCTGTGGTATCTCCTACATATTCAGTGACTGGAGCATTTAATTGCACCAACACATGTGATGAGTTTCTCCTGCAAATCCACTGCACTTTAAGCAATAAGCTTTTGTACTTTAAAGGGTAAAAATGACAGCTCCAAACTGGTAAAACAATTGCAATGTTGCCATTGTGCACCTACATATGCATATGTATTTGTAACAGAGGTTTAAATTACACTTTGTGTGTGAGTGTAACATTCAGTAATAATAATCCATCCATCCATCCATTTTTTATACTCACTTGTTCTCTGCAGTATTGTGGGGGAGTGGAGCCTATCTCAGAAGCTACAGGCATAAGTCAAAGAACAGCCCAGGATGGGGTTATATTCCATTGCAGGGGACACACACCATACACACAGACAATTTGGCAAATGTACTTCACATTAGCATGTCTTTGGACTGTTGGGGAATACAGAGTACCAAGAGGAACCCCATGACGGTGTAAGAAATAACAGCTCAGATGGTGGTGTCTTTCCACTGATGTTGAGGGGAATTAATTATGGATTAATTATTAATTAATTAATCAGTAATTAATTATGAAATATTGTGTTTGAGTCATTGTTCCAATATCACAGTCTTTTGTATTGGTCCCAATTAGTCAATTGCTGGGCGATTTAAGTCCAGAATGTGAATGGAATTCACTCATATAGTAGTGAGTCTGAGATAGGCTGCTCGTCCACCAAACTGCTTCTCTCTGTAACCTAGCGACTCTGCTCTGGGCAGAAGAGAGAGTCTCGCGATACTTGAGGACGCGATTGGGACTTAAAAGCTTATTAGCGGTTTCGCACCAATAAAGTGACCTATTGTGAGCACTTCAAAGAGCGGGAGATTTAAAAGGTGAAAGGCATGTGTTTATTTCTAATGCTACAACTAAAACAGGATAGACATTACACACAACATAATACATACAAACACAAACTGAAATTAAGCAAAATTGATGGGAAATAGATATATCCATAGATACAGATATAACTGTAAATACTGTTCTGCAAAGGCAAGCCTAGGATTTAAACAGGCGACCCAAATTACAAAACGACTTAATCAGAACCAGTTAAATGGGGAAGAGTTGAAGGTGAGTTTATGTGATTGCAGTGGTGATGAGGGATGAAGCTTTGTCTTGCTTTGAAGCTTGCTGCGAAGAGGCTTTGGAGTTTTGATGGCAGATTTATCTTCTTCGTGTGTAGCTTCTCCCGTAGATTTTTTCTTGGAGGGGCTTCTTCCTTGGCGGGGCTTCTTCCGTCCGATTCTCTGGGTGTGGGGTTTTTATGGCCCATGGTCCATGAATATGCATGACCCTGAGTTCGACACGTACCCAATAGGAATCGGCACCTGAATCTGAGTGGCCGGGGGCAGTCTGCGCAAGTGACCCCATGAATTTATGGTTTGTCTCAGGCCAACTTTAGTGCTGATTCTCTTTAAGTGAGTTTAACTTTGGATAGATCCAATTGTATAATAATCTGTCACAGGATTCACATTCAGACGCATTTTACCATCAGTTTGATACCAAACATGGCATCCCATTTTAGGTTCAAACCTTGTCTAATTTACATTAATTAGTTTATACCTCCAATTATAATGTGCATACTTATTATTGCCGTCAACGTATAGAATTCAGGGTTAGGTTGCACATTTCACAGTTATGACACTTTTAGGTGAGTTTTACTGAAGTTATATCCCATTGCATATGGTGTGCTTTAGTTAGGAGTTGGTTTGATAATTGCCATTGCTCCAGTAAAAAAACAGTGTTGATTACGCATCGACAAATTATAAACTGTAGTAAATTTACAGGGGATTAAGTAGACAAGTTTAACAAACATTGCTTAGTTTCTTCTGAGACAAAAGAACTGAGAAAAAAGGCGCCAATGGCTGATTTACAACTTTAAGATAAGTGTCTCCCCCATATCCGAGAGAGAGGTGGGGGCTTTCCTTAGTTCCACAAAGGAAATAACTCTAATGCGCTAAAACATTTCTAAACACTTGGTTACACCACTTAAACTCATTCCCAATTTCTCTGAGAGAGACACAAGCACGTGGCTGGGCAACCCCAATGTATACCTATCTTTGTTCTAACTCTTTGTCCATTCCAGAGGTATACAGGATTCCTAAATTATCAGGACATTCTTCCCTGGACCTCTGAGAGTCATAAAACTTTGAATGCGGGTCTCCCCTGTGCTCTGGGGAGTCTCGGGTGTGTGGGCGCAGATTCGAACCCCTGGTTCTCCTTTGTGAATGTTGGCCTTCCTTGTAGCCATTATCTGGGTGCTCATGCTGTATATGTGTGTGTGATCCTACAACAGCATGAGGAGAACATGCAAACCCTGGTCTCCAGAGGTGTTAGGCAACTGCTGTGCCTCCGTGCCGCCCCCTAATAACAAAATAAAAATATAAATTACCGGAATATAAAATGTGCCTCTATTGAGGCACACATTTACATGATAGCGTAGGATCAAAGCAGTTGAAGCTGTTTTCATTATTGGCTGTGAATTAGATGCATGACGGTAAACCCGGTAGTGAAACCATGGCTTTGTGCGATAGACACGCAGAAATGCGAGCAAATCCGTCGCGGCCAATTCCTGTGCGGAATTCTCAAAGCTCGCGCATTGCGGCCTAACTCAAAGAAAGGCGAAGCGGGTCGAGATCCTTGTTGTGCAGAATCACCCTGTTAGAGCAGCCCACGGGCTCGTGGGCACACGGAACACACACGGGCAGCAGGAAGGAAAGGCGTATCTGAGGATTGCAGGGCGCCAGTTCTGCCGCGGCATCGTGTTGAGAGCCTGCGTATTACTGAGAGCCAAAATAAATGGCCCGGGCAAAGCAGCGCTCAGTGACATGCTGAAACCTTTCTGGGGGAATTTTCCTGCAAGATGCCACACTCTTTGTACAGAAGATACCAAGATAATCCAGCCATTCACCTTCAATATCTACTTATCCGGTACAAGGGCACAGTAAGCCAGAAACCTGTCCCAGGAAGCCGAGGGCATGAGGCCAGGGACCCACTGCATGGGACTCCTGCTACTTTAATGTCCCAACATACATGTGTAAAAAATTATATATGGGTTAATATCGTATTTATGTGGATGTCAATATTATTAAGGTGAATATTACATTTTGTATGCTATATAATCACTCAAAACGCTGTTAAAAAAGACAATCCAAAAAATGAGGCCTCGCAGGATTGTTTTTATACTAATTATTAGCAAGCACGGCATTAATATGTATTAATTATGCGGCATTTTTCCTCCACTCCCCGAGCTCCGCCTTCTCCTACACAGCGCATTAACCGTCCCGTCGCTTCTGGCAGAAGGCAGTTCTTACTTCATGACAAAGTGGCATTAAAGATTAAAGGAGACCGACTCGCTTGTAGCGCAGCACAATGACGTTAAAGATGCAAGGCGCAGTTGGAAAAGCCTGATTCAGCAGAGATTGTGGGGCGCTCAGATCAAAAATATGGAAAGATAATCTGCACGCTTTTTAAGAAGAACACTTCACGCACGATGACAGTTTTCGCCACTGAAATATCAATTTTGGCAGCGTCGGTGCCAGGCCTTTAGAGGAAGTGTTCTGCTTCTTTTGAAGATATGCAGCATTTTGAGTCTGTTTGAATGTGTTTAACGGAATGTATTTAAATATCATTACTATCATATTGACATGATGAGGCATGAAACATGGGTTAAAAGTACCTAATGGGATTAACCTTGAGTGACCTTGAAGTTCCTAAAGAGAAAAACAACAAAGTAGCGTGGTATATACAGATAAATCCTACAAATCGGGGGGGGGTGGGGGGAGTTCAGAAGATGTTGCCATGTCTATCCTGTAGAGTACATGAGGGAAAATTATTCTACAGGAGTCTAATGTGTGGGCGTTTGGGGCAGGGGTGGCAGGCAGGCCACTGACTGTGCTGAGGGGCTGACTCAGGTAGTTTAGACCCAGTGATGTTATAGTAGCTGTCATAACAGCAACTTTTCATTCATCTTTAAATATTGTATTGTATGTTTTTCTCTGTTTTGGTTGTGTAATGAGCATGACCCTGTCCCGAATAAGCAGTTCTGGATGGATGGATGGTTGTGTTATTCACTCCCTCTAATTCCATATTACCAGAAAAGGGGTAGAAGAAGAAAACAAGTCTTTTCTCCTGTCTCACCATGTAATTCTGCCCTGGAGACGAGTCGGCCTCACCGCAGATAAAAACTGCATACGATATCTGATGTTGCTTTAATGTAATCCCAAACTAAACACACTTTACTCAGGAACAGGCTGTAACACATGCCATTCCCCATGGCAGATGCTGGGTTTCCGGCATTATTTTCCACCGTTTTCTTTTTTTTTTACCAAATGTTCTCATAAATAATACTTAGCTAACCTATTTTATCTCGCATTAGCATGGGACGATATGAAGGACTGGCCTCCTTAGCGGTGCATCAGGGAACAACAAAATTTATAAAAAGGTAATTGGGCATTCCAACCTGGGGGGAAATTGGAATAATGACACTTAATAAATTGGAAGGGGAAATTGGAGCGAATCCCTCTGTGTAGAACATGTTATGTGAAAATGACCCACGGTGTCGTTTTATTTTCACCTGCTTCTTTCTATTTGTGGTTTAATTGTAACTTTCGAGGGAAGGTTTCAGCTTCATAAACATGGCGGATTCAGTTGAGAGCCTGTGTCTGTGATCAGAAGGTCTCGGGTTCTGATCCCAGGGTCGGCAGAGTGATTCACCGCTGGGCCATTGAGTACGACCCTTAGCTGCAATTGCTGTAGGGACTGCCTGACCCTGTTTTCTCAACAATGTATGCTGCTTTGGTTAAAAGCACTGACTAAATAAATTTAGAAAAAGTTGGTGTTGAAAATTGCAGGGCACGCCATACCCCTTTGGGGATATTGTTTGCACCCTCTGAAGGGCATTCGGCTGGTGTTGAAAATTGAGGATTCTCAAAGCAATCCAGCGATTAGCTTAAGTCACGTAAATGTGACAAACACTGTGTATTTACAGCTAATGAAAACATCTACCAAAGACATACGTTACTTCATTGTTTACATATTGACTCCCATATCCAATACATTAATATTGTGTTGACTTAACACCTACAGTATATTATCTAGTATATGAAATTTTTTACTTTTTTATGATAATTTTTGCACTGCCTTTTCCTATTCTTCAAAAGCAAAGTTCTCCTTATATAAACACCAAACTAGCAAGGAGTAACAGAGTCAGTATGTTGATAAGCAGACATTTTTGGTGAAAGGTATATAATCATTTCATTTTTGTTACAGTGCTCAATTTATTTTTAGAAGGAATTAACATTCAACAAATGTTAATTCAATAACATTATATAGGTAAAGAAGATTTGTTTTCAGCAATTTAACCATGATTATGAAATGCTATAATATAAAATTAGGTTGAATAAGGTAAGTAAAACATCACCGCTCAACCAAGTACATACAGTACTGTGCAAAAAGTCTTGACAAAAGCAAATTGTGTTTACACTATCATTACAAAAAATTGTAAAACTATGATTTCATGTGTCAAAGTGTGTTTGCTTAGCCTTTTTAGACTCCTAAAGTCACCTCAGGATTTGCAAGTACTCATACAAAGTACTCATAAAAACTACGCAAATGCCGTATGTGTGTGTTGTCAATAAATAAAAAAGAGCCTGTAATATTATGACATATAATATATAAGATAATGTGCATTGCACTGTTGGTGCATAGTGCAGTAACAGCAGTGCAAAACATAAAGGTTAGTAAGTCCGGCAGCATCAGTGTGGGTGGGGTGGGGTGGGGTAGAGTGCCATCAGGGGTGGGTGGGCCTAAGGATGGCAGGTGAAGTTTAGCCTGGAAATTGCTCTGATGAGAGGGCATCTATGGTCATGTAGATTTAACTTGACGGCCAAAAATTGATCGTTGAGCGATAGTTATAAATGCCTTAACGTCTGGCATCTGTCCAGTGTTCAGCTTTCTTGATGATACGAAGTAGTGCTCTCCAGTCCACTGGAAAACAGCTGGAATGCCAGGCTGTAATGCAGCACGTTAAGATGCTTGCTGCAGTCAACCAATAGAAATTCAAGAGTTGTTGTAACAGATGGGCTCTCTTTGGCCTCCTCATGAATAAAAGGCACTTTAGAATAGTGAGACTTTATTAATCTCCATGGGGAAATTCTCTTTTCGCTGACCCAGTCTTCCTCTCCCTGAGACACACAGACACATTATACAGGTGGGTGCATGCTTGGGGGTCACAGTGCAGGGTCAGCCAGTGTTTTGCCCTGGAGCAGGGAGTTAAAGGCTTTGCTCAGGGTCCAATGGACATGTGACTGTTCTGCCGAGGCCCGGGCTCAAACCGGCAACCTTCTGATCATAGGTACAGAAGCTTACCTAGAGATGAGGATTTCACAGATCATGAGTGTCCTCAGTGATGTATAAGAAGTTGGAGATGATCTCTAACTGTATTGTCGTTTATGTGGATAGGGAGATATGAGCCAGGTTTAGATTTTCCTTGGTGCTTGGGGTGTTGAGAACCTTGTTATTTGCTGAATACCCCCCAGTCACTGCCGTGCATCCCTATATGCTGTTGCCATTGTTGAAGATCAGGCTTAACACAGTTGTGTCGTCTGCAAATATGATGATGGCACTTGAGGCAGAGGCAGGATTGCAGTCGTTACTGAGCAGTGCATAGAGCAGGGAGCTCAGTATGCAGTACTGCAGAGTTTCTGCTGAGAATTAAGGTGGCAAAGAATCTTATGACCAGTTTGACAGTTTGTGGTTTGTTAAAAAGAAAATCCAGAACTCAGTTGCAGACTGGTATGTTCAGGCCTAAGTCATTGAGTCTGGATACCAGCTACTTGGAAATTATGTTGTAAAATTAATACATAGGCATTAGGGTGGTCTATGTGCGTAAGAATGGTGGAGTGAACAGATGAGGTGGCATCTTCAGTGGATATACTTGCCCTGGAGGCATACTGACGTTTGTCCAGGGCTGATGGGATGCATGTCATGACCATCAATGGTATTGCCACAGGGCGGAAGTCATCGCGTGTACATGTTGCTGAGGACTTTGGCATGGGGATGACGGTTGTTGTCAGGTAGAGATTATAACCAAGGCTTGTGAGAAGTTGACATTGCTGGTGAAGACCTCTGTTAGCTCGTTAGCACAGTCCCTGACTTTGTCTTTTGACACTCCATCTGGCCCGGGGGTTTTGGTTATGCTGATCTTACGCAGGGTTCATGACATCATGAGTGCACAGTGCCAGTACTTGATCTTTTGTGGATGGTGTGACTGTGATTTCCTTGTTGAATTGTACAGAGAAGCCGGTAGGTGTATGTTGACTGTGATGGGGTTGATGTTGCTGTTTCTGTAGTCTGTGATAGACACGATGCCTTGCCATATTCTATGGGGGGCACTGTTGTTTTTTAAGTGGTCCTCAATCTGCTGGCTGCGGTTGTGTTTTGCTAGTTTGGTGCCTTTACTCAGCTCTGGACTTCCTGTAGGACATGGTGTCAACAGACCTGAAAGCTACATCACATGCTTTGGGTGGTTGCTGGGGTATTGTTGTTCCTCTAGGATTTCAACCACTAGCATACTGTACTAAGTTTGGCTAATCAATACCTCATTAAATTATTTGACTAATTAAAGTTAATTAGTTAAGTGAGCAGGTAGTGCAATTTAATGAGTACATGGAATGGCTGAGGTGTCCCTGAGGATGGGTTTGGGACCCAAAACAGTGTTCTTATAGTCAACCAACAAGGTATCAGTAACATTTTGGAGAGCAGAAGAAATTCCTGTTAATTTATATTGTGTTACTGTTCATTTGCATATGTTCTAAAGTTAAACATGTTTGTTTTTGAGCAAATATACATTTAGTACCAAGATAAACATTTTCTTTGATGGCTTTTGCATTATATATTGTCTGAAGTATATCTCAGTGTTTGTCAGCTGTAGCATAGTTCTACCTCAAAGCCACTCAAGTATCCATCAGTTTACAATTCCAGCTGCAGTGATTTGAGGTCTCTTTCATGGAAGAGCACACCCTGGGTGGGATGCCAGCCAGTTTAGAGCTGCATACATTCACCCACGCAGTCACACAGATACTGATGGATTGTGGGAGGAAGCCAGGCCTCCCGCAGTACAAACGGGGTGGGCATGTGGTGCCGTCACCCCGGAGGCGTGAGGCGACCATGCTACACGCTGACTGACAGCCTGCATCCGCGGGAGGAAAAGTGCCGTCTGCTCACGGTCCAGCTTGGGACAGAAAAACGAAAGGGCAGAAACAAGTGAGGGTAGAATGTCCACAGTAAAGGGTAGGAAACTACAGCACACAATGGAAGCGGGACAATCCAGGCCTCCCGGGATGGACGCGGACTGGGATTTTGGATTGGGAGGATCCCACTCCCTGGGCTTAATGTGGATTTGCAGATGGGAGCCCAGGGGCAGGCTTTCCACAGCAGCAGCATGGGCTCTGATACAGGAAGCGAGGAGAGTAATTATCGCTCCCAATGAGTCCTGGCTGGATTAAGAGCTGATGTGTGGATCGCTGACAGCATTCAGAAAGTCCCCACCACACGCGTTGACCTAGCGAAAGTGCTATCTGTTTACTAAGCCCCCCCAAAGAGGCATCCCATTAACATCCAACAGAGCTTCCCACAATGTGCTCTCCCACATAATCAGCTTCAGATAATTCCCCAATCTTTATTTCCCCGGACGCAAGCGGAAGCCACCAGATGGCCTTCGGTCTCCTGTCTTTAGTTTCGATAGGAGGATGAACTCCTGGCTGGCCCGGCCTAAAGAGAAAAAGTGCATCGCCATAGCTATCGAAACGGGCCTCTGAGGGTCCCACTACAAAAGCGCAGGGAAAACAAGGATAGAAGCCTGTCAAACAGCCCTCGTAATTACTTTTGCGTAATTGAAAAGCTCTCGTACTCTTTGCACACACACACACACACACACATTTTAATAATTGGTCATAATTAAACAGAACTGCTGACAGACTCAAGATTAAAGTCACAGCGGTATAAATTTCAACCTCATTTCCAGAAAAGGTCAGGGAAAAGATGCCTCAAAATTCGTCATTGAGCGCCGAAGTTACTGGGGGGATTATAGCTTATGCTTGAGGTCGGGAAAGTCACACAAGATGTCAGGAGAGTCGGCCCTCAATGAAGCACTTCTCAGAGTTTGTCCCCAAAGGGCTGTTTAACATCTATTAATTAGTGTAAAAAAGGCAGCAGAGTGACTAAAAGGAGTGGCACGATGAGTATGAAGTATATCTGTCACCACATTCACCTGCTGTATGTTAAAGCTCAGCCATCCACCTTCTAAACTCCTGCTTGCCAGTTTGAGTCCTGCTCCCACTCCACCTGAAGCCTGGGACGCACTCCTCTTCTTACTTTAAATAATGCATACCTCTCACCAGCTGGGGGTGCTGTGTGGCCCCATGAGTTAGGAGTCTGTGTCAATAGCCAGCAGAGTAAACGTATTACTCTGGACCCTTGAGCGAGGCCTTTAACCCAAAAACCGCTACAGACATGCCAGATAAATGGCTGACATTGTGACCCCAAGCAGCCCCCACGCATTGCTCTCACCTGTGTCCCACTAACAGCAGGATGGGAATATGTCAATGGAAATGAAAGGACCTGTACTAGTTGCAAATGTTCCTGATTTGAGGAGATGTTGCGGACACCTTATTATACCTACAGTTTTATTACTTTTCCATTTTATTGTTTAAACATTGGTATCCAGCATACTGGATTTCAGAAGTTATTGTAAGGGATTACTTGGAGAAACTGTGTTGCTGGAATAGTGGTCCAGGAGGTTAAAATAGAGAGGGGAGAACCTGACAGGGATGTCCTCTTTCCTGAGAGGCCTGCTGAGAAGGTTTGCAGGGCCGGTGAAGTTGAGTTGGCTTGTGCGTGACAGGCCCGCCCTGTGTGTGTCATGTGTATTACTTGGGGGGGGGGGTCGTAACCTTACATGCAAAGGCATATGTTATGTCAAGAACCAGACGTGGCAGGGAGTCTCTCTTGGTGCACCTGCGTAGGAAGACTCCCCATCTTCTGTACTGAGTCCTAGAGCCACAAGTTTGCTTGCCCTGACGCTGTGGGATGGATCTACTCTCTGACTGGTGGGACAGAATGACTAGTGACACAGCAGAACTGTTCAAGTCTATTTCATCGCCACTAGGGTCATGCTTGGAGTTGGTTAATTAAATACTATAGCATTCCAGTCTTGCAGTATTCTGCACTTCTAGAATATCCATCCCAGCATTCTTTGCACCTCACAAAACGATGACTAATCATTTTGATTGTTTGGTGTCTCAACTGAGTGAGAAGAATAATGTAAAACGAGTTCCTTGACCATGATATGAGTATTGAAATGGGGCGGCAGCTCATTACAACTACTAATTCGTCTAACATTCTAATTAATCTTTTGCTGATTTTCAGAGTGTAAAATAAAGGGAATAGCACTATTTGTGGACAGCAGAAAATGCAACAATGCTAAAAAAAATCAGCAGCAGAAGCCTTGGACTGAAAGGCCCAAAAACAGCTGTGTCAGGGTAATATGAATTTATTGTGAGGAATCGGCCTCCCCGCTGCGCCAGTGTGCTCAGTATGGTGGCCAGGGGAAGGAACAAGGATGCTCACTCAACAGGTACGCTGTTAGTTAATGAGCATGACAGGAGGAACGGCAGGAACGCGAGGGCGGCGGGAGCACGCTGGCAGACAAGAAGTACAGCTTGTTATCTTGGAATAATAAAAATTCAAATGAAAACCAAACCAGTGTTACTTAAAGGCGCTCTTGAAAAGGAAAATAAATACTGCATAAAAAGAAGAAATACGATATAGCTGACTTGAATAATAAGTTAAAGAAGATGCAGACAGGCCTGTAATGCAAGCCTGTAATGTGTTCACAAATCACTTTTCCGCAGATGTTACGGTCTGCACACAGTCATGCTGCATTTGTCCGTGTACGCAGATGGTCGCAGTCGGCGCATGTGTACTGCAGTGATATTCCACCAGACCAGCAGAGGGCAGATGTTGCCTTCTTGGTCAGAATGAAGTCTCTTTTTTGCCCAGTGCTTGGGCAGCTTCTTTCCACGAGTCCATACGTCTTTGTGCTCCTTCAATGATGAGTCATATATATATATATGCGGGCTCCTCCACAGCCCCTCAGGCAACTGCCCTCAAAAGCATCCATAACTACAGCTACCGTTCTGATACGTTTTCTTTCTTGACCTCTGCCCTGACCATGGGCTCCCAGCAACTGGAAACACCGTTGCACATGAGTCGTCGATGCGCACCACATGCAAAAGTCTGCTAGACCCGAAATATGGGCTGTAACGGTACTCAGACAAATGAATTATGAATTGGGTTTTGGAGTGGTGAATCATTCTCCCTCATGCATGGCAAACAAACTTAAAAAACTAAAAGGGAGAGTAATTACAGGCGATATGACTGCACTATGCACTATGTGCTGGGTCCCACAGATCTGTCATTCAAATAATTGTACACAGCAGAGGAACTGAACACAGTGGGATGCACCTGTGGTGATCACCCTACAGTAGATATCACTGGACAAGGAGTCTCAAAACTTATTCCACTAAAGGCCATTCTTAATGATGTAATTAACCCAGCAATCATTAAAACCCCAGTCCTATATAATTTCTAAAACAAAATACTCATTTATTTAAATACTCAGTTAATATTACAGGACTTTGTTTTGGCGCTTCTGGACAAGGCCATAGATATAAACGTTTCCTCCTTTACCAAAAAACTGAAATGGCGACTATTATTATTTGGATGGGATTAGTTCTAACTAGTGAGGTTTGGTATGTAATCTGTAAATTGATTTGACTGGCTGATTAAATGAGATTTAACAAACGTGTGAAATTTCCTCAACAGAGCAGAGTAATCAGTAGATAAAGCTAATACCAACTACATGTTAATGTCAAAATCATTGTATCTGGAATGCTAAACATAACACTTTTCATTTGTTGGGTAACCTATTCAGTATACTAATCAAAGATTCTTTCCCTACCAACCATATAGTAGCTGTCGTGTCGGCGGCGGGATGAACGACCCATAATGCAGGCTGAGGAAGTGGAGCCCCTCACAGGGGTGTTTATTCGGGGAATACAGGGATAAACGGGAACATAAGCCACAGGAAACATGAACAATATCTGACAAAGGGAACACGACGCAGACTGACTAAATAGGGGAGGACATCAGGGAGGAAACACAAGGTAGGTGTGCAAGGCTAACAAGGGGATTGACACATTAGGCAAGCACAACGGGGATCAGGTGAGGCTGATTAAGCCCCACCTGAGGGAAACACTGGGAGAACAAACACGTAGGGCGGGGCTGAGCATGACATAGCCCCCCCCAAGGGCACGCACTCCGGGTGCGGCAAACCCCTGGAGGGGACCCAGGGGACCGGAGGACAGGACGGGCACATGGGGCCAGGACACATGGCAGGGTCAGGCAGGCAGGACACGGGCAGATTCTGGAGATGGACGACCTGGGGAAGACACAACGAGAGTGAACAAAATGAAACCAGACCAGAAACTGGCAAACAGGACAGGACAGGACTTCAGGAACCACGGGAGGACAGGGACGAAGGCAAGGCCAACAATGAACAACCAAGACTACGGGAAACAGAAGGGCAGGACGGGAGAAAGACAAGGGACACACCGGAGAAGACAATTGACCAAGGACAGGGACAGCATGACCAGGGACACAAACACCAGGGCACACTGAAACAGGGAACCCAGGAGGACGGACAGAACTGGGGAACACTGAGGGGAGACGGGACGAAAGGGCAGGAAGTGATGTAGGAACGAAGGTGAGGAGGCGAAGGCGGTTACTTGAGGTCCCGGAGCCTTAGTCGGCTGCTGTGGGAGTCGGTGTCTTCCGGGCTCAGGGGCTCCCCAGGGACCAGCAGCGCGGGGACCCCAGCTGAAGGGGTCTTCTCCCCGGACCCATAATGCCTACTGGCACCCGGGCTGGAGGGTCGTGCAGCAGCTGCAGGGCCTCCAGGACTGGCAGACACCAAGGGAACCTCGCGGGAGCTGCAGGGGTGCCAGGCCTCGCGGGAGCTGCAGGGGTAGTGGATACTGGGGGAACGGCAGGCGACACCTGAGGGACAGCCGGATCAGCAGGTGTGGCGGGGACCACGGGACCTGCAGGGTGAGAGTCAGGCACCGGCCTTGTCCTGGGAAAAGGCTCTTTCCTCCAGGCATATCCCCACCTACCTCGGCGGGAGACGGAGACTCTGGTTCTCCTCCTTTCACCCTGTTGGGGTAGCTGACCCCCCAGGGACTGGGAGTGCACCAGTTCCGGGCCTCGGACGGGGTAAGGGGTCCCTGCTCCTGTGCTCAGGAACACGTCTGGGACCCCCTCCTCCAGGCAGGTGCCCAGCAGAGGGCCTGGTCCCAGGTGAGAAGGCACGCTGGGCCAGGACTGGTGAGGCTGTGCAGGATGAGGCGAGGAGCTGGGCGATGTGGAGGGCTCAGGAGAGGAGCCGGGTAACGCGGTGGGCTCAGGAAAGGAGCCGGGCGACACGGTGGGCTCAGCAGAGGAGCCGGGTGACGCGGAGGGCCCAGGAGAGGGGCCGGGCACCAGGGAAAATCCGAGTTAGGACCTAGGCACCCTCCCCGGGTACGCACCAGATGCAGTGGCGCACCCACCTGGGCTGGGTCGGAGCGTTGAGCTGCAGTCCTTGGTACCGGTCTGGTGCATGGACTGGACGTCGGAGAGTGCGCTGGGCGCGGACCGGACGTCGGAGAGTGCGCAGGGGGCGGACTGGACGGCGAGGAGCTCACCAGGCAAGGAATGACGTCTCAGGGAGTGCAGACGACCCCTCCGGGAGCATTACGGGAGCAGACGGGACCTCGGGGAGTGCACTGGCCGCGTCGGGTGCGGCGGCGCCAGAACCTGGCCCGGCCTGGACTCTGGCGGCACCCTCATCCATACCCACCTGGTGTGAACTAGGCGCAGATGGGAAGTCAGATAGCGCACTGGG
>JAODKL010000021.1:16035734-16050066 GCA_026780765.1 Petrocephalus schoutedeni | reverse complement strand
CCAGTGCTCTGCAATGGACAGTGTCTGTGCTTTAAGGCGATGATCACTCAGTGCTCTGCAATGGACAGTGTCTGTGCTTTAAGGCGATGATCACTCAGAGCTCTGCAATGGACAGTGTTTGTGCTTTAAGGCGATGATCACTCAGTGCTCTGCAATGGACAGTGTCTGTGCTTTAAGGTGATGATCACTCAGAGCTCTGCAGTGCACAGTATCTGTGCTGTAAGGCAGTGATCACTCAGTGCTCTGCAATGGGCAGTGTCTGTGCGTAAGATGGTCATGTAAGGTGCTCTAATGTGATGATCACTCAGTGCTCTGCACTAGGCAGTGTCTGTGCTGTAATGTGATGATCACTCAGCGCTCTGCAGTGGACAGTGTCTGCGCTTTAAGGCGATGATCACTCAGTGCTCTGTAGTGCACAGTATCTGTGCTGTAAGGCTATGATCACCCAATGCTCTGCAATGGACAGTGTCTGTGCTTTAAGACGATGATCACTCAGATCTCTGCAGTGCACAGTATCTGTGCTGTAAGGCGATGATCACACAGAGCTCTGCAATGGACAGTGTCTGTTCTGGCAGGTTATGACCAGTCGGTGCTCTGCAATGGACGGTGTCTGTGCTGTAAGGTGATCAGCCAGTGCTCTGTAATGGACAGTGTCTGTGCTGTAAGGTGGTGACCACTCTGCTTCACAGACTATGTCACTGCTGTGTCTCTGCTACACAGGGGTGCTTCTAGCTACACCCCTGGCTGTAGGACAGTGATTATAGAGACTGGATTTTGAAATGACTGCTGTGTGACTTAAGGGAGATGCAATAAGAGAAGTGTGAAATGTCACAAAGGGACAGGAAAAATGGAAGAAATGGCTAAGAACTTGGGGCCAAAGGAACCGAGTATGCAGCCCATTGACTGTCACCTATCACTCCAAAGGGTCTTCAGAGAATCGTTTACTTGCTGTATTTCCGGGTGATCAACATTAGGTGAGCATCATGCTCAAAGCAGAGTTATTCATTTAAGCAATGATAAATGTTTCCTATTTGACATTGCTTAAGAATTTGTGTAAATGGGTTACAACACTGAGTCAGAAGTTAAATGCAAAGTATTACCGTAATCTTATTAAATCTCTTTCTGAAACAAAATGGTTTGTAATTGACTGAATGCTTGCAGAAAATGAACGGTCAGCATTTCCTCCATTGATAACATGTCTCAAATAGGAATTTACGTGTGATTTTTTTCTATTTAAAAATAAATAGGCCAACAGAAAATAATTAGTAAAAGTGCATTAGGTAAGTGAGATCTAATAGCATTGCTTTGTGAATGTTGATATCAGAAAATAGAATCAGTTAAGTGTTCAAGGGATTAAATTAGATTCAATAAGGAAAAAAAACAAGTGATAAAAGCTTAGAAACTACCTTAAATACAAGCTTAGCAGAAGAGATTTTGAATAAAGTACAAAAATTTGTCAATATTAATCATATTGATCAAACACTAGTAAGGAAAGATTATTTGAAATAACCCTTAAATTCAAGCACCTAATTATCCATGGAGTACGGTAAGTTGAACAAAGCATTGAACAGGTAACAAGCAAATGTGATGTGACTGACTGAGTGCTTGGGTGAGGCTTAAGGAACAGATGGTGACCTGGCAGTTATGCCCTGGCCTCAGACGACCTGCACGGTCCCTCACACTTTTTGAGAGAGAGCGGGGCAGCCAGTGTGGCACATCGAGCGATAACCTGCAATCGGTTCCTGCTTGCAGACACTCCTGTACCTTCTCTTAATTGAAAACAGCTAGATCCAGCTTACAGAGTGGTATTGTGTACTGTCATTACTCATGTGCATAATGGTGGAGGGAATTGTTATTAATTAATTAATTGGTTTTTGCGTGTGACATAAAATGTATTATGGATACACTGCTTGTATATTGGAGAATATAATGATGGAATGACCAGTTATACAATAAAACACATAAGTAATTGCTTTTCAGTTATTAAGCATTCAGAGATTCAGAAAAATGTTGAATATGTGGGGAGTCCTTCCATGTAGTGGAGTATTTAACTGTGCTGCATTATGCTCTTAATCTATGATGATATACAAGGTTGGCTCTTCCTTTTCAGGGCCCTAGGTAAAGCATTATTTGGGAGACCCGCCTTACAAAGCACACTGATAAACATCTCGCTTCCTTCTGGGGGCTCCAGGCAGCTGCGTATTCTGCCTGTAGCCGCAGCCAGCCGTGAAAATATGAACTCTGCAGCAAAGGTGGAAATTTCAGGTCCACAAAGTAAAAATCCAGACCACTATTTTGTTTCAATCAGCCAACTGAACATAAAGAGTCACAATCCCAGAGTATAGCTCAGCTAGCTGGTTGAAACGAAATCGAGGTCTGGATTTTTACTTTCTGGACCTGAAATTTCCACCTGTGCTCTGCAGCCAGTTTATTTGAAACACCAGCTCATCACCACAAACAGCCTGCTCCTCCAACCAGGAAATTATGTGACTGCGAATGAATATATATATATATATACAGCATGCATACAGGGTCAAGAGGTTCAGTCACTGTTTGGCTAAGCGCTGGGATGGCTAAGCCACCTAAACTAATTCATTTTAAATGCACTGTGATTGTTGGTCCCGGCATCTCAGAAACGGCCCCTCCTCCTGGGATTCTCATGTAATAGAGAGTCTAGAATTTACAACGAATGATAAAATAAAAAAATATCCACTCAGTGGCAGGTCTGCTGCTGAAAACACCTTCCTAATGAGAAGTCAGAGGATAATGGTCAGACTCTAGCTAACTAAAGGACACGAAAGCAATAACAGCTCGGTACACCATTATGTAGAAAGGCATTCCTGTATGCACGACTAATCAGCCCTTGACGGTGATTCTGTTGACAAATGAGGATCCTACCTGTTAGCACATAGGGCACCTAATAAAGTGGCCAGCGAGTGAATCTCTGTTCTACAAATGGTAAGTGACTGTTTGAGCCTAAAAATGAAGTACTAACACTTTGTCACACATGCTGCAACGAACAGGAGGAGAGATAATCGATAATTTGTCACATCGTCCCCTTCTTTCATTATGACGGGTACTTGTTTCAGTCACAACTAATTATTTACTGGTTGCTGATTTGTCTTGCTTGAGCCACAAACGAAAGATCAGTGTTCTGGAAAACAAAATGATTCCATTATAATAAGAGTGAAAGAACACATGGCCAGACTGACCCACTGTTCCATTTCCTTTCACCTCCATGACCCGCTCTGCAGAGATGTCCATGTGTACCCATTCAGCACTTCGCCAGGCCGAGCGAATCTAGGCTGTTATGTGGGTGAAACACAATGATTCTGAGTCTGATATTAAAGGCTGCTTTCTGAAATCTGACGAAGACTGGAAATCTCTCTATTTTTCATCATCGGACAGAAATCTATTAGATCAAAGCTTGATGGCAGAATATTAAAAAAAGAGGCTGGAATGAATCCGCTGGGCTTAAAATGAGCCTCTTGATGAAGCAGAGAGGGCTGCTCATTCTGTGGGGAAGGGAGTGTTTCGTCTAAGAATTGACAGATGTATGAATTAGAGCCTCTGAGTGCTTTTCAATATATTCTTGTTTACCAGTGATGGGGGGTGGTGGGTGAGCTTCCTGCTGTGGACTTGCTTCTCTGGGCTTCCTGCTCTGAGCTTCCTGCTCTGGCCTGCCGGCTCTGAGATTCTTGCTCTGCTCCATTGCATGGATTGTCTTACCATTGCCTTACCAGTGTTTTAGCACTAGAGATGGAAACAGAGAGAGTAAGATGAAGTTAGTTTTTTAATCATTGTTTAAAATATTACCTAATCTGACCTTTCCATTATGAACCAGAGCTCACATTGGAATCTGACGGAGATTTGACAGAAAACAAGTATCATAAAAGGGAAGAGTTATGGCCCTTTTCCCAACAGCAAGAAAGAAAACATTTCAGTCCACCAGATTAATGGCTATGTTATGGAGGAAAAGCCCAAAGCTGGCCAATCATGCACTTCCCCTGGGCTAACTTCCATGCCATAGGCGACATGCTCCATGTCATCTTCACAATCACACCTCGGTGGGAAACTGTGGCAGTGCTGATGTGATTCTTCTGCACCCGGCAACATTACAGCATAATTTTACACATCCCCCCCCCCGAGTCTTGCATTGTAAGTCATTGCTTTAGGCTCTCTCTGTGCAGAGAGGTGTCTCTCTCCAGGTTCCCTTCAAAGTGATACAATTCATCTGTTGAGAGACAAATGATGGTTAAATGGACAAGGACCTTCTCACAGTGGGGGATGCCATTGAACACCTGGCAGATAATCAGGAAAGGCCGAACATTAGCCACCATGCTGCCATTGTGAAAAAGAGCATCACCATGCCATACCCCCTCTGGTTTCTTGAAAATGGCTTTATTTAAAAAAAAATAAATAAATCTCACAGACTCAAAATGTAAAGTAGCACCTCACCTTTCCCACTGCACAACAACACACTGGTTACAAATTAATGCATAGCACAACCATGACGAGAACGTCCTCAGGAATTTTCTTCTGCTACTTTCTGAGTCTCTAGGCCTCCTTTGTGGCCTGTCTCAGGAAGCTCATTGCGTGAGGCAGGTGACACTGGACAGGATGACAGTCCTCCGTGGAAGTCAGACGGAGTTAAACCTTCTGGTACATATAACATAATCTTAGAAACACAAAAGCATAAAAACACTAGATTTGCAGAAAAGATCAATGAATTGGAATAATGTGTACAGTGGCCACCCAGTGCCATTCACATTTCAAATTCTCTCAGCTGCTCCTATTTTCTGCCTCTCTGATTTTCTGCCTCCCATTTTCTGCCTCTCTCATTTTCTGCCTCTCCCGTTTGCTGCCTCTCCCATTTGCTGCCTCTCCCGCTTGCTGCCTCTCTCATTTGCTGCCTCTCCCATTTGCTGCCTCTCCCGCTTGCTGTCTCTCCCGTTTCCTGTCTCTCCCGCTTGCTGCCTCTCCCGCTTGCGGTCTCTCCCGTTTCCTGCCTCTCCCGCTTGCTGCCTCTCCCATTTGCTGCCTCTCCCACTTGCTGTCTCTCCCATTTCCTGCCTCTCCCATTTGCTGCCTCTCCCATTTGCTGCCTCTCCTGTTTCCTGCCTCTCCCATTTGCTGCCCCTCTGTTTCTCAGCATTCTCCGCATGCTGTTCTGTACAGGTTTCATCATGGCTATGATTTTAAATGTAGGGGATTTTAACATTCATGTGGAGGATGCAAGTGATAATCTTGGGTTCTCGTTTGCAGATTTTCTTAAATCCTTCAGCTTTGCTCAGCTATAATTGCCTCAACTCATTATCATAATCATACTCTAGATCTTGTCTTTTCTTCTTGAATTGATGTGTGTTCTGTTTCTCACATAACCTTTATACAATGGAAGCCCCCCCCCCAAGACATTTGTTGAAAAAAGGAAAATAGCGCGCTAATATTTTATAAGCTATTTTGATATTATGTTCAAAACTGTTTACTTCTTTTACTGCCACGTGCTAAATGGTAACACCTGACACATTTTTTTTGACAGCAAAACCCTTATTTTGAATAATATCATGGAAGTGCTGAATTCATTTTGCTGTCAAGCTAAGGTTTATAATGGATACCTGAGCACATAGAGCTGTTAAGAATAAAAGCTTTGTACCAGGTATTTTGACCACATTGAGACTTACAAGCAGGGGCCTTGAACTTCAAAATAGGCATGGTTTTCTCTTAAATTACAGGTATTTTGCCTTGCTTGGGTTGCGGTGGAGGGCAAATAATCAACGTGTGGCTATATGATGACTAGAGTCTTCTTAATAGCAGAATTTACAACATCAGAGATTTCTGAGGGCAGCTGGCAGGTCTGTTTTTTCAGTCATTTCTAAACAAGTTTTAGCGCTGCACAGCTCAGTGTATAGAAGGTCATGGTACTGAATCCTATGTAATCATATCCTTTGGGCCCTAGAGCAATGGGCACTGAATGACGGTGGAGCCAGCCCGCTGATCCCAAGCTTTGCTGACTTGTAGAGCAGAATAGTGATACTTTATTTATCCTCATGGTGAAATAGTTTGTTTGCTTGTCCAATCTCACCCATACACAGGTGAGAGAAAGTTTCGGGAGTCACAGTGCAGTGTTGGGCAGTTCCTATATGAAAAAGTGTTTTCTAAAGATAACAAGTAACTCTTACGTGTTTTACCCTAATCATATAAGCTCTCTATATGACACTCAAAATAGATATACAATCCATATTAATTTACTGTGTTATTAGACATATATGTCTTTAATCATGGAAAATGTGTTTGAAAGTAATGTTTTGTCATATTACTTCTGCATTGATGTTCAATGCATATTGAATGAATGCTTTGTCAGTATTAGTTCATCATCATTTTTGCATCAACTCATGGGCAGTGGTTCCACACCATTAGAATGAGTATTTTTCCATTTGATGCATTCACTTTGTATTCTGAGAACATAGCACTGTTAATTTTCTTATATCTAATTAAACTAACTGACATGGAGAGATTACACATGTCTTTCAATAGAATAATATAATAGTAATATAAAATTTTATTGAGAAACAACAAGCAACAAACATGCATTTCCTAATATGCGGTATTCCTACTATATGCTAAAATGTGTTGTCATATGTAATTATAATAAGAAAAATGCTTGATAGGATTATATGAACCATGCTTGTCCATCATGGGTACCGACTCCAATCCTGGAGAGCCGTGCGCTATCCTTCTAAATAAATAGATGCAAATGTTACAAGTTTGAAATAATCCACTTCTTTATTGGATTCCATACCAGCAAAAAAGGAATTTCTGCCTGTAATTGGAAAACCCATGTTATGCAGTGAATATACATCATTATGCATATATCCTCAAGTATTCTAAGAGGGCTATAATCAAATCTTATTCAAGAAGCCTAATCCAGAGCTGTAGTATGTATTGAGTTACAGGCCTAACTCACTTTTCTCCATGAATATTTCCCTGAGACGTGCAGCCAGCACACAGTCCATCAGTATGTAAAACATGTTTCGGTTTCTGTACGGACAACAGCAGGGCTGTCAGAGTACGGAGAGGCTGCCATTTCTACTCTGACAGCAGTAACATCTTAGTTCTTGTTCTTTGCTTTTGGCACCACAGAGAACCATATCCACTTGGACAGAAACGACATTTTTGTCATGGCCACGCGTATTCCTAGTGTAGGTCTTACCTTACAGTGTCACCTGCCTATTCCAGTGAATCACTGATATACTGAGTCGCCAGGTATTCCACGCCGCTCTGGTTCTCTATCTCTCTCTGTCATTTCTCTAGTATGTACAGTACACTGCCTGGCCACAAAAAAAGTCACACACTTTATTTCATTGGATCGTCTTTGGCTTTGATTATGATGCACATTCATCATGGCATTGTTTCCACATGTTTATACAAAATGCTTTTCATCCAAATTTGCATTCATTTTTTGCTGAGATCTTGTACTGATGATGGACGAGTTGAACCACTCCATAAAGTCTTCTTCGGTACAGCGCAAAGTATTTCAGTGGGGTTAAGGACAGGACTCTGTGGGGCCAGTTCATGCGTGAAAAGGATTCCTCACGCTCCCTGGACCACTCTTTCACAATTCGAGCCCAATCAATCCTGGCATTATTTTCCTGGAATATGGCCATGTTTTCCATTGATGGGATAACCTGGCCAGTCAGTGCTGTAATCATGATCCAATCATTTGCCATTAAGTACTTGTTCTCAAATATTATTTAAACGGTGACTTTTTTTTGGCCAGGCAGTTTATAATTTTTCTGATTTGAGTATTGGCTTATCAGTTCTGTTTTCAGCTATTATACATGTCCTATATTGGTCACTTGGGGTGGTGTGCAGTGCAGCAAGCTGGAATACTGTGCCTCTCATCAGAAGGTCGTTGGTTCAAATCCTGTGGTTGTCAGAGTGATTTCACTATTAACAGGACATAATTAATTTACATTTATTTATTCATCAAATGCTTTTAGAGAAAGCATGGATATGCATTCTCTGGAGCAATTGGGGGTTAAGAGTCTTGCTCAAAGGCCCAATGGCAAAATCACTCTGCTGACCAGAGGCTTTGAACCTTCACAGACACAGAACCCGACTCCACAGAGAGACATCCCAAAACACCTATGCTGCTAATTATCTACATTTTAATCTAAAACAACAACAACAAACTTATATATCATTTTACGTTCCCAATCTTATTCATGAAATCAGCAGCAAATTGCTTTCTGTAGGACTACAAATTCCTTTTCTGAATCTATATTCCTCTATTTAAATAATGTGAGAAATATTGTGCTAAACAGTTGAAACTTATAATAATTATGATAAAACAGTACCTATAAACTTTTAGCACCACTGTCCTTGACCTTTAATTGAATAATTCATTTTAAATTAGTGTGTTGTCATTTTATTACTGACATTTCCCAATGAAAATGTCCAGAAAATCATATGCTAACTCCATGTTCTATAATATGACCTTATTGTGTCTAACTAATTATGAACTGTCACCACTTTCAAAGAGTTTAAAATATCACTGTAACATTGCAAGCAAATTAGGTCACTTTTTTCAACATTACCTGCTTAAAGTATAATCATAGTAACACAACAAATGCATGTATGCATTGTGCAATAAACTGCCATTAAGCAAAACTTTCTGTAAAACTTTTCTAAATGTTATTTAATCAGAAGTTCCAAATATTACATTATTAATAAGTATCACATCCATCCTTTCGTTTTTCATTTTACCTGCTTGTTCCATACAGGGTGGCAGGAGTCCTATTCCAGAAACTACGGGCACGAGGCAGGAAATTTCCCAGGACAGGGTGCCAACTGATCGCAGTAAGAATCATACTTTCAAATAAATATGCTAGAAATCTAACAGAAATCCTGCTAAAGAATAGTAATGGATGTTTGTAGCTAACATATATTGCCTTATGTTGGCTTGAACTGAGACCTCACAAAATGCCTGGATATTTCTGATTTTTACAGTTACCCATGAAAACGCAGCACCATTACAAACATTACTTATGCACATCAGGCCTGTGGTTGAGATTATGGTTCAAAGAAAATGAGTCAAACAGAATTTCACATATTTGGCATCCTGCCACGGGTCTTCTGGTGCCTTCTGGCTTCAGGCTTACCGTGATCCTGTAAAAACATTTTAGGTGATGGATGGATGGATTCACCATATCTCAGCATAGCAGAATACAATCTTGACAGGACACTCACAGTATAAGGGCAATTCCCTATCAATAAAATGTGCTGGAACCTTCTATAAGAACCACGAACATAGAAATATATACAGATTCTGCAAATCCATCCATCCATCCATTTTCAGAGTCATGGGGGTTCCAGAACCTATCCTGTAGCCTATGGGCACAAGGCAGGGAACAACCCAGGATGGGGGGCCAGCCCATCACAGGGCACACTCACTCACCAGTCACTCCTTCATATGGGCAATCTGGTAACTGCAATTAACCTCAGCATGCTTTTGGACTGTGGGTGGAAACCGGAGTACACAGAGAAAACCCCACGACGAGACAACAACATGCAAACCTGGGTGAAGACTTGAATCCTGGTCCCAGACATGTGAAACAACAGTGTTAACCACTGCAGCACCATGCCGCCCATTTGCAAATATACATTTTAGCTAAACATAGAGAGGGAAAAACACACTGAAGCGTTCGAAAAAAAAAATTAAAAAACATGACAACGGACAGACATGATCAAAGCCAGACTAGTAACAATTAATATTTACATTCATTAAGTAAATATATAAATCAACAAACACCCAGAGTGTGCAGTTATTTTCCGGTTGAGAAAGCGGGCAGAAAATGGTAAATGAGCCTAAACAAAGCTAAACACATTTCTCCAGCAGAATGGCTTCCTGACAATAGCTTGCTTATTATGCATTCTTTGGCTTAATTTCCCTTCGCAGACATGATTAATGTGTCTGACCAGCATTACCGTATGCTTGCAAACTCCCGATTATGGCTGCTGTGGCTGCAATCTATGACTTACACTCAGTGGCCACTTTATTAGGTACAGCGGCTCGTTCACACTGAGAGTGTGCCACTTCAATCAGCCAGTCACGTGGCAGCACCTGAATATTTACATGCAGACTGGGTCGAGACCGTGTGGCCAAGCACTATAACAGCAAGAGGCTTGAGCCAAACATGATATGATGGTTGGCCCCACATGTAGTTCTCCCGGCATCTCAACAGCAGCTGCCCTATTAGGATTTTCTCATACTCCAGTGCACCGTGCTTACAGAGAATGGTGCTGTAAGGTGGCTGGCCACACAGAACGCTGGGACACTATTGGGCCTATGCTGTTTTTCATCCTGAGGAGAACTGTCCAATCGGCTCAGACAAAAATGAGCTCAGACCATCACATGCCACATCTGGATACATCAAGAAGTGGCCAGAGGTGGAAAGTTCCGGTTCAAAAAGTACAAATCCAGAGCAAGGTTTTGTGTCAACCAATCAGCTGAGTAAATGGACGTAATCAGCTGCCCTACGCAGTGGTAAACTACCCTGCAGTGTCTGAGTTGCGTCAATCAGTTAAACTTCGGTCCCTAATTCGACAGGGCACATAAGCCGAGCCACTGAGCTAACCTGACACTTTGTGGACACGCTAAGCTCTGGGTTGAATCATTCAGTCACACTGTGTCCATGCGCTGAATTTACCATCAACGCTAACGTTTTGCTAGTCTGTAGTGAGCCTTCAGTCCCTGACCGAGGCCATGCTGAGTACATAGTGGATATCACTTTATCAGCCAAAAGCAAATCCTGTGCGACACTCCAATCTCGAACAAATGAGCCGAGGTGACTACTCAAAGTGAGAGAGCAAAATCAGTCATCCAATGCAGGCTATGGCAAACTACATATGTAATACATTTACAATAAATTAATATATTATTCTTCAAATAGAACTTTGCAATATAATTGAATTTAACGTTATGCTCAGTTAGCTATTTCATCTGACCAGTAGGGGGTACTGAAAATCATCTATGAGTTTAGTTCAAAGTAGGAAAAGCTTTGCAGCAGTACAACCTAAATGATCATAACTAAAAGATTCTAAAGCAACTCCTAAACTATGTAAAATAGAACTGGATTTTAGGCTCTTATTTTTTGGCGATCAAAATTGAAAAAAAAAAAAAAAATGAACAAGCATTAAAAAGATTTACATAAAACACCCCCATGTCCACCCCCATTCAGCTGGCAAATTTGATGCCATCGTTGGGACGGTGGGTGATTCTTTACAGTGCAATGAATTAAAAAACAGCCCCAGCAGTCAGGTGAAAATTGACAGATCCATTAAAGCTAACAGAAAGTGCAAAAATAACTGGTGTGTAGTAAGGCATTTGGGAAGACACAAGCTGTCAATCCTTGAAGTGGTTCCTGAGAGAAACAAGGGTCCATCCTAGTACTATGTACAGATATCTAATAAAGTGCCTACTGAGTTATAGATTTGCAAGGACTGCTCGGTACCAGTGCTACTATACTTCTATGACGCTGGGAGACCTCTGGGAGGTGACGTTGAAGTATCAAACACAACAGGGCACAGGCAATGCCCAAATGCTGTGAAAGTTAATTACGTTACATGCACAGCCGTATTCAAATAAAAATGTAGCTGCTACTGAAGTTGTGCAAAATGTCATTTGCTATGGACAAACAATACATCATCACAGTTAAATCTGCAGGGATTTGTCTACAGTTGTTTTTACATGATTACTCATGGATGAGCTCCGACAAGGCCTTCAAGTTAATGTTAAGTAAGTAACTGGCTGATTGGCTGATTGGGTTCATAGGCTTTTTAAGTGATTAATTGATTTGTCTATTGACTTGCTGTGCTCTTTTTAATATTGGTTCTATTCCTTTGTTACAGATTCTTCTTTACTGTTATTTTTTACATAATTCTTTCTAAATTGTTTTCCACATCATCACGGAACAATTAACTAATGAAAACGATTTGCATTTTGATGTGATTTGCTATGTGGTGTTTCATGCACAGAAATAAAACCAGACGGAAGCTTTTTCCAGAAAAAAAAAAGTGTGCACAAGCACAATAAACAGAGGCATCCTCGTGAGACCAACGGAGACGTTTCTGAGAAAACTGCAAGAGCTTTATTTGGGTTTCTGGTCCTCAGTGTATGTATGCGTCTTGTGTCTTTGAGGCAGTATTGGGAGAACTCGCCAGAAGAAGTTTGTAACTATAAAAGCCAAATGCAGATTAGCTCTCAGTCCTGTCACTTGAAGGTCATCTTTTACTTCAGAGGCACATAATTAAACAAAGTGAAATTTAAAGCAGGAAATGCATCTTCAGGGCATCAGGGACATTTGAGAAGCTGCCAGTGATTATAGGCCATTTACTCTTTCTTGTTTGATCTGGTTGGTTCTGCACCCCACCCCCCCTTGCCCCAGGTCGATTCTTTCTGAATTCTGCTTGACCCCCTAAAATATCAGAACGTGCAACTAATTGAGTCCTTCGGAAAAAAAACAAAATAAGAAGAAATAAACATCCAAGTGAAGCTGTAGAGAAGTTTGCCTCTGGTATAGCACTCCATGTTTTTGAATACATTTGCTGGCAATGGACCAGCTTGGTGTTTCATTTAAACCCTTTGATGTCTCGAATTGTGGAGGTAAGATAAACGCAGAATTGCACAATGAAAATCTGATTAGTACTGTTTGGCAACCTTCCTTATATAGGAATGGCATCCCAGTTACCAGCTGAGCTGGCCAGAAATGCTACTCGGCTGCAAAGAACATGGTTAAAATGAATGTTGGGATGTTCGTCAACACTGTGCAATGTACACCGTCTGGCTAAAAAAAAAGTCTCATACTTCAATATTTCACTGAACCGCCTTTAGGTTTGATTATGGTGCACATTCATCACAGCATTGTTTCAGCATGCATATGCAACTCAAAATCTGAAGATTTATTTATTTTTATTCAGATTTGCATTCATTTTTCACCAAGATCTTGTACTGATAGGTGAGATGAACCACTCCTTAAAGTCTTCTTCAGCACATTTCAAAGACTTTCAATGGGGTTCAGGTCAAGACTCCGTGGTGCCAATTCATGTGTGAAAATGATTCCTCATGCTCCCTGAAGCACTCCTTCACAATTCGAGCCTGATGAATCTTGGCATTATCATGCTGGAAGATGCTCATGCCATTAGGAAGAAATAATCCATTGCTGGGATAACCTGGCAATTCAGTAGATTCAGGTACTCAGCTGACTTCACTTTATTGCTGCATAACGTTCCCGAGCTGTAATAATGATCTAGTCATTGGCTCTTAAGTACTTGTTTTCAAATCTTATGCAAACAATTACTTTTTTTTGGCCAGGCAGTCATAATCCTAAGTCATAAACTACACATATGATGCTATTAGAATTCACATAAAGCGATGCCCTTAAGAAGACCTTTCAGTCCAATGTGTGGAATTTACATGTGCTTCCTGTGTTCTCATGAATCACTTTTGGGAACATTATTATTTGTATTATGCCAAGGTATCCCTTGTGATGGACTGTCCTCCCAATCTCCTGCCCTGCGCTACTGCAGTGGTTAGCGATGGAAGCCCACACAAATCTAGGTAGAAAGAATTATGTTGGCAGCTCATTTGCAGCATTATACGTCTGAATCCCACTTCTGCTCTCAGTATGTATCTGTATGTGTCTGTATGCTCTCCTCATATTTCTGTGGTGGTGAGTTAGGACTCCACATTTGTGATCAGAAGGTCACCAGTTCCAATCCCATGGCTAACAGGGTGATCTTATCTCTGTTGAGCCCTTGGGTACGGCCCTTATCCCCAACTGCTCCAGGGACTTGCGTACCATGTTCTCTGGTCTCCATGCCTCTTTGGACATTTGGAAGTGTGCCTCAGACCACACATATTTTTAATACTGGAGTCTCCTCAGTCAACTTTGTTGAAGATTTAGTACATCAGTTCCCTTTAGAATCGGAACAGCTCTTTGCTGAAATCATATTAGTGGTTTTCTGCATGTTTTTTGGAGTTATAATGGCGTTTACTTTTAGCATGAATAGCATTTTGCAACATGGCCAGGGTGCAACATGAATTGATTTTTGTCATGCCAGAGAAAAGATTCTTTGAGAGTTTGGCTTTTCCTGCCCCATTTATCTAACATAAAAATGAGACCACTGCAACACAAAGATGGAACTGCTTTGACTTACATTGTTCTGATCTGAAAATAACACAAAAGGCTGAGCTGAATCTAAAAATAATAATAATAATAATAAAAAGATCTCTACAGGGTATTGAAGAAACCTTTCTTATATCTGCATGAAG
>JAODKL010000021.1:15980836-16022533 GCA_026780765.1 Petrocephalus schoutedeni | reverse complement strand
GAAAAAATAAAAACGCATGGATCGATATTTATGTGGTCACATCGATGCATCGGATCGTTTGCCAATTAATCGATACAAATCGATGCATCGTTACATCCCTAGTCTGTGGCCTGTGTTTCTATATTTAATATAGGCCTGTTGTTTAATTTCAAGTTGAAATTTGCTTTCGAAATTTTGTTGACCATCATTTTGTGCTTTTTCTTCCTTAAAAGTACTAGTTCAGGCACTGCTGTAAAAGTATAATTTTAGCATCAGTAAAAAACCCAAATGATACCCAACCCTAGCTGAGGTTAGGGGTGCACAAGTATTCGTCACAAATTTTCACATTCTTCCGTCCAATTTCCAATCTTATGCCCCTAATCCTCACAAATTGTCAGGTTGGGAGGGAAGCATGACCCAGGTATACAGTAGCTAGATGAGAGGATTAACAGGGGCTTTATTTAACGGTAAGGCCCAGAAACTGGAAAACAAATGACTGCAAGGGGACTAAACCCAGGACAGAAAGCAACAACTAGCTGGGGCCGGGGGAAATGGGTGGACATTGAGAACACCAACTGTAACAGCTACGATGACTGAGCTGGGGAACACAGTGAGGACAAGCACATATATATGACTAGCTAAGGTGCGGAGGATTATTACCAATAACAATTAGGGGATTACCGGATGTTCACCACTTCCAGCCAAATGAGGACATGACAGAGGCAGGTCATCATCTGATTCAGGACCAAGGCTGGGTTCAGTGGGGCGAGGCCCAGGGTAATGGAATGGGATCCTTTGGGCAAGTCATTGAGAGGGGCCTCCCCTAGGTCCTCCTCCGACGAGGAGGTTCTAGGGAAATTATAGTCTCTAATTGGGGCAGTGGTAGCCTAATTGTTAGGGAAGGCCACTTGTGATTGAAAGGTTGCTGGTTCATTTCCCTGACGAGGTACCCTGAGCAAGATACTGCCCTCAAGCGCTGCTCCCCAGGTGCTAAATTAGCTGCCCACTGCTATGTCACATTGTCACATATACTTTAGGTTAAATACAGAGGCACATTTCGTTGTTGTGCACTGTGTGCTGAGGTGTGTCAACTATGACTTTCACTAATTGGCTGTCCCTTTTATTTTGTCCCTTCTATCTAGGGCTGTTGTGACCCTGTACAGCATAAAGGATTATTGGCCATTTGATCTAATAGTGGTGCTCTTAAGTCACATGCCCAAACACTTCAGCGAGTTTATGAGAATGCATATGCCTGCTCATACATGCTCAGGGTTTTTGACCATATGCTAACATTAACCTATATCATCAATTCATTGAGTCAAGACTACCGAATCAGAAGAAAGTATTCCCACAGTGTGTGCGTATATATTTAGCCATAATCTGTACCAAAATCTAAATTTTTTTTAACAGTTTGTTCTTCAAACGCATCACAGTTAAATGTTGCTGCAACATTTTGAGCAATTTATTTCCCAAAGCCCTGCAAAATAAAACACCTTGGTTGTTTTTCAAAATGTGTACTTGACCATACGTGTTCTCATGTACCGGTTTCATTGCGTCGCAAAGTTTGTTCTTGGGAGGCAAGTTTACAAGACCAGTCTTGTCAAGACCACAGGTATGATCTTCCCCTTCTTGATTTTGGTATTCATTGCGCCCCAAGTTCGTACTTGGGAGGCAAGTTGACAAGACCGGCCTTGTCAAGATCACATGTATGATCTTCGTGTTCTTGGTATTGAGAAACACCCTTTGATTCATTGTGCCCCAAGTTCATTCTTGGGAGGCACGTTAGCAAGACCGGTGTTCCCAGGACCACAAGTATGATGTTCGTTTACTTGGCATTGAGAAACGCCCCAAGTTCATTCTTGGGAGGCAAGTAATCAAGACCGGTGTTGCCAAGACCACAAGTACGATCTTCACCTTTTTTGTATTGGTATTAGTATTCATTGCGCCCCAAGATCGTTATTGGGAGGCAAGTTGACAAGACTGTATGATATTCATGTTCTTGGTATTGAGGAACACCCCATGATTCATTGTGCCCCAAATTCATTCCTGGGAGTCAAGTTTACAAGATCGGTCTTGCCAAGACCACAAGTATGATCTTCACATTCTTGATATTGAGAAACACCTCTTAGTTACCCAAGACTCTGTGTGAGACAGAAGCAGTTGGAAGCTGGATGTTTAGACTAGCCATTCATGTGTCTACAAGAGAAGACGCCAGGGGGCATTTTACATGGTTTTACCTAAAATTATTAGATGACACAACCATGAAATATTGTCTGTACCTTGAAAAAAAATAATGCAATTACAGTTAATTTCTGATAGCATCAATACCACATCTATCTCAGTACTAAACCATCACTTAACAGGAAAAACAACACAGGCAAAAATAATGGCTTTACAGTATTACATTTGGGGGAAAGAGGACATAAGAGAATAGATTAAAGTAAATTTTAAAAACCCTACAAGTTTACATGTTTAGATGGCCAACTGCCCTTGGCAATGCTTTATACAGTAGTTTACATGTTTAGGTAAAAAGTGCTATCAGTTAAATTAGGAAAAAAAGACATTTAAAAAATGAACATTTCACTAAAATCAGGACATCAGAAATCTTCATAAAAAGTATGACTTTGACTTTTAACATTGCATGACGCATTGATCTGGTAAACCTATACTTGCCTTTTTAGGTTCTGTTGTTAGCCAACGTTTATTAAAACATTTATAAGGTTTGCATTTGTATGCTCAAACCACTAGGTAATGCATTGGTAAAAAGGAGCAAGCCTTGTGTTGTAGAGCTTGATAGTGTGATTCTATCATCATTTATATAGTTGATTTAGTCATTTATGGTTATCTGTAATCCAGGAATCATCAATCAACTATAATTCTTTGATACTTGAATGTACCCCTAACCCACCCATGTGTATTAACTTGAATGTTATTCTCAAATGACTGTGATTTAGACAAAAGTAGAATGGAAAACAGGTGCAATAAATCCCTGTCTCTTAGACAGTTCTATTCTCTCGATGTTCTTCGTTTTTTTCCTGGAGGATGGTGCTGAGTTTTAGCAGCTCCCTGGCAATCTTCTGGGCCTCTGGTCTCTCCGATGGCTCTTGAGCCAACATCTTTTCGATCAGTTTATGCTAAAACATAACAAAAGGATGCATCTATGTTAAAGAACACCCCCAGTGACACACGCTGTATGTGCTTTTACAAGTTTTTCAAAACAGTTTATTATTTACCTCAGCACTGTATTTGGTGGAAAATTCCTTTGGAAATTTTTTTTCATTTCGAATCCCCGGCCACAGCTGTGAATTAAAAAAATACATACAAAAACCATTATGGACCAGTTGCAGTTTACTGAAGCATTATTTTTCTCTAGAAAATTACAGGTCAATGCCCTAAACCTTCTGTGACTTGGCTCATATACAACCCCAATTCCAAAAAAGTTGGGACATTGTGCAAATTGTAAATAAAAACAGAATACAATGACATGGAAATCTAATAAATCCATATAATATTCACAACAGAACATAGAAACATATGCCCACCTTTACGTCTGAGAGACACTGCAACTCTAAGATGCTCTTTTTATACCCAATCATGTTACTGACCTGTTGCCAATTGACTGATTTAGTTGCAAAACGTTCCTCTAGCTGTTGCTTTTTTGTACAACTAACTTTTCCAGCCACTTATTGCCCCTGTCCCAACTTTTGAGACGTGTTGCTGTCATGAAATTCAAAATGAGCCAATATTTTTCATGACACAGCTAAATGTCTCACTTTCAACATCTGATATGTTTTCTATGTTCTGTTGTGAATAAAATATGAGTTCATTAGATTTTCATATCATTGCATTCTGTTTTTATTTACAATTTGCACAAGGTCCCAACTTCTTTGGAATTAGGGTTGTACAAATGATAATTAAGATTTTTGAATTGTAGTTTATACATATCGATTATACATTTTTTGGTGGCTACACTTTGTTGTACAGTATATACTTTTTGATAGCAAATCAATCAGCATGTCTTGATGTTTACTCACATCTGTCTTTTCCATTCCTGTCTTCATGGGCCAAACAAGTTCAAAGTAGATCAGTCCCAAGGCAAATATGTCAACGTTCCTGTCATAGTGATCACTTTTCATCTGTTAAGACATTTTCCACAGTTAAGTCTGCTCTGGAGCACAACTGATTACATTTTGCTTAAAACTAAGCAATACACCTAGGTATAGTAAGTTCATAAATCCACTTGATTAAAAATAAACAGTATATTTTAAATAAATGTTTGCCTGTGTAAAACAGTATGATCAAACAATTGCAATATACTGCAAAACAATCTGTCTAATTGCTAATGTAGTTTAAACCAGGTTACCTGTTCAGGGCTCATGTAGGATTTTGTCCCCTTTCTTTCTGTCCTTTTGAGCAGGACCCCATCACTGGAATTTTCAGCAAATGTCACAAGACCAAAGTCGCCAATCTTTACCTTTCCATCAAGATCAAATAATATATTTGCAGGCTGTGAAAGAAAAAAAAAAACGAGGTCAGCAACCAGGTTGAGTAAATGCTGTTATATGCAAAAGCAAGGAGCTTAATTTCTCTTTATGAATGAAGAGCTACATGACGTTTAACAAAAGCTCACGTTTCATAAAATAATATTGTCCAAGAGTGAGTTGGGGGGCATCTCTGTAAGTAGAGTCAGAGACTCCAGACTATTCTGCCTATTAATTCCAAACATTGACTCCTGTTACCCCTTTATTGTTCATATAGTACAACCCCGTTTACAACGCTGTGTAAAATGTAAATAAAATGCAATGATTAGCAAAATATATAAACTCTATTTAATTGAAAATAGGACAACATAAGACAACATATAAAATGCTAAAACTGAGAAATGTTGTTTTATGAAAAATATATGCTCAATTTGAATTTCATGCCAGCAACACATTTCAAAACAGTTGGGACGGGGGCAAAAAAACATTGGAATTTTATCATTTACGGTACATAATACCATTAACAGATTCAGAGAATCTGCAGAAATCTCTATGCAAGGGACAGGGCTGAAAACCAGTATTGGATTGCCATGATGTTTGAGTCCTCAGATGGCACTGCAGAAGAAACCACATCTAAACATGACTATGCATGTATTACAACACCATGGTTCCACAGTAGAAGAGTATGGATGCTAGGCTGGCCTGCTTGCAGTCCAGACTGGTCACCCTTTGAAAACATTTAGCGCAAACAAAAAATACAAAAACAAAGGAGACCCTGAACTGTTGAGCAGCTGAAATCCTATTTCAGGCAAGAATGACACAACATTTCAGTTTCAAAACTACAGCAACTCCTCAGGTCCGAAATGTTTACAGACTGTCGTAAAATGAAGAGGAGATGCTCAATCACTACTTTATTTGTGCTAGCCCTGGTGTCTGGTGTTGACCTAATCCCTCACTCAAAAGGGAAGCCATACTCTAAACAAAGGACGTGTTCTGCACCCAAGCCCTTCCACCAAAGTGCGTCAGTTTGCCATTCTCTCAGATTCCCAGAGATCAATCGGGCCCTGACAGGCTATGCTCATATTCACTCAGTCATAAATGATACCTGCTTTACCAAGCTTGGTCACTTATTTTTTTTTTAAAGGTAGGAGTATCACTAGAGATTTATGAAAAGTTGGCAAAGCTTTTGCAAGGGTGCAAAATTTCCTGATTTTAATGAAAGTGAGTGAGAGGGTGGGGTGTTAAAGAACAACCCAAGTGATGTCCCGATTTAAAAGTATGAATGAGACAGTGTAACACATTCTCAAACTAGGATTACATCACCAACATACTCTGTTTATATTCTGAAGTGATAGGGACAGTGCTGAAAAGCTATGAGATCCAAAATGGGATGGCAAATGGAAACACGTGATACGGGGATCAGGGATGGGAGAGAGGAACAGGGACTATTTCATCTTATTTATCACAACTTTATTTACCTCCCAGCTACCGGGTGCTGGAAGGAAGCAAAAACATGGACTGTCTTTGGGTACCCGAAGACCAGATTGGCAAACACCGCTTTAAAACATTAGCTTCCTTTGACATCAGCAATGTCTTTGCTTGTGTACCTTCAGGTCTCGGTGGATGCGTTCCTTTTCGTGAATGTACTCCACTCCTTTAACCACCTGCTGGGCTATGTTGAGTGCTTGCACTCTCCTGGAAGGATTCTGGGTTTCATTATTTTCAACGATCCACGTTCTTAGGTCACTTTTACAGAGCTCCATCTGGATGTAGAGGTACTTTTCACAGTTGCTGCCAGAACTAGAAAAAGAAAAATCACTCAAATACAGAGTAAAACCTTTTAAAATGAGATTATGCAACAATACATGCAGTATATTATATATTATTATAGTAATATATTATATATTAGGTGAAGAATAGTTTGACCAAAAAAAGAAAACAAAATGTAACATTCACATCATGTAAAATATTTTAATGCTAATGTATCATACGTGGTTTCTGCAGGCTTCAACAAGTTAATTTAGACCTGTCTAAGACCTTTTTAAGACCATTATAAATGCAGTTAAGTCCTAATTTATGTCCATACTGGTAAAAGTATGAAGGAGAGGAAGGAAATTATTTGCAAAGTACATAAATTTATTCACATTCAATATGAGGACTCAGCTATTTTTTTTCTTCTCCAATGAGAGGAGATGCCATGTTAGCCCACACACCACGACAGGACACACTAGCTGGGTGTGCTCTGATATATTCTGACTAGGCTACACAGTTTGCAGTTTGAAGACATTTTTAGGCCCAAAATTCAGATTATTGGATTTTAGGCCTTTTAAGGACCCACAGAAACAATGATCACTATGACTGTTTCCATGTGAAACTGGAAAAGTCCAGCTGTCCAAAAAATTGTACAAGAATTGAATAAAACAGCATCACCCAGTCGTCTGGTTATAGCAATTTGTCCCTTTTAAAGTCATTCAGATCTTTACGTTTGCCCATTTCTCTTGCTCCCACTCATCGCCTATGAAAACTGGCTGTTCACTTCCCATTTAATATATCCCCGGTCTTGATTAGTGCTGTTGTTTTTAGATAATTCTCATTATTGATATCATCTGCAGGTGGTCATAATGTTTTGGTTTTTCAGTATATAAAATATTAATTCATACAAACGAGTTTCTTGAGTAACTGCTGTCAGAAACTTAACAGCTGGAGGGCTACGTCTACTATAAATCTGCAAGTTACTTCACGTTAGTTACTTAATGTTTTCAAACAAGTGAGACTGAATAACTTAACTGAATAACGAGCAGCTCTCAGTAAGAACATGCACACACCCAATAGCGTGAACTGTAAAAAGCCCCAGAACACATAGATAGGATCACTGAATTTGCTTTAAAGACCTTTGAATGTAATGAAAAGTGGTGCAGCACCAAATTACTTCACTGACAGGTACTGATGGTTTAAAAACAGCAGGTAGTGTTTGTTTGAAGAAAATATTATTACTTTGAGGTGCTCCACGAAGATTCATATTGGTACTTGGTGTCCTCTTCCCAAGACGAGTAGTACCGAACTATGTTAGGATGTTGCAGGCTTACCAAGGCAGAAACTTCACGGAGGGATTTTCTAAGAATTAAAAACCGTAAGAGATCACATAAACAAATTAACACGTGCCACCTGATAACCATGAAGAGATTAATTTTTATTTTTGTCAAGCTGAAATTGATGACAAAACCATAACATTTTCTTTTTTAAATCAGCCTATTATAATTGTCTGTTCTTGCCAGTTAAGGGCATACATAAATAAAAGAAAAACTGTTGTTTCTTACTTGCTGCTCTCAACTATCTTAACAGCAAAAAATTGGTCTTCGAGTTTGCGCTTTGCCTTGAAAACACAGCCAAAACCGCCTCTTCCAATCGGCGAGATTGTATCATAATCTTGCAAAAACCTTAACCAAAAAGAATGGGGGGGGGGGGATATCATACACAGGAGCTTTACAGCAACAGCGTAATTTTAATAATATGAACATATTGCCGTCTTATGCATAGCACTCTGCAATCTCGAATTTGCCTTCAGATTGGAAATTGAATGGTCAGGACCCCACAGACCTTGAAGCTTGGATGGGGGACTTCTGCATTGATGCTCCCAGACTGGTTTCCTTTAAGAATCAGGATTATATATATATATATATATATATATATATATAATATAATGTATAATTAAAAAACATTCTACAAAAGACTTCAGATATGGGACGAGACTTAAACTGCCTTTACACTTGTTGATGTAGCGCCTTTTTGCCATTTAAAGTTATCATTAAATTAAGCAATCGATTCTCCACAATATTGTGGAGGTCTGCAAAATAAATGTGAAAAAGGCACTCTGTTGTAAATGAGGAATACCTGCTTATTGTCAGATGGGAGGCAGGAAAAATTCGCAGCCAATCTAAAAATAAAAAATAAAAAAAAGGAAGATTATCTCAAAGTATTTCACTTTACATTCGGTAATCACAACTGAGGAAAGGACAGAATTGTTATACATGATTTTCTAAAAGAGCAAATCTTGCAGAACTTTCTGTTGCTTGGAAACAAAGGGTTTAAGAAAAAATATTTACTTTCTTTTGGGCTTGTTAGATGCAGGGGTTGTTTCCTGAGAAGGGGGAAAATATTTTGATTAAACACACACCCATCTCTGTTTACTTTTATCACATTTACTTAAAATCACAAATCTCTCAATACTAGTCCAAAAATGTATACACGCACCAGGTTTATTTTTTTAATTTTTATTTAAAGCAGTGCCCTCAGTTCTGACTCCCTTAACTCACCGTTTTCAGGCTTTGAACACCAGAGGAACCCACAAAAACAATGCTATCTGTGCCTTCTCCCATGCTCTGCTCTTTAGTGGAATCTTGGGGAACACTGTAGGTAAATATATAGTCAGTGAAATGTTGTCACTTGATTTCCTCTTCAGGCATCATTTACAAACACGGAATTCTGTGAAAAGTCTGTGCATAGAAGTATTTAAAAAAACTCTTAAGAACTTAAAGTAGTATGCACAGAAATTTTAACCTCATTTATTTTTGTCATAGAAATCCAATTTTTTTTAGCCACAGAAGCGAACAACAGAATCAGAAGCTGTGTCTGGTCGCTGGTCTCCAGAAATCCAAAACAATCAAAAATGGGTTGGATCATCGACATCCTCACCGTAAGATGGGGGAACCAAAGATGTTGCAGTCTTCTGAGTCGTCAAGTCTGAGTGGGTTTTTCGTTAGCAGTGACGGAGTGCGATTCTGTTTGAAACCATAAGCTACATGTTAAAAATGAGTATAATATCTATATAAATTTTATACTTCTCAGCTGAACGTATGTTAGCCTGAACATAACCAGAATGTATTGGTTATCCCTATCCAGCCATTAGCTGTGGCACTGACCTTTTGGTCACCTGCTGCCTTATGAATCCAGTGAGCCCTACTTTGAGCTGTGTACACCACCAGATTGCTGTGGTGCCAGCTGACATGATAGAGGGATGTGACTGTCCTCCTTCTTTCTTGGTTTCTCTCTTTTTTTCAATAAGGGATGCCTTCCATGCTTGTCAAGCACCTTAGGGGGCTAAAATTCCTATATTATAATATATTTTGTCTTTTTGTTCACCACACTATTGTTTGTCCCTTACTTACATTGTTCTTGGTCCTAGTGCCCTCCCATGCACCTGTCCCCTATTGTGCAGCTGTAGCACAACAATTTGTGTGTGATACAAGTGTGATACAGACCAGAGCCACAAGGATCTTTAGTTTTCGGCAGGGTTTCAGAGCACCCAGTTTGGCCATGATGTCACTGCCAGGGTTAGTGGTGAAAGAAGCCACGTACCCGAAGGGCATCCCATGCCAGCTGTGCCGCGTTCTGCTTCGCCTCCTTTGCGTTGTTCCCCTTGCCTTCAGGAAACTCCTCTCCACTGATGGAAGCCTTATAAAAAAATCTACAATATAAACATAGTGTTTTTCCCTCTATAATAATCAATAACCTCATAAATACACCTTATTCTTCACCCGCTTGATACAGTACTTACTGAGGATTGTGTGCTGGTCCTCTCTTGTCCAATAGTTTGAAATCAAGGACCATTTTGTGCTTCTGGCAGTGATTGTTTAAGAGTCCGATGTAGTTTTTCTCTGGGGTTGACTCGGCTGTGCTCAAACTCCACTCGTCCATTTCGTTAGCGACCGGTCTCATGCTAGCCTCGCCCCCTTCCTTTAAATGAGAGCATGGGAAAAGGAAGGATTCTCACTGACAGCCCACCATCCACCATAGCACTGTTTCCCAATCCGTTCATCGGGGGCCTACAGTCAGTCCACGTTTTTGCTCTCTCCGAGCTCCCTGGCAGACAGTCCTCATTTTTGCTCCTTCCTCAGTGTGGAAGGAATAATTTGTCTCCAATGGCACTCCTATTTCTCAGCTCCAGACCGAAAAATAACTAAGTCTGCAACGAATGAAATGGTCAGGCAATATTTTTAAATTTTATTAGTGTGATGATGCAAATCAGCAAGAGAGCGTGCTCCACATAATCCCAGGTGCTTGCACACTGAGCAAAGAAGAGGTGCAACACTATGAACTCCCAGAAGAAAAAACATGGACTGTCTGTGGGTCACCGAGGGCTGGATTGGGGAAACACCACACTATAGTATTTCACCAAACCCACACTCAGAAAATGTACTACTGAAAAAAGCAGGAATGGCGAAATATACAGCATGACATTGTATTTTACACTGTGTTGTGGAACCTCTGGCGACAATGTGCATGGCCCCATTCTACCTGGTCCGTGGTTGCTTCACGAGTCAACTCTTCATAAACCAGCCTGGCCGCCTCCTCCTTGGCTTCCTTCTTAGTTTTTCCGTAGGCTTCAGGGAACTCTCTGTCACCAACGACAAACTTGCAGCACCTACAGAGGGAGTCGGAAAGTGAGCAGATGTGGAACAGGCATGGTATCCATGGCAGCATATGACAGTGATCATCGGGAAAAAAATTAGGAGTTTGGCTACAGATCCGCAGCCACTCCAATCATGCGTCATTCTCGTGTGCACATTCACTAACAACTGGATAATGACTGAATAGTTACTGTGTGGCGCTGGCTGAAGAAATTCTGGTATATTCTATTGGTACTATTTTGGCCCTTTGCTTCTGGCCATGTTCATTCAGCCAACATATGTAGTTTGCCTGCTTGATGGATCCGTTGCTGACAGGTGAGGGAGCCTCAGTTCGGCTGGTCACCTGCAGAGCAACACGGCATGCTGTCAGAAAACCCATTAGCCGTACACCCTGCTACTGCACATTCCCTTCATAATAAGTCCACAGATGCTCTGCTTATTTCCTGAAGCAGAATGGTACAGTAACAGTAACCCAATATGGCAGGCAGCCAATCAGCAACTCATCTCTAAATCTGGTAAACACAACAATAGCACAACATGTAATGATCATGCTTACAGAATCATCTGGCTGGATGCTTTCCCTGGATAGTTCCTCGAATGCTTTTTTTGCGGCGTTCTGCTTTGCCTCCCTTTTAGTGTGCCCCACTCCCTCTGGGTACCTTTCATTGTTCAGCACAGCTTTCATAACAAACCTGGATGATATTTATAATGAAAAATAATGATAATAACAGCACCTCTAACAGAACTCTCAGCTTTTTACACTGACATGTTGATATTCTTAATATTCTTAAACATCCTGAAAAGGGCAAGGTACGTGCTTATTAAAGGAATAATGTTTCAACTTACATTCCATTTTCTGGCACTTTGATTTCCTCGTAGAACAGATTGAAACGGTTTTTCTGAGCTAATTCGTTAAGCTGCGCGACGTAGTTTGATCCATCCATAATCTAAACAACCCATTTAACAAATTGTTTTAAAAACTTAATAAATGAAACGACTCGTTCAAAGAACAGCAAAACCAACATGTTGCATAATGACAAACAAGGTGCAAACATACGCTTTGATTCCTCCCCTAATTCTGGACGGCATACGATTTAATTCGTTCATTTTCAAACAGGACTACTTCAGCCATTAAGTGTAATAAGAGTTTAGGTTACGAGCATTCCTATTTCACGGTCATGACTTTTAGCTTAAGTTAACCCAGTTCTTGCTTCATGGAACACCACCCAGTTCAGTACAAGCAGTACTCCGATTTCTGAATGTTTACTAAAATGGCATTTTATGCTTTTCTGTCCATTAAGTAAAAACTTTATTAAGTATGTAAACCACGTGCATCAGAAGAATTATAAGTGCTGACACACGTATATATGATCACACACATTCTACGTACCAAAACAGGTCTGCTGGGCTCCTCGCTCAGAAAGTTTCGATTTCGCTTCCTAGGAAAGCGTCAGCTGCCGTGGCAAGACGTCACACGCGGGTTGGCCAATAGAAGCGCTAAGCGTGACGTCGACAGGAAGTACTTCGAAGGGAACTCGAAACCAGTGATGTGCAAGCCGAAACTTTTTTACTGATTCGATTAATTTCGTTAAGTTCACTGAAAAGATCGAGTTATTTGAATCATTGATTCGTTCAATAATAATACTTCACGTATTACTTACTGGGTGGGGTTAGAAGTGAATTGCTGTAAACAATATGGTTTTATGTATTATTCTAATAATAAAATTATTATGAATTATTACTATAAGCTACAAATACATGCATAATAATCAAAAGTTTAATTAATATTTTGCAGTACAAACCTGGAACTCACTCGTGGCAATACTTATTCTGGCTAATAAATGTCACTGCACTACATAGTCAGTGTAGGGTCCATAGACTCAGCCAACCACCGAAACAATGAACCAATGAATCATGTGAATGAAAGGAACTGGTGAACCAAAGAACCATGTGAACGAAAGGAACTAGTGAACTAAAGAACCATGTGAACAAAAAGAACTGGTGAACCAGAGAACAATGTGAACAAAAGGAACTGGTGAACCAAAGAACCATGTGAACAAAAGGAACTGGTGAACCAAAGAACCGCTGAACGAACGACTGAATCCAATGACCAGGTGAACTAGAAGACCTGGTGAACCAACGGGCCTTCACTTCAGGTCGGTGGTAGCGCTCATATTATGCTGGTCATTGTAGTCACTGATCTCAGGTCAGTGGAACTGTATATTCAGAGGGAGAGGCTTGGTGAACTTAAACGTGACAGCTATTGGCTGGAAGTCGTCACGGCTGTGTTTCTATGCTGTTTACTGAGCGACTGCCAAAAAAAGTGAGCCACAATTACTGAATGGACTGACGCGAACGTTAGCGCTTAGCAGGCATTCCGCGCATGCGTATACAGTGATTCGAGTTCTTTCTGTTGGAGGGAATTTGTGTGTTCAGTCCACTTTAAAGATTTGTTCGAAAAGACAAGTTCGTTCGTGATTCTCACATCACTACTTGAAATACTAGTGCTGAACAATTCAACTGCTCATTTTAGATTTATTGCTGTGCGTTTCAAAAAGGAGTGGTTTTATGCTGGGTTGGCGCAGCCTGGATAAATGCAGTGTTGATGAATGGCGAGTAGTGTGCAGATATGTAGCCTGTCCGAACGTGACATGCGATGAGTAGAGTTGAGCGAACACCTGGAAGTTCGGGTTCGGCCGAACTTCGCCGCAAAGTTCGAGTTCGGGACCCGAACTCGACCTGAACTTGCCCCCGAACCCGGACCCCATTGAAGTCAATGGAGACCCGAACTTTGGAGAACTAAAATGGCTCAAAAAAGTCATAGAAAGGGCTAGATGGCTGCAAAATGAGGGTAAGAGCAGGACAATTGCCCTGCAAACAAATGTGGATAGGGAAATGGCTTAACCCTCTAGGGTCAGCCGTGATGCCCACCGGTGTTTATGGCTCGAGTTGAGGGGGGATGAGGAGGGATGTCATCCCCCCTGAAATAAAAGCAGCCAAAATCATCTCCCTTCTAAAACGTACATCCCCCTGTTCCATCCCATAAACGATTAAATTCACCATCTGATTTTTTTACAACTCGTCTACTGGTCATAAACCTACCGCCTAGATTGTCGTAGCTTGCTCCCCTCAAGCATTTGGCAAATGCTGCCGATAATAACATATTAAATATACATTATGAAAATAGTTAATTAGTTAAGTCGCAGTAACAAATAGTTGCCTTTAAAACATGTTTAAATGATTCAGGCTTTTGTTAATGTTTAATTAAAATGTATCGGTTGACATGAAATTATTTGTAGATATTTTTGTCACTGTTCATCTTCGATGCTTCTTTGATGTTCGTTTTTATGATGCCCCGGCAATGTACGGTCTCAGCCTATTCAATCTGATACGATTACCGACTTTAGCCATTAGCGAAAATACAGGCAGTGCGGCCGCACTGGAGCTCAGAGAAACGGGGAGCGCTAAAGAGGGTCGATCGAGCAATGAAAAGTTAATGTAACAAGCTAAGCTGCCTTTCACTATTAACCATTGTGCAACTTACGCCACCTACTGACCAACTGGCGTAAATCACACCGCTGTAAAAATGACACCGTGGCATGCCTATTATTTAATAAGACATGTTGGACAATTAAGAGTTGGGGAGGCAATTTTAAAAATGAGCGAACTGCATATTTATATACTCAAAGTGACATAATTGAGAACAGTTTTGTTTTTTTAATTTTCAGGGTGGGGAGACTTGTAGATTTGTCTGAGTGCATGTACAGGAATGAGGAAGGGGTCCATTATAAGAAGCTTACGCTACTGACGTTATCGTACAGCTTAATCTCAATAGCCACAATGTTTAACTTATTGTTCGTCTGGGGCGAATGTGATGAGTGGGTTGTGTCAGTCGCAGACAGACTGACGGTCATCATGACAGGATGACTAAAAGGGTAAAGGATAATGCGATGAACACTTTGGCGAATTTTGTGTATGGGGAAGGCCGTGACTGCAATGAATTATTTTTGGTCATAGGTTTCCAGCGTGGTCCATTTTAATTTCACAAGTCATGTCTATTCATTTCTAAAATACAAAAATTAAAGGTAAATACCTATTTCTAGACCACATATGTTTCATTACAACAGCAGCTATAAGCACTTGATACATTTCACAGCAAAAAAAAATGAAATAAAAAATTTGCTTTCAAATCCAAGCATCATTTTAAATGTACAAAATATTTTTGCTTGTATGAAATTGCTTAGGTGTCCACGATCTTCATAAAGAGGATTTTATTTTGTTAAATGAGTGAAGTTTGTTCTCTCTCCTCCGCTCAGTCATGGTCAGCGGCTGTGTCACCAGGGCAGTTTGCTTTTAAGTCATCCGCATCTGCAGGTTTAGAAGGAAAGTTATTCTAAACATCAGGTTTCGACAGCAAGTCGATGCTGAGGAGCAGTCGGCTTCATGCGACTTACCACTGTACGCAGTGCCGCACCATATGCAATACAAGTGCTCTCCTCTCAAATACGAAGTCAGGGTCTGCAGCTTGTCCAGCGGCTATACAGAGAATGGTAATATGTCATCATGGGCAACACTACGCTTTTCTCCCAGGGGGTGCAAGGTGAGACCAGTCAACCAGTCATTCATTACAGGCTATGCCAAATTGAGATACACATGTACATTTATTTAAAAATAAAACTGAATATGTTTACAATAAATTATTACACAGTGATATGACTGACACGACATTTTCAAATAAATTTAAAATATATTTTATATTATTGAACTTAATATGTTCAAATAATATTTTCATTTGACCACTAGGGGGTCAAATCAATTGCACCCCTGATTAAATCACCTATGGTTACCATCTAACAAGAGGAAATCAAATATGTATTTTATTTCATCATACACTTTTCAATGCTGTAAATATTATTAGGTATTGATATAGTTTTGCAAAATACATTAGCAGGAAGTGATCCATCATTAAAATGTGAACTGCAGAGCAGGCCTTGCTCAGGGGGCTGGCCCACCCAATAGCTGAGCAAATGCCAAACAATCATACAGTATAATAATAATAATAATAATAAGAAGGAGAATTTATAATAATAATAATAATAATAATAATAATAGAGTGGAATCAAGGGGGAAAAAATTTAATTAACTTTTTGCCCATTTACACCCAAAGCCCCTCCAGAGAGTCCTGTGGCCTATCCTGCATCTTGGATCTGTCACCATGCCTGCAGCATCTGCAGAAATGTGTAAACATCCCCAGTTCACTCAAACCCATATGGTGCCTTTTCAACAAATGTTGGCAAAAGAGATTATGAACTAACAGTTAGTTGCTGGCCTTCATCTTCCTCTTCCTCTGCTTCATCTTCTTCGTCGCTCTCCTTGTTCGTAGTGTCAGGCCAGTACCAGCTTTCCCGGGGAACTCTAATGTCCTAGACACAAGGACAAAAAGTTAGGTAGTAGTCATGGATTACAATAGCATTATCACTTGGGCTTATCTGACTGACATCTGGCCAGACAGGTTGAACTGTTGCTCTGTGGTATTAACATATTTAAGCATGATAATTATATGTAGTGGCATGTGCTACAGTGTCAGTGGACTGAGATTTGACAATGGACCCATTGGTTTGTGGGGCATCTGGGCTGACCTTCTGGTTATCCAGCTGCTCACAAACACGCTGGCTCTTTCGCAAATCCCCCTCCGTCTGCCGCTGCTCCCTCTCTGACCTCATCCTGACCCTGAGGTACATAAATGGCACACAAACACAGCAGTCCCAGACGTCTCAGTATCACAAGGAGGCAGAACTGACCCGATAAGCTGATGGGTGAGACAGAGCCTAGGCAGTGCTGAGACCATGAGGCCACTCACCTGAAGTCTTCCAGGGACTGTTTTTCTGCCTGGTGCTTAATGCGCACTTTCTGCCGGTGGTGCTCCAGCTTCTCTTCTGCCCTCCTCTTCTGCACAGCCTCCATTCCAATGCCCCCCCTGTCTGATCCATTTACAGTAATGCGTCACCTCAAGTACCTGGCTTGCATTTGGATGTCCAAGCTTGGCAGCTAGCAGGTTGTAGTAAGAAGTTCCAGAGCTTTTACAACAAACACTCTAAATATGATATTGGTTGCAAACATTAAATTCATGTGCTAACGAGGAGGTAGAAATCACACCTGTTTTGATGTTCAGCGGAATAGGTTCAACTCTTCCAGCCCCTGTAAAAACAGAAGGAAGTCCATGTAATTATGTAACCAGCTGCTTTTTCTAAATACTTTTGAGTCCCATGATTCTGACCACAATAGGCCATTAAAAGAGGCATTGATTTTGTTTGAGAAAACACCAATAGTACCCCTGACATGGCTAACAGGGGCAATATCTTCAATTCACTTGAACATCAACAAGAAGGTGGTGCCCAACCTTCCTTCCCCAAGCCATGCCCTGCTTTATATCCCATTTTCTGCAGAAGCGCAAAGCCTTTGTTCTCATTGCCAATGGTGCTGTGCAGCTTGGATTCCCGACTCTCGTGCTCCTGTTCCTTGTACGTCTTCTGGCGGTTCTTCAGATTCTTCTCCTTGTGTAGCTCTTCTTTTTTCATAGCTTCCTTTACACGTTTCAACATGGGCATCCCCGGCCTCACATCTTGACTGAAGGAAGGGACGAACATAGTTATCTCAGGCAAACACAGCAAGTACAGCCTAAACAAAAGTAGGAAATAGACTTCTAAATAATTATATCGTTCACTTTGCTTAAAACTCTAAATATTTTTTAAGAAACTCTCACCAATACATAATAACAACTGCGACCATACGTATACCGATGTCATAACCAATGGTTATTAATTCAAGATGTCACTTATAATTAACGTTATCTAAACAGAATCCCGAATCCTTACACCGTATTAAGAAATGCATCCGACATGTAATCATCATCATCTGCCATATCTTTGGAGGGAATCAAACACCACAAAATGGGTAAAAGCACTAACTATCCCGGTTTCTTTCCGCAAATGTACACAGTCAACGTAATCCCAACGCCTTCCAATTCCGGGTTACTAACAGAGTAAAGAGCAAAACGTTCCGGAAAAATAAATATTTTTAATATTACGTGCAGGAGGACGATGCATTATCTTACTTACACTAAAATAAATGAACATTCTTGTTACATGGTACATTATTGATATTATGACCTCCTTTAAAAATACTCTATGTATCTATGTATCTTGTAGTATTACGGTCGACGTTTCCAGTCGGAATCATTTCATTGTCCCGAACTAGCTACCGTAAACGTAACATTATTATTGGCGAAAAACAGGTAGGGGGAAATGAACCTTCGATATTTTATTAGTATGATTGTTATTGAACTGTCACAAAATGCTGTCATGGAGATGAAATGGCTTTTAAAAATCTAAACGAACGAATGCCATTTAAAAAGAAGCACTGACATAGAAACACGTTAGAGCGATTCGTGTCCTCTAGCTACAATGAATCACGGTATTTTGCCCGGAAGCTTCGCATTTTCGCGTGTGTCTGGGCGCTGGGTTGCCTGCTTTCGGCTGGGTAATTCTCCGCTTATTCCTTTAATTCGTACGGAGTTTTAGGTGGTCGGGCTCTTTGTCACGCCGGGGATGGGCGGCCGGTAGCTTAGCCGGGCGGACAGATCGGGCTGCCCGTCTCTCATTTAAGTCACCGGCAGAGATCTGTGTCCATTTGCCGGCCGATGTTACGATTTCATGCCGCACAGCTGTGATCCAGCCGGTTTATTAGGTGCGTAAAATGAGTGTACTGGGAGGTGTTTCTGCCCGACGTCCCGGCGTAACTGGGGCATTTGCGTGAAGTATGGCCGAAGCTCGCAGTGTGGACTGTCTGGGTGGAATACAAAATAGGGAACTGGCTAAGAAAGGTGGCAATATTGCACAAGTTTACGGTGAATTCATTTAATAATTTCGCAATAATATATAGTTTTGAATGCAATAAATTTCTAGTGCACCCGCTTTTGACTTACCGACCCGTCTGTATTGTTAACGATTCCAGCCTGCCTGCGGTAATATGTATTATTGAGTAAGAACAATTTCCGAAGTGGTTTTGAATTTCAGTCTGATTTTATGATGTTGGTATTAGATTTCATAAATTCTGATTTCATCCATAACTATAATTGTTGTTTTTGTGTTCTTACGTATTGCTTAATATTCTCATACATTAGTTGGGGGTAATTTATAGTTTTCTATTAAAAGCTGGTATGAAATTCTGTTTAATACTTAATTTAAAATGATTTCGTTCTATACTAACTATTCCTACTATTTAATGATTTATTAATGTATCTGATTTGTAAAATGAACACAATATTACATAATGAAATCTAGGTCTTTGTTTTTCCAGTTGAGTAACATGAAGTCTCCAAAGTACCTTCTGTTTGCATATTATAGTCCAATGTATTCTCTTTGGGAGTTGTCGTTGTTTTTTTTTTCCATTGACATCTCATTCGGTGTCCTATCTGCTTGTCACAGTTGTGGCCATCTCATTGGGTTTCTAAGCAAGAGAGCCCATAATTCCCTGAGTTATGGAGCTGGCTCACAGTCTGTTGCTCAATGAAGATGCCTTGACACAGATCACTGAGGCCAAGAAGCCTGTGTTCATCTTCGAATGGCTTCGTTTCCTGGACAAAGTCCTTGTGGCTGCAAACAAGGTGGGCGGCCTCCGTATTGCACGCTTGCCACACACTCAGAGACCTGGAGAGCTGATTTTCTGAAGTACCAGGTTCTTGTCTTCCGGTGAAGTGCATGTTGTCACGTGACCTCTGTTTTTGTGTGTGTGTGTGTGTGTGTGTGTGTGTGTGTGTGCGCGCGCACACATTTCTGTGTACATGTATGTGCTCATTGTGTTTGGGTGTACATGCATGTGCTCATTGTGTTTGGGTGTACATGCATGTGCTCATTGTGTTTGGGTGTACACATATGTGCTCATTGTGTTTGGGTGTACATGCATGTGCCCGCACACGCATGTAGGTGGATGTGAAGGAGAAGCAGAAGAAGCTGGTGGAGCAGCTGACGGGGCTGATCAGCAGTGCCCCCGGCCCCCCGACCCGCAAGCTGCTGGCCAAGAATCTGGCCACGCTCTACAGCATCGGCGATACCTTCACCGTCTTCCAGACCCTCGACAAGTGCAATGACATCATCAAGAGCAAGGACGACACGCCCGCCTACCTTCCCACCAAGCTGTGAGTAGGCCGGCTCGCTCATGGATCGGAAATCGCGGGTCACGGTGGTGGGCGGCTCGGCGCAGTAACCGCCGCATTCAGAATAATGATTAGGGATGGGATTGCCTGATTCAAATCGACCTTCATTTCATCATATCAATTTAAAAATCCGTAGATTGATTATTTTTTTTTTAAATATATGCCTTTTACAGTCTGTGGCCTTTTCCCGTGGATGCATGAAGCTTTAATTCTGCTAGTCTCGCATGGCTGGCCTTGTACCACGAGATCTGGCGGACAAAAACGGATCAAAACATGCCGGGAGCTGCTCCACTGCAGGCAGATTCTGGATATAGTCCTGATTTCAAAAATATGTAGACGGAGAAGAGTTGGAGAAAAGCACAGTCGTATGTAAGATGTGTGAAATGGAGGCGAAGAACTGTGGAAATGCCACAGGTCTTTGGAACCATTTTAACAAGGCATCATCTAGATTTGCAAAAATGTCCGATCCAAAACTTACTGGTCATGTTAGACATTCATATTTTTAATTATGCACCAAGTTAGAGGGTTTTATGTACATTTTTCAGCATTAGTTCCCTGAAAATCTCCTTACTATCCTAACAAAACTGGCATTGTGACTGAGACTGAAATATTCCTAACAGAATTGATATTAAATTTAGTCCAATCGTAAATCGAGTCGGTTTGGGACCTTGTGAACTGTATTTTAATTGAATCGAGAAACTAGTGGCGATACCCAACCCTACTAATGACACCCTGGATGCACATTTACACGTCAGTCCAAGGTTCTCGCTAGCGTGGCCGGCAGTGCAGCTCTCCTGTGACCCGTACAGGCCACTGGGCTCCATTTTGAGCTGACAGGATCTTACAGGTCACTGTTTATCCGTCATCTTCTCCAAGGCAGCGAGGCCACATTGTTCCTCACAGCAATTGGCCCTCACCCGTGTCTCCATCTCCACAGCGCTGCCGTGGCTTGTGTGGGCGCCTTCTATGAGAAGATGGGGCGGATCCTGGGCAGTTCCTTCCCCGACACCATCAGCAACCTCCTGAAGGCTCTGAAGAGTGCTGAGGTATGAGCGTGGTCCGTGTTACGCTCAGGGCCACCGCGGCGGGCTCTGTCTCGCGGGGTTCTGTCGTTGCCCGTCGGCTGGGCTCGTGGGCACCGATTTTTTTGCTTCTTGCCCTCTGACTTTTGCTTCTTGCCCTCCCCTGTTCCCTTTTGACTTGGCGGTGTCAGTCACAGGGACGTGGGGAGATCCTGCTCAGCCTTCAGAAGGTGCTCAGTGGACTGGGTGGGGCCGCTGCCTCTTGCCACCGGGACATCTACAAGAATGCCCGCTCCTTGCTGACCGACAGGTCCATGGCTGTCCGCTGTGCGGCCGCCAAGGTGGGTCTGTTAAAACACATGCCTCCTTTTTAGGTACCACAAGCATCCATATTCTCTTGCCTTAAAGAAATGATCCCAGTAACCCTTACATAACTGGCTGATTTATTCTCTTCCCCTCTGGTCAGTGCCTGGCGGAGCTGCAGAATGAGGCCGTGTTCATGTGGACCACAGAGCTGGAGAATGTGGCCACACTGTGCTTCAAGGCCCTGGAGGGCTCCAACTATGGGGTCCGAGTGGCTGTGTCGAAGTTGCTAGGCACAGTGATGGCCACTGCCCTGATGCCCAAACAGGCTGCTGGTAAGTGGGAACCTCTGCTGCCAATCATGTGCTATTCAGAACACAGGATGTCTGCCATAGGTCAGTTGCAGTGAGTGACTGGTTTCCTGTCCAATAGTATCAGTTTACGGTCGGCCACAAGCTTGATCCAGGTGGACGCCAAGGAGTTGCGGCTGAGGTCTGTTTGCTCCGTTGCAGTCATGCGGCAAAACGTGAAGAGGGCCACCTTGGAGGAAGTGCTGGAGCTCATGAGCACCGGCTTCCTCCGGGGAGGCTCCAGCTTCCTGAAGAGCGGTGGGGAGATGCTGAAGGGGGGCGGCTCCGTCAGCAGGGAGGTGCGGGTGGGCGTCACACAGGTTCGTACACCCGAGTTACCAGAAAGTAATTGGTGCTTTCGTTTGTGGCATTTAACATAGAAACTGGGATACAGGGTTATAATCAATCTTGAAATGAGAAATATAGTTATTGACCTTAATAAGAAATATCCAGGCACAGTCCTGATTCTGTGGTTTTTATATAGGTCAAGGAGGCTTGCTGTTAGCATGGTGCTAGATTTAAGTAATTGTTTTTTCTCATGGATTTTTATCTATGTTTCATATGTTTTGCCTCAGATCAGCAAAATGACCATTAATGAGTTTTTATTGTGTGAGATTGAGAGGCGTTGTGGACGTCAGGTGCTGGAGGCAATTCTGTTTCCCATGTTTCCTTTGATGAACTTCAAAAATACACATTATGCTAAACAAATGTTGTTTTTGTGAACATAAATCATGTTTTGTTTTTCTTTGATACTCATCTCTGGCCCCCAGGCCTACGTAGTGTTTGTGACCACGCTGGGCGGCCAGTGGCTGGAGCGTAACTTCGCAGCCTTCCTTTCGCACGTATTGGAGCTGGCGTCCCACCCGCGCGCCACGCAGACTCACGTGGAGGCGGTGTACTCGCGCCGCTGCGTCTCCTTCGTGCTGCGCGCCTCCTTGGGCGGCCTGCTGGGCGAGAAGGCACAGATCGCCGCGGGCCGCGAGATCTGCCAGGCCATCGCCAAGCAGACGAGGGCAGTGGGTAAGGAGGTGCTCGATGGGGGGGAGCTGTCCGTGTTCAGAGTGTTGCAGAGTAAGTACTTGCTCACGTCATTTTTGTTGTGGCTTTCTGTTTGCTTTTTGTTTGCTTTGTTTCATTTGCGTGCTTTTGTTTGCTTGCCTTCACTTCTGTTTGATCACGAATTTGTCCTGCCTATTTTAATGACATCTTTAATGATATATTACTGTGCTACTGGCTCATTTTGGTTAGTCCATCTTCGGTGGTGCTGAGGGACTGGCTCATCTTGCTGATGATTCAATTGTATCGAAACAAATTAAATTCAAAGTAAATGGTCAAGGCGCAAAATTTAGTGGTATTGAATCCATACTTTTGGTACCACTGAATAAGTGTGTGTGTGTTTTATTCCTGTTTTGATCAATTACTCAAAAGTAGCCTCACTACAATGATGTACATGATAGATGAGGCGGCACAGCATTGTGCTACTATTTCTGTACTTAGTGCAGACAAATGCTTTTGGCATGTTTATAACCCACTAACCCAGCTTGTTTTCTGCTTCTGTAAACTAAATATAATGCTTAATATACTAACCTTAACTTCAACATTAGGTCTATTATTGCAAGTATTCATAATTTTTGTAAAGGTTTTGGCACCAAATTTATTTATCATTTTTTTTCCCCGAGGCAAGTACTCGTAGTGGTGTTTCTGTTTTTATAATTAAAAATGCTTAATTGGTTTTGTTTGCAAATCTTTCTAAAAATGATTTTTCACATCCAGTTATGTTGAGTTTTTCTTCATTTTTAACTGTCTTACTCTGTGATATTTGCTTTGAAATGCAGTGCAGTGAATTCTGGCCACTCATCAGGCTTGGGGGGGGGAGTTTAAGAAAAAATAAATACACAGTTGCTTCTGGTCAGCGGCTCATTTATGTACATGGGCCTGACTGCTCACCCGTGTGTGACATCAGATGTCAGTGGAAGCCAGTTATAGTGAGCTTATAGCTTAGGGGCATGTTTAACTGATCTCGCCATAGTCGTCAGACCCACCTGAACCCCAGCCAAACTCCAGCCCTGCCGTGTTGTCCCACCCCCCACCCCAGTGCCGCTGAGACTGTCTTTCTGAATTGTCTTCAGAGCCCTCTGCGCAAGCCAGTGTGCAGATTCAGCGACCTGGCATGTGTGTCGGGCCACTGCCTGTGATGTATCGCTCTTCCTCACTGGTCTCAGTACCGTGGGGCTTTTTGCTGGTTTAAATCAGTGTTTCCCAACCCAGTCCTTGGGGAACCCGGACAGTGCACGTTTTTGCTTCCCCTCAGCTCCCAGCACGGCAGTACCAGGTTTTCGGTGTTCCTGATTAGCTGGGAGCCAATCCGTGGACTGTCTGATGTTCCCCGAGGGCTGGGTTGGGAAACGCTGGTGTCACTGGATGTAAAAAGGGATGTTTTGAAATTCCAGCAGTCATAATTGGGATTACAGAGCAGAGAAATGTGATGCTGTGTTAAACGGCTCCAGATAATCCGCATCACAGTAACCTGCTGCTGTTCTCCTGTACCCAGGGGCGTATACAGGGGTGGAGCCAAAGGGGCACCCGCCCCAGCTGACAGCTAATTGGGCCCTGGAGTGTCCTTTCCCTGTCACTAACTGATTAAAAACATATCATTGGCTAATGATAAGTTTGGCCCCTCTTAATATATTAAATATTGCCCCTCTTATGCCCCTATAATCCCTGAATCGCCCCTACTTTTATATAGCGCCTTACACAACATGGCTGCCCCAAGGCACTTGACGCGGCAGTCCATTGTTAGTTCATGTATTACTGAATGGTTCATGACACAGGGAGAAAGGCAAGAGGGAAAGAATCTCAGAAGACAACGGAGGAGAGGAACCAAAAGCTCTCTAGTAAGGAGAAACTCTCCAAGGTGGTCTGGCTGCCCACTTGCCCCTGGGGATGCTAACAGTATATAAAACAAAGATGATGATCATGCTGCAATAAAAGCATGGTGTGAACTGTGGCCAGGATCAGTGGGCCAGTTCTCCATTATGTGTTAAGGTGTGGGTAAGCAAGACTAAAGTTTTCAGTATCCTGTACATAAACTGGCAGACTGTTCCATAATCTATGGGCCCTGTCACTAAAGGCTTCAACACAAACAGTTATTTTATTCTTATGTGAGATAAGGAGGACACCTGTGTTCTGTGAGCTGAGTGTAAAATGCAGCATTAAACATGAATCCGTTCTGTTCAACTGGCTGGTGATTTACCTTTGAGTGCCTTGTTTTTAAGTAAAAGAACTCAGTGCCGTAGGTTATAGGAAGACCTTGATATCAATCTATGTAAACTGCAGTGTGTGATGCTGGGTGCTGCCAGTTTAATTCTGGCGTAAAATAATCACTGTCAGCACTGGTGTAAGTCTGTGACTACAGCTGAATGTAGACTGGTTAGCAACGGCAAACTGGATTAATGGGGCACGGAAACTCAGAGTTGCTCTGTTCCTTCTCTCCTATGTGGCCCCCCCCCCCCCCCCCCCGCAGAGGCCGTAGTGAACGACAGCAGCGGGGAGAGCCGGGCGGGCTCTGCGGATGTGTCGGCTAGCCAGCATGTGATGGTGTGTGCGCTGAAGGAGCTGGGCAGCCTGGTGCAGAGCCTGAGTGCCACCGCCTCCCCGCTCATCCAGGAGCCTTCCATTGGTAGGCTCATGGACCCGCCTATCTGGGGGTGGGGCTAGTTTAAACCCCCCCCAGTCAATGAAATGCCATTTTTAAGGACCAAAGGGGGGGGGCGAATCTACACTCTACACTCAAGATCCACACAGTTCTTTTGTTGGCCAAAGACCCTTGTTAACCTTTGGAGGATGCACTTGTTATAGGCTGATTTTCAGGGGCTCCTTAGTTGCTATTGAGGCCCCCAGTGAGATGTTGCAGTGGCTCTCGCGCTGATGTTCTCCTGCGGGTCGTTCCTCTCGGGCAGGCCTCCTGGAGACTGTGACGTCGGTGTTGCTGCACCCCAGCATGGCGGCCCGCCTGGCCGCGGCCTGGTGCCTGCGCTGCGTTGCGGTGGCGCTGCCGTACCAGCTGACGCCACTGCTGGAACGCTGCGCCGAGCGCATCAACAGCCTCAAGACGTCGCCGGAGGCCGTGAGCGGCTACAGCTTTGCCATGGCTGCCTTGCTGGGGGGTGTGCACCAGTGTCCCCTGGGCATCCCCCACGCCAAAGGCAAGGTGGGCAGATCACTACCGGGCACAGACAACTGGCCTAATAACAATCACTGATGACAAATAATAATAATAATAATGTTTTATAACTCCATTTTATCTACATAGTACTTTTACATCAACTCATAGACTTACAGAGATAGAACACACACAAAAAAAAGATAGTAGATGGTAACACGCAAAACATATAACACATTATGCATTGGGAAGATTACCTTAGCAAAAAGAGAGGTTTTTAGCTTGGTTTTAAAATCTGAAACAGAGGTCAGTCACCATCAGCATCACTGACTATTGTCACTGATGTCTGTAATTAACATTGATTGCCATTACTTATCCGTTTCTGACTCTCCCTGGGCTGATGACTCAGCCGGTACTAATTACCACTTACCGTGAATCGGCTGATGTAAGAGAGTACGGTGTTTTCATCATCGTGTTTCCCCGTAAATGTCACTTTCTCCTGGAGCCGAGCTATTGGCTGATCGGCATCTCCACCCCCCAGATGGTGGTGAGCATCGCGGAAGACCTGCTGCGCACGGCTGCCCAGAACAGCCGACTTTCGCTGCAGCGCACACAGGCAGGCTGGCTCCTCCTGGGGGCCCTCATGACGCTCGGTGAGCCTCCGTCACTCGTTCTGTTCAAGGGAACAAGAGCCAATCCCTTCCTGGCATTTGCAGCCGCGAACCTTCTTCCTATACTTCCTAAAGTGACGTGTAATCCTTCCCATTTACATAGCTGGGACCGCTACTGGGACCAGATTGGAAAACTCTGATCTAAAAGTACTTGCAGAGCCACTCCTCAGCTTTTGCCGTGGAGCTCAGGAGTACAGTGCCTCCCCCCGCGACTCTCTCTGTGTCTCCCTGCTCGTGCCCCAGGCCCCTCCGTCGTCCGGTACCACCTGCCAAAGATGCTCCTCCTCTGGAGGAATGTCTTCCCACGCTCACAGAAGGAGCTTGAGGCGGAGAAGGCCCGGGGAGACCCCTTCACATGGCAGGTGACCCTGGAAGGCCGTGCCGGAGCACTCTGCGGTAAGCTGTCATGCCTGCCGAGCCAAAAGGGCGCCCTGCCAAGCTGCAGGGTGATTGTGCTTTGCCAATTGTTGATTGATCTTTAGATTACAAATTAAATAAACCGGTAATTCAGATATATTCTGAAACACTTTGGTTATGTAGGGCAGTCATAACTAACTCTAGATACTGTCTCGGAGACTTTGATCTAGATTGGCTGGGAGCATGGTGACCTTTGACCTTTCCCTTCTTATTCAACCAGCTATGCGCAGTTTCGTGGCTCACTGCCCTGAGCTCCTGACAGAAGATGTGATTCGCAGGCTGATGATGCCCATCGAGTGCGCTATGACCATGATGTCACAGTGAGTTTGTGTGCTCTCGGGGTCACGTGACCTGGTAGAGCCAATAGGAAAAACCTTAAGCATGTCTTCCAGGAAATGGTTCTAAAATTACTTTCCTAGAGGGGTGTCCTTACTGCTGACTCTCTTCTGGTTTCTAGTGTCCCATCGGTAATCAAGGTGCATGGTGCTCATTTGAAGGCCAGTGCTGCCATGGTGAGGCTGAGACTGTATGACATCTTGGCCCTTCTGCCCCCGAAGACTTATGAAGGTGAGAGACAGTTTACACCCGGGGCATGCTGGGAAGGCCCTTTTCCTGTATCAGAAGCCGTGTTATATCTAATAATAATAATAATAATAATAATACTTGATACTTTACTGATCCCCGTGGGGAAATTCTCTTCTCACCTCCCCCTAGACACTGTGTAAGAGTTCCAAACTGATTGGGGGTGACTGTGAACAGTGTTTTGGACCCAGCCTGTCTTATGTGAGGGATATCATGGTGGATGCTTGTCCCCCCCTCACATATAGGCAACTTCAATGCCCTGCTGAGGGAGCTGGTGGCTGAGTTCACTCTGACGGACAACTCAGCCAATACCACCACCTCCCTGCTGCGCTCTCTCTGTCACTATGACGACAGTGTGCTGATGGGCTCCTGGCTGCAGGAGACTGACCATAAGTCCATCGAGGACCAGGTGACTATGGGAGGGGGTGGCCGTGGCAGATGGGTGGGGTTACTGGGAAAGAGGCATGCATTTTCATTGGTGGAGTTGCATCCTTAGTCTGTTATTGAACACTATAATGGCTGACTTGCCTTTTTCTGCTTATGCCTCCTCTAGCTACAGCCCAACAGCGCATCAGGGAGTGGGGCCCTGGAGCATGACCCCTCCTCAATCTACCTGCGCGTCCCTGTGGGGGAGGCCATCCCGGGCCCCCTCCCGTTGGGCGTGTCTGTCATCGACGCCTCCGTGGCTCTTTTCGGTGTGGTCTTCCCCCATGTCTCCTTCAAACACAGGTGAGAGCACCGCTGCTTTGACTCAGCAGGGTCACCAATGTCTGACCCTCGGACCAGGAGTTTACGGGTCACACTCTGATCACCGCGGTCCCACTTAAGGCCTGTTGGGCTCTTTGTGTCCCCTGTGTGCATGAGACAGGCTCCAGATGCTGGACCACTTTGCCGAATGCATCAAGCAGGCTAAGGGTGTGCGGCAGCAGGCCGTCCAGCTGAACATCTTCACCGCGGTGCTGAGCGCGCTCAAGGTGTGTCCCTGCCTCCTCGCTTTCATGCTGTTCCCTCACGTTTCCAGATCCAAACACGGGAAAATATGAAGTTCCTCCAGTAGAAGTTACCAAGGAGAGACTGGAGAATGTCATGAGCAGGAGTACTTTGTGGGCGCTTACAGATTGAACCTGCTGAGGATCCATTCCTCCTCTGGTTCCTGTGGAAGCAGGGGCCACCCTTAACTCACATTTCCTGCATCCCTCCCGCCTCCCAGGGCCTGGCGGAGAACAAGAGCAGCCTGGGTCCAGAGGAAGTACGGCGCTCGGCCCTGGCACTGGTGATGGGCGCCTTGGACAACCCTAACCCCATCCTGCGCTGTGCGGCCGGGGAAGCGCTAGGCCGCATGGCCCAAGTGGTGGGCGAAGCCACCTTTATCGCCCGGATGGCTCAGCACAGTTTCGACAAGTAACGCCTCTCTCTCTCGCCTCCCCAGCTCTATATAAATAGGCCATTAATTAGCTACTCACCCTCTTTCTCCTGCCTCATTCCCAAGGCTGAAATCAGCGCGGGACGTGGTGTCCAGAACCGGCCACTCCCTGGCCCTAGGTTGCCTGCACCGCTATGTGGGCGGCATCGGGTCGGGCCAGCACCTGAAGACCAGCGTCAGCATCCTGCTGGCACTGGCCCAGGACGGCACTTCACACGAGGTCCAGGTGAGAGGGCCGGGCCCAGGTCCGGCAGGATCTGACCATGTCTCATCAGTTGCACTAATGCGTGGTTGGACCATATAAAGGAGCTGCATGGAGTCAGGAACTACATATAGTATCAAAAATATCGATGGTCATTTAGTAAAATGAAAGTGAAAGTAAAACCGTAGCACTGAAGGCTGTGTCCAGGTAAGAGATGTGGCCTGACCCGGGCACCGCTGTCCCCGCAGACGTGGGCCCTGCACTCGCTGGCGCTCATCGTGGACTCGAGCGGGCCCATGTACCGCGGCTACGTGGAGCCCACCCTGTCGCTGGTGCTGACGCTGCTCCTCACCGTGCCGCCCTCACACACGGAGGTGCACCAGTGCCTTGGCCGCTGCCTGGGGGCACTCATCACCACTGTGGGGCCCGAGCTGCAGGGTGAGGCACCGCCCCCCCAATGCCTCAGTCTGTGTTAGATGTCTCACCCATGGTGAGTCAGTGGTCATGGTTGTTAACCATGGGGGAAAACCTGTTCTCAGGTATAAACACTGCAGCTTGGTTAACCAAGAAGATCAGGTTGACTCTTAATGCCAGCTGCCCCCCCCCCCTGCATTATACAGGAACGTAAATCAGATGATTTCTTTGGTCCATTTAAAACAAAATGTGTTGCATCAACATCCATCCATTTTCCAATCCGCTTATCCGTTCAGGGTCGCGGGGGGAGCCTATCCCGAAAGCTACGGGCACGAGGCAGGGAACAACCCAGGATGGGGGGCCAGCCCATCGCAGGGCACATTCACACACCATTCACTCACACATGCACACCTGCAATTTAGGAACTCCAATTAACCTCAGCATGTTTTTGGACTGTGGGGGGAAACCGGAGTACCCGGAGGAAACCCCACAACGGCACGGGGAGAACATGCAAACACCTGTCATCATGAGAAGTAAAAAAAAACAAATAATTATAAAATAAATATTAATATTAATATTAGTCTACTGGCACTGCTCTGTGCTATAAAAAGACAGAGAGGAACCTCATGGCGCGTGCTCCCTCACTTACTGTTCCGAGCGCGCAACTTCTGCTTTCTCGCTGTATGTCACCAATGTCATGTTTGCACACACCTATATTAGATGCCCTCACTTTCCATAGAATATATAATGTATTTCGTACGAAATACATAAAGGAGAGAGAAGATGAAAAAAATACCGGGAGAATTGTCCAAAAAAACAATAGGTTCAGATGCATTCATGCTGATTTCAGTGGATCATACCTGCAGCTAAGCTAGCCAAATAATTTTTTGAAGGTGAATCAATTGAGTACTCTATTGTCTAGTATATCTATTATTTCAGCCTGACTTATTCAGGTTTCACATAAAACAACAGGAAATAGAGAAAGGTGATGTGATTTGGGGGAGGGTAGAGGTTTGTAGTTTATAAGAAATTTATGCTTACCTTGAATTTAACTAGTAGAATAGTGATCATTATGTGGCGATGAAGAGAATGCGTGTGAGTTCTAGAAGCTGGAGGAAGCAAAACGGGTGCTAGGCGACGAGAGCGACTTTCTCCAACTCGTGTGGCTAGCCAGGTGAGGTGGGGGGGCTTGGGGCCTCGACCTTCGGTCACCAGAGTGATGAGCGGCCATCAAGCCAGCGTGGTGCCATGCCCAGGGCTATGCCGAAAGAACAGCAGCCCTCGGTGCTTGCGGTTGCCCTGGCAACCATGCTCACGGTAACCCCTGCAAAAGCCAGTGGTCACAGGCGTGCAGGCATGGCACTTCAGCCTGTTCGTGTGGCGTGTTTAAACATGCCGGCGACCAATTTGTGCTCCCAGCTGATCCTTCGGGGGATCGATTCCGGGTCTCTGAAAATGGAAGAACAGAATGCACTGTGGATCCCACCTTGCTGTCTACAGCAGAGAAAATGAATCTGCATAGACAATTAGCAGGGTATAATATTATAATCAACAAGCTATGAAGGGTGGGGCTTAACTACAAAGGTAGAAAATTAAAAAGCATTTCATGGCTATGTATGAAACTCAAAACTAAACTTTCAGAGTCGCCAGGATAGGTCTGTAGTTTGAGCTTAAGTGAGTTTAAGTTTAATTGAGCTCTCAACTATGTTGAATTTCAAGAATTGCATATCCGGACCCTTATGGTCAATTTATACTTCCCAGCTAAATTTGTTGCAAAGATTTAAAAATACCACAATATTATCTATCACTGTAATACCACTGAAGCCTTGTAACACATTTAAAATTGTTCATAAAAAATATTCCATTCCACTACACTGCTTGATTTGTCTTTTTTTGCAATACATTCTGCATTCATAACAATTGTAGCATCCATACAAGAGTTTGGGCCAGATTCAAATTACGGTTGATGTTAAACTAAAGGGAAGGGTCAGGTTTAGGGCTGGCATTAGGGATAGGGTTAGGCTTGCCATTAGGTTAGGGGAAGATTTCTTCTCCTGTAGCTCTCCAAAGTTCCCTGGGAGATGCACTGGCCACCATACAGCTTTTGTGGTCCCTCCTCTCTTCTGTTGTGGTTTGTTAGCCTTTGTGGAGAGCTCTTCATTTTCCTTTGTTTAGGCTTGGGATTCAGGTTACAGTTAGGGGTGGAATTAGGATTAGGATTAGAATTAGGGTTAGGGGTGAGGGCTAGGGTAGCCATTAGAGTTGGAGCTAGGTTTAATGTTACAATTAAGGTATAAGATTTATATTTACGTTAACACTTTACTTAAAGCTGTCATCTATAATACATTAAGGACACCTTCCTAATAGATTATAATGGCATTACAGTATCTGCTATTGACAGACATTACAGAGGCATTACAGAGTTGATTGTAATACTTCATGAACTCCAATGAAGCGCTCATCTGTAATGCACTGTAGAAAGCTTCATAATGCATTATAATGGCTGGTATAAGAATTAAGGATGCTTTGTACTTCATTATGAAGGTATCTATAGTGCATTATAGATGAGAGTTTCATAAAGCATTCATAATGCATGATAAACATGACCATAAAGTATTATGCCTTTGAATATATATTCATGGCCATTTTCAAACTACTTTAGGAATGAATGTGTGCTATGTGTTCATAGATTCTTATAGACATTGTTACCATATTTACAGTTAGGGTTAGAAGCAGAGTTAAGGTGACCATAAGGGTTTGGGAGTTAACCCCACAGTAAATCCTAACCTTAAGCTTAACATGACTTCTAAAAGCAAACTTTTGCTGCTGTACATCTCTGCCAGTTTTAACTTGCATTCCTTGCAGCATCCAAGAGAAATGATTGTAATGGTAATCAGGGAGAATAATTATCATTCGCAGTGTATGTTGCCATTTTCTACGGCCTGTTATTGTTAATTAGAAAATAATCCTCTTGGCTCAGATTTTATGGACACAAGGATAGCAATTTATATAGAAATTATACCTTTAATTGAATCTTATTATAAAATGTAATTATTTTCTTTTCTTAAATTAAGATTTATGTTTCCCACGAGGGAGATTTATGAGGTATGGCCTTAGTATATAAGTGAAGAAGGTGCTTGAATGTGCCACGTCCTGCCCATTACGTCTGCCTGACCCTCCTGTCTCCTGTGGCCCCGATGAGCCGTGCCTGTTGCTTGTTACCCCCTGTTAGTTACTGATGTCGCTCCTCCTGTCTGCCCATGTCCTGCCCCATATTAGCTTTCTTGTTTTGACTCCATGTGGCCCCGTTTGTTTCCCTGCTCCCGTTTAATCCAATAAAAAGCTCCTGTTTTCGAGTCCTTTGTCTGTGACAGAATGTGCGGAAATACCTGAATGCCCAAGGACAAGAAACATGCCAGGATGCAGAGGAAAATGATGTAGTGCTGTTGGTAATTCAGGGGCCAGTATAGGCTTGGCCAGATGCTAATAAATCCTGTTTTTACTCACTCTCTTCTTTAGTGTGCATGCTGTATATTACCCTGGTGTTTGTATGGGGCATATGAAGATGTAACATCCTCTGCACTGTACCAAATGGCTCCATTCTGTAAGAGAAGCAGAATGAAGCCAATCTGAATTGCATTAAACATTGTTTGGCGTCTCTGGTGCCAGGAAGTGAACCAAAAATACGACCTGGGCCATTCAGATGTGGCAAGGGTGAGGATATTTTACACATTAAAGATTTATATTAATGGACTTGCATATACAGTATGCGTTTTAGTATATTCTATTTGCTGTCATCTGGTTATAAGTGCATAAATGATGTATTAAATGAATTTTTAAAGATAAATTATGGGTATATAATGACTTATGACGCTGTATGAATTTCCTGAGAGTTCTTTTCTCTCTTCCAAAACAAGGGATTCCAAGAATGGCCAGTATGCTTAGCAAAATATACTTGTGTATGTTCAAAGTGCTCACCAGACGATTCCTGCCTCACTGGGAGTCTGAAGGGCCCAGCTGAGAGGACCTGCAGAGTACTTCACTGCTTCTTCTTACACGGGAGTACAGTCACTGTGTGCAGGTCGATTGCTCAACAGAGCAAAACAAAACTAAATTAAGCTTAAACACCATTGCAGGGGCAGGGGAGGGCGAGGGCTGACCTCCATCACTACCTTTGAAAATGTCATCCTCCTATGTCTTCAGAGGTAGTATCGAACGTGGTCGCTCCTAGTGGCACCACTACCGGGAAATGCTGGGAAGGGTGAAACGGGACAAGCTGGGGCATTTTCATCAGCAGCAGGCTGAAGCCCAGAATGGACCCTGGTCTTATTCCTTAGCAACATACTGAAAAGAAGGGCCTCAATAAATGACAAAATGGACATACTTATGTGAAGCATTGGCTTGAAGTTTTGAAGTGTAATGGGGGCAGCCAAACCCTACTAATCCCAGACCAGCCAAATGAGAGGGTGCAGCCACTCGTGTGAATGCTCTCTGCGTGCCTGATGGATTCTCCCATCCATCTTGGACAGATATAATGAGTCAAGGCACTCATCTATTATCCTATTAATGCAATGATTCATTTCAAACATGTACATATCAGAAAGTATAAGCATTTACTGGGGGATAATTGAAATTCATATTGTAGTATTTTTTTAATGATCATCTTGCACCTAATTTCCATGAGGAGCAGCTTTGGTGCGGAGGGTCTTTTGTTTACTACTCACTGAAGTCTTCCCCACGGAGCTCCGCATGGGCCCTACAATGTAAACATGCAAATCAGGCGTGGGCTATCACCAGCTGCTCAGAAACGGCCTGGGGACGGCCCATCCAGGCAATGGATCAGGAAACTCAGCTGAACATATGGCGAAGAGTTTGGAGACTCATTAATGTGATTTAATGGGAAGAAGTTTCAGAAACACTCCAACAGCCCCGACCTCCGTCAACTTCTTTATGAGGTAGGAGAATCTGGTCCAGTGAATTGCTTAATGCTACCCAACAAAACATCACAAAAACAGACCAGAAAATACTCGTCATTAATCCATCCATCCATGCTTAACCAGTGAGGGTTACATGGGGGTGCCTAGAGTCTTTCCCCGGCAGCATAAGGTACATGGCAAGGGAACACCTTGGTTGAGATGCCCGTCTATTGCAGAGCATGCACCCATACACATTGGGGATGCAGAACACACAATTCACCTGTATCAGACAATGCAGAGCACACAATTCACCAGTATGTATTTTCACAGTAGGAGGAGGAAACCCAGATGAAAATGATTAATGCTACCTACTAGTTAACCAAAGCATCACAAAAATAGCCAAGAATATCTACAGCATATGTTGTAAATGATCTCAGTGGTTCCAATGATGTGAGAAAATGGCTTAAATATACTTTACTGTGACAGTGATGTGTCACAGTAAAGTGAACCTAACCTACAGACAAGAACCCAGGAGAAATCACGTGTCTCTTGAGAATCCTACTAGTAGGTCACAGAATTTACTACTGGTGCAAAAACTCCACTGTTCTGGTGAGGATCGTCTTACTTCAACGGTAACACACCTGCTCTGGAAGTGTGTACATGGGGCAGAACTGAACAGTCGTTAAGACTGAATGCTAAAAGTGAAGTGGACATTGCAGAACCAAGATGGGACTCTGTGATTGGATCCTAAGGATCTGAGGAGATGGATCATTAGTACTCAGTATCCAGAGTACTGAGTACTCAGAAACGGCTTTCATGTAGTATTATGGCTTGTTAATAAAATGGCTCCCATTCTTCCCTTGTGTCACATGTTGTCATTTACTATTCCTCCCATTTCGGGACTAAGGCCTTACAGCAAACCCTCTGCCCAAAATTAAAGCGTGGTGGAATGAATATGGGATATGTTTGGCTCTTTGTATTCAGCCCTCTGATGCTGGCATGGGCTGGAGTTTCACATTCCACCTCCATCATTCCAACCTTGAAAAGCACGGCTTCTCTGACACGCGGAGGGGGCCCAGAGGTCCCAGGGCACCCTGTTCCCCTACATCTCAGCTGGTCCACTTTCAAGTGTACAGATGAAATGAGGCTGCTTCTGATTCTGCCTCTGGGACCAGCTGTCATCCCTCACCGCACGTAATGTGCCAAAGATATCATAGCACTAAATGATATAGAAACCATTAAACAAGGACATCAATGTCATTCATATGCCCGTGAAATAAGTTGATTTCTGTCAAGTTACATACCCGTTTGCATTTTATATTTTGAAACAATACGTTAACAATTTAATGTGTATCTATTTACAAAAGTAAAAAGGCTTCCTATTCTTAGCACTGCCAGTTTGGGATGTTCAGAGGACTCTTTTGGGGAATCCTCCTTAATTTATGCTGATGGCTAGGAGACTGATTATTCCTAAACAGTTTTTCACTCTCCCCACACATTAAGATGAAAACAGGAACACAAGCTGAGTGCCTGAACAGGGAAATAGTACTAGCCCCCATCATTATTAATTTAAACGAAGATGGAGAGTCATAAACGGCTCTGGCATATCTTCGCGTATTAAGCTGAGAACTGGGCGCGTGTTTTCCCACTCCAGTGGTGATGTCATTCCACTGGCTCGAGGAGCGATTGTGACTGGGCGCCAGAAATTTTTTGGCAAAATATTGACATAAGTATCAAGTTCACTGCATTTCAATTTTGATTTGTTAACATTTATATGAATTCTGTTTTGCTTTGGTAAATTTGACACAAAATAAACCTAATCCATCCATCCATCCATCCATCTTCCAACTGCTTATATAGTGAATACTCATTTACTGTATTTTAAGTGTCTCCTTAAGTAACCATAACAGTACATCATATTCACGATTTATGTACATTTCAGCCCATGTGGTGCTCAGGCCAAGCTGTACCGTTGGTACCCCCAAGCTGTTGGTTAAAGATGCTGAAAGGTTGGCTGAGGGGGTACTGCATTTGCCCATATTGCCCTTGCCAGTATCCCAAGTGTCTTTTTACATTTCTGGAATAGGAACATCAGTTCACCCCCCAGAGCCCAGGCCGCTGAATGGACTATGACACACGTGCCACGTGGGAGGACATGACAGAGTGTTCAGCACACGGCCATTCTCCTGTTAAGCTACCAGGAGTCCCAAGTACCATTAACAGCTGATGCTCAAAACACCTTCATTTTGGACGAGGAGTAGAATCTTGTGTTCCGTCTTTTGTTCCTCTGCCTTTTCTGAGGTTCTTGAGGTGTTGGGCAAATATTGTTTTGTCTGAGTTGCAGTAATGATGACTGGAAGCAATTAAACTCTCACCCACTAATTACTAATCACGCACCTTCCCAATCACAAAAATTATGCGACTATGGGTTCTTCTACTTAAAAAATAAAAACGCCATAAATTGTTTAATACAACATTTCATTTTCTGAACATTTTAATATCAATAAAATCGTGTTGCTTAAATGAAAGAAGAGGAAAAAATCTGCATATTACCTTAATTGCACAGAACAATCCAAATGTATTTTTGTTGTTGTTTTTGAAATATGTTTTAATAAAAATTTGGTTTGGACTACATATTTAGCATAGTCCTAGGTTAACATTTAAAAAAAAGAAAAAGAAAAGAAACACTTCAATCAATCTCAGAATCAGCAGGATTGGGGGGGGGCAGTAACCACACGTGTAACAGGAATATTTTTAATCAGTACAGAGCAGAATAAGCCATATCCAATGGTTCTGGGACAAAATAACACATCTGCTGAGGGTGAGACCAGCTGTGATGCTCCCTGCTTCTGACCCATTTGCTCTGCAAAGGGGTTTAATGTCGCCTGGTCGAATACCCCACCCCATTGCCTTCACCCCTAGGAGCCCGGCCAACCAAGAAGCGTGCCGGAAACGCCACTGGCTTTGTGTCACGTGGCTGCGGATGTTTACGAGAATGCAGACCGCCTCTTGGCCTGTCACCTAGGCACAGAAACAAAAGTCTACTAACCTTCAGGGCTTTTTGATGTAGGGAATAATACATATATATATATATTTTTTTAAAAAAGTTCATTCTACTGTTTTAACTTTCAAACCGGCATTTCTGCTAGAAACTGTATGGGGGTGTTAAGGGTTGATGAACACATTACCTTTAGTGTAAGAGTTAAATCTTAAAGGATCATATGGAAGATTAGACATATTGTAGTTTTGTGAATATTTTTGTCTTGCAGAAATTCAGTGAAAATCAGTCAGCATTTCGAGGATATTTGAGGTATTCTTTGATGTCGCCACGCAACACAAAGTGAACTTCACGGTTTTATCATATGCATCCTGTTTTTTGGCAATGGTGTACATGCTCATTGCATTTTACTCTGACTCGTCTTCTGACATTTGTTCTCATTTTTGCATCTCGCTTGTTCTTGGGTTGTTGATGGAGACTGCAGACTTGACTACGTGTGGTGTTCAGCCTATTACTGCATGACCCTAGCATCCTGCATGTAAATCCCAGGGTCCCTGCTGCACGACACCGTGGTGGCATACTGAAGAGAAGTGAGGAGGCGGTCGGGCAAATCTCCCGCGTGACACAGCTGCTGTCCACTACGACAGACTCAATACAACAAGCAGTTAATTAAGTGGTTCGAGCTACACAATATGACAGAGATCTGCACTCAGATAACAACATCACAATTGCCAATTCACTCAGAGACTACCAATCGAGTGTTTAACCGCCATGGGTTTTAAGACAATCAGAACAATCACTTTGGTGGGAAACAGATCAAGTCAAAATATATAGATGGCCTTTTTTAAATAATTCATGTCACAAAATGAATCATTGTGATGCTGTGATTGTCAAATATTATAATGAATTAATGCACTGAACTATTTTGTACCATTTTTTTTTTACTGCAATGTGTGAAATTCTGGAATTTACACTGTAGGTAAAGCAGTAAAAACATGCTAGAAACATTAGCATGTAACATCAGAACCCATAATAATGTGCTCATCAACCCATGATTTGGATATCTACAGTGTTCCATTAAACCATACAGCATGTTTAGACTTTCAGAAAATGTAAAGAAAAAAAAAAACCAAAAAAGGCAAAGGACAGGATGGAGGATGATCCGCCGTTCATATTCCGGCTAATGATACGAACATTTAGAATGGTTAATTTAGTTATTTTCTTTTTAATCTTTTTTTTTCCAGTAAAAATCCACAGAAGGGACAGTCCCTTGCAGAGTCTGCTTTCAAAGATGTTGTCCCTGAAGGCCCAGCAGAAGGTACCATCGAGCTGAAGTGTCTGCTGTCATTTTCTTTCCCTTGGATACAACACACATTGTAATGAAAGCCATGGGAACCCCTCCCCACCCAGGAACGATAGTGACATTCGGTGGCAACGTTCCAGGATCCGGCAGAATTGGGGGAAATTCACAATTTGACTTTTCTTTTTCGTGTCGCAGGTTCCTTTATTCTTTGCTTTATTTCATTTTTTTTTTTGATGATCCTGATGACCTACTCTTGAAGGCCCATCAGATCATCTTCATGTTGAACTTCCGCGGGGCGTCTGTGACAGTGCTGCTCATACCGGCGTCCGACTTGCGGGGCACGTACTCTATCTCAATGTTGTGTTTGGTGTTGCCCTTACCGCGGCTCCAGAGAAAGAGGAGCACCAGGCAGAAGAGCACCACACCCAGGAAAGAAATGAAACCCATAGTGGTTGCAATGATCAGGGTCTTGATGTCGAAGGGAAAGGGGACCGTGGGCCTCGTCCCATTGGCACTGCTGTCGTTCGGCTGGTTGGAGATGAAAGCAAACGTCTTGTTGGGCTGGTGGGGCCAGTCGGGTGAGTAGCTGTGCACATGCAGGTGAGCCAGCACGGTGTCATTGCCCCCGGCATTGCTCGCGATGCACACGTACGTGCCGTTGTCTTGGATCTGGGCGTAACGGACCTCAAGGGTCCCATCAGGGAACACCGTCAGCCGCCCGATGGTTTTAGTTGTTATGAATTGCTTCCGTGGGGACAGCCACATAATGACAGGTGCTGGGTCGCCGTCTGCCTGACACACAAAATGAACAGTAGTGCCTTCATCCACAAACTTCTGCTGGGCTTTGCGGTCTCGGATCCTTGATTTACGGCAGGTGAAGTAGTTAGGCTGGAGCACGTCAGGGAAGTCCTTGAACTCTTTGCCCTGGACAAATTCTGGAGAAGCGCACGTTGGCTGCTGCCGGTTAAAGTTGAGCCTCCAGCGGCGGCGGAAGACCCACAGGAGGCGGCAGTCACAGGCGAGGGGGTTGTCGTACAAGGCTAAAGTCTCCAGGTTGCCCACAGAGTGAAAGGCTGACTCCTCTAAGGTAGTCAGGTAGTTGCTGGACACATTGAGGATTCTAAGGTAGTTGAGGCCCCGGAATGAGTAGGGCTCGATGGTGGCTAGCCTGCCGCCCACTAGGTGAAACTCCTGGAGCCTCAGCAAGTCGTGGAGTTTGTTCCCCTCAATAGTTTGGATAGGGTTGTAGGACAGATTCAGAAAGCGTAAGTAGACAAGGTGCCGGAGGGCCACATAGGGAATGGTAGTCAGGTTTCCGTTAGTAATGGTCAAAGAGGTGAGGTTGAGTCCATAGAGGCAGTTGGATGTCATGGTGTCCAGAAAGGGCCAACTGGCTATCTCCAGCAGCTTCAGCCGGTACAGTCGCTTGAAGGAATAGTCCCTGATGATGTTGATGTTGAGGTGCCTCATCTTGAGGGAAATCAAGCTGTGGAGGTGGGTAAATGCCTCAGTGGGCACGGAGGTCAAGTTGCATTTCTCTAGCGTCAGATGCTCCAGGCTATTGAGGCCATGGAAGGCTCTGTGAGAGATGAAGACCAGGTCATTATCACCCACCTCCAGGGACCTCAGGTTGTACAGGTCCTGGAACATGTAGTCCAGCAGAATGACAATCTTATTCTCGCTGATATCCAGATGGGTGAGGTTGCTGAGTCCCGTGAAGACCCCTAGCGGGATGAGCTTCAGCTTGTTGCTGCGCAGGCCCAACGTCCGCAAGCTGTACAGGTTGTTAAAGGCGCCGGGCTCGATTGCAGAGATGGTGTTCTCGTTCAGCTCCAGCTCCTCCAGCAGCGGGAAGCTGGCGAATTCCTCGGGGTTGATGGTCTTGATGCGATTCTTGCTGAGGTCCAATAGTCGAGTTTCAGATGGGATGCCCTCGGGGACGGACATCAGCTTCTTGCGGTGGCAGACCACCGAGCGCTCCTGGGCACTGCACTCGCAGCGGGATGGGCAGCCTGTGGCGGAGCCAGACAGCACCGTGCCCAGCATAAGGATCAGGATGGGCTGCCAGCAGGCTACCAGGTAGCTGTGTCCGCTCGCCTCCCCGGCCACCATCCTACCTGTTACCTGCAGGAACACAAGTGATGAGAAGAGGAGTGAACTTAGTAAAAAATTTGATCATTACAAAACTTTGCTTTAAATGTTTCATCATCATTTACCATTGTGAACAAGCAGGAGTGACTCAAAAATCTGCCCTTCATTAACCTTCAAGAAAAATTAGGCTGCATTTGTACAAATATGAGGAAACGTCTCCTCTGTCTCTTGAATGTTTGGCCTAGGTACAACATCACAAAAAACAGCTACTTTTGCAGTTAAACTAACAACCAAACTCTTAATGTTGCCTGTATGATGCAGGGATGTTCTAATAAACTTGAATAAACTAACCAAACAGAAAAGGGCATTGCAGCAGGTAAACAGACATCATTCCATGGCAGCCCATCCGACGCTCTACTATACATTGCGGTGCTGGTCATGACATTCACAACCTCTGAGACACTCATTTGTCACGGGCACACAATCCATGTGCTGAACTGCGTGTCAAGTGCTGTGCTCCAGCAAAGCCTGAAAAATTCATGAGGCACAGCGGAAGTAGGAAAGAGGCCACAGAGTACCAGCGTGATATGGGGGGGGTGGGGGCTAGGGGGTACAGGGCCCTGGGAATGCTGGGATCCCACAATCTTTGGGTCTAGGGATGTCACGATATACAAAATTTGTACTTCTGCAAACAGGAACAGTTGTAAAAGAATGGCAAAGTGTCTGTCGACGTGTCTGGCTAATAGAAGAGATGCATATATG
>JAODKL010000021.1:15967607-15980736 GCA_026780765.1 Petrocephalus schoutedeni | reverse complement strand
CTGCAAACAGGAACAGTTGTAAAAGAATGGCAAAGTGTCTGTCGACGTGTCTGGCTAATAGAAGAGATGCATATATGCTTCTTGTAAAAATAGATATGTAAAATAAATATATGAAATGCATGTAACACTATAACAATCATAATGAACTAAATCCCATCAGATTCCTGTGCTTTCTCTTACTGAGTACGGTCATAAATCTGAAGCGGTAGACCGCATTGGCTGTAATTATTATTTTAGCCTAGTCTAAATTTCCTGAAGAAAGCACCATACATGCCACAGAGGGACTAACTTGCTGAGGCTGTTCCTGCTTTGCTCTGGTCGTACACACATTTCGATGTTGTCTCCTCAAATGAGACAGCATTTTGCGAGTTCGGTATAACACAGCCGACAGACATTCTTCAGTCTTAACAACCACCCTCTCTCCAGTGTTGATGTAATTTATCCGGAAAGTAAAATGTTCCCAAACTGCTGATTATCACCGACTGTAAACAAGCACTAGCCGTAACCATCTCACAGCCACAATTAGCATCCATGTCAGACAACTACTTGTGAAGTTAGATTCCACCTGTGTCAATAAACGCATTCAGTCGTATCATTGTGCGTACCACAATGAAAATGACATACCAGACGGAATACGGGGAAGAGGTGTACTGTTAGGGTCCTGGGAGGTGTACTGGGAGACATCTGATAAAATGGCGCTCTGAAAAACTCAGGATGAGTGAAGCAAGCGCAGGCAGGATTCCCTTTGCGCTATGCTAATTTCATGGCCCTGCTTTCAGGCCGAAGCCACACTGAGGTATAATTTACATTTACAGCATTTGGCAGACGCCCTTAGCCAGAGCGACTTACATAATAAGCAAGAACAAATTCCACTTAAGGGCTTCTTATCTGTCTCCTTATCCATATCTGTCTCTGACTAAATATTTCCAGGAAAGATTCTATGCTAGATGAAGTTCCCACTTTCTCCAAAGAGGGAAGTGCAGATTGGTGACCCTGTGAAATCCAAAAAGGCCCAAAGGTGAGATGGCGTCCTGAGTACCCCTGCTGAATTGCGAACCAAAACCAAATTTGAACCGAATTCGAATCCCTTTTTTTTCTCTCTGGAAGTTTCAACTTGAGAGACAAACAGGGAGTATTTTAATAAATGAGAGTGATCCTCATATCACAAATAGTTCTCCAGGGGGACAAGGAGACTGTTAGAGACTGGTTTAACAGACGACAAGATTCTTGTGCACCCCCGGGGAAGCAAAAACGTTTTGCAACATGTCAGACCTGAAGATGACACTCTAGTGTCATTGTGCAGAAAATAATTCCGCCTGACGACGCCTGAATTATGTCTGTGCCGTGTGCACAAATGCTGTTCTGCCTGCACTTGCTGACCACTATTCATCAATCAGCTGATTCAAGCTGTTTAATGTTGGTTGCAGAGTAATTATACTCATTGTTCTAAGCACCGTGCCACATCTGGGCAACCAACGGCCGGGACGTCTGGGTCACGTACGGCTTTATGTGAATTCTCTCATTTTTCACACTTTCCCACGAGCTTGTCAAAGCGAGGTGTGCCGCAAATTGTGTTACATATAGGTCGAAAACAAACAAACAAACAAAAAAAAACTATTCATAGTCTGAGATGTGGGACAAAAGAGGTAAAACAAACAGTTTTCCCCCCCATTAGTGATCTGATCCTCTTTCCTGTCCATTAACGGGCTAATGAACTATTGATTTTCCATTAAACTTTGTAGTTTTCATGCGAAGGCACATCCTACCAAGCATTTATTTGTAAATTTGTCAGGCCAGCGACTGTTCAATATGCCATCTAACATCAAATTTATGTCCTTTCCTATTATTTCACCATGGAAGGCATCACCAAAGCAGTTGATAATGTCATAAAATAAAAAGCAACTGTATTTGTAAACATATATTTTCCGTGTAAGATGGGCTAATTATGATTCCGATATGTGATTACGTTAGGAGGGGTCAGGCTCTTTATTACCTGCTGAGATAGAGAGAGTTACCGCAGTTGGCAGTTAAATTTGCTTTGAGTTATTGCATTGGGCATTTATTTTTGTGTCAGTCGAAGCTCTAGTTAATTAGCAGGGCTAGCACCGTCCACACTGTGGTTGCTACACGGCACATTTTAAATCGTCTTGCATGAAAAGACAGCGCGCCAGCGCCTATACATTCCTGAGAGGGAGTGGCGTACAATGGGAGGAGTGTACAGCTCCATCTCTGGCCCGGAGTCGGCTGGAACAGAACCAGCAGCAGCTGATGATGAGGCCAGACAGCAGCTGGTCTGTTTGCGGCACTTGAACCCACCTGCGGCCCAAAGTCCCATCACAGGGTGCACCATCTCACTCTCCGAGGCCCAGGGAGGCCCTAGTGGCCGTCTGAAATGACTGGCAGCCCACTAGCAGACGCACGGCCAGTCTGAGACCTCATTTTGCCCGAATGCGGGCTTCTCAAGGCCAATGGGAACTCAGCATATAAGCTATTTCAGTGAAATGGAAGAGATGAATTGTTGACATTCGTACTTTGAATCTAATGGTTGAAAATTTTTCTATTGCTTAAAAATGACTCCAAATGCTTCAGATGACTGATAGCACGCCCCGGCACATCACAAAGAAGGAACGACTTCTCAGCTCAACCCTTCAGAAAGAAAATATATTGGACCTCAACAGTCATGTTTGTAAGACTTGGTCCATCACAAAGTACAACATGATAAGTATATACTCCTCTGCCCTGTGGCGACGGTACAAATGGACAGATTTGGGTTCTGTAGAAAATACAGCACAGTTAAAGCAGAAGCTAAAGGCATTAGCTTGATTCCAGTCATCTATGTGGTTATGAAACTAGCATTAGTTTTGAACCAAAATAGGTACAATGCATTCCTAACTGATCCTAAATTCTGGCCGAATGAGTTTGAGCTCTTTATTATGCTAACACATGGGTTAACGGTATCAGAGTTAGCACCCAAAGTGTTAACAGCGGGTTAATTCTCACGTGGAACACGCATGTATTCTCACCTCCTGCGTCGGGAATTAACAGTGCATAATGTTCAGGCCATCGACTTTCATTAGCACGTCTAAATTGCTGTACATTTTAAGCAGGGCAAAAAATACATCATAAAACCTTGAACCGGCACCAAGCAGAACGACAGGCCCGTTTAACCTTCTGTGCCTGGCACCTCCTCGGCACCCCGCGACTCCCCGCATTTGCATCCGCCGGTGTCTGTACCGCTGTAGATAGCACCCTCAGGATGGAAAATGACAACATAATCGCCCATGGAACTCCGCTTGCCGACAAGCGACTTGCCCACTGCTGCTGTCCTTCTCCTGGATGTTATGACCTTTCCTTGTTAACCTACCCAAGCACCGGTGAAAATCTGTGATTATAGTTTGCCTCCATGGATATAGGACACATCAGAGCTGTTGTCTACTTCACCTCCCCCAGGCTGCGGCTTAGGATGGGACACTTTTGCAGACAGCTAACCGGGCAACTCTACTGACACGACTACCAACTCTAAACAGTGTTTGGACATTTTTTTTGAACGTTTTTAGTACATATACACACATAAACACAGGACTGTTAGAATTCCCTGTATTGAATAGCAATTATGTAAATAGGCAACGACTAATGCAATCAGAGAGCTGAAAATGAAATGCACTGAATAAGCTACGGACATTCCTGATTCTTCACCTGTGCTGTAATTGATCAATGCCAGGCCTGTTAATTAAAGCCCTGGTGATCTGCTGGCGAATCCCCTTTGTTCCCCTCGCAGCTGCCGTGCTGCTCCCCGCTGACACCCTGAGCCAGCGCGAGATTAGCTATCTGCGGCTAATCCCCCGACAGAGGCTCCTCTGTCTTCCCGGGCCCTCGGCTGCATGAAAGTCTCCTTTGTAAGCGACCGCATCTGCTCTCGCTAGAAGCGGGTGCTTCAGGTATTCACAGCTCGGAAAGAGACTCCGCCGCCCTTAACATCTCGGGAACGGATTTCACCAGGAGGGGAAAAAAAAAGAAAGAAAAACATCCGTCAGCGTGAATGGGAAAGAAGTGAGAGTTGTTCCGGTAAAAAGTTTATAGACGATACTGATAAAGTTTTCGGCGCGTGGAGCGGTAGCGCACTGACGCACGGCAGCTGGGGAAGGCGGAAAGAGGAGGAACCCGGTGCTATTCGAATGAGATGAATGGCGCACAAGTGGCAAAGAGGTAATTATTCCCCCCCCCCAATGTGCCACAAACCTTCAATACATCCTGCACCGTGCTACACGTCCAGCCACTAGGCTGGTGTCAGCATCCTACCCACAAGGCATCCTGCCCCACATTTCAGGCTCCATTGCTGCTGAAAGGTGATTCATGTGCCCTCTTCTGATCAGGGGGGTGTTGGCAGGGGTGTCGGAAATAGGGGGGACAAACGAGTAAATAAATAATAACGCGCAGCTTATCTTTCATCAGGAATCTGCCTGTTACTGAGGCCAATTCGCTCTGCATGCAGTGTGAGGACCAATTAATTAACAGTCTGAATCTAGGATATTATGTTTCCTTAAGTCACCCAAGTATTTTTTGAGTCAACCACTAGCATAACAAGTTTCGCTAATTAATACCTCCTTAAGTTCTTTTTAACTAATTATGTTAATTAATTAAGTGAGCTGGCGGTGAAATTTAATTAATAAATTGAATGGCTGAGGTGTCCCTGAGGGGAGGTTTGGGAACTGAAGCAGTGTTCTTTAGCATTCCAGCAAGATATGAGCAACTTTCTGAAGAACAGAATTTTCTGGGTTACTGTAAATTTGCATATATTCCAGTGTTAAATTGTTTCTTTTCAGGAAATAATTACTCAGACAAACACCTGCCCAGTTCCCTAGTTCTAGTCGCTTTATTTACTCTTCCAGTCTGTAGGTCTGTTTTATGGTTCAGTTTGTAGTGGTACCCCTATTTGGGTCTCACCCCTCATGGTCCTGTTATTTTCCGATGTTCCTAGTGTGTGTGTGTGTGTGTGTCTGTGTCTGAGCCTTGCTTTTGTTAATAAACCTGGGTTGTCTGGGTTGTGTAAGCCACCCAGTGGATTTTCCCTCCCTTTTACCTGCCTGCACCATACCCCACACCCATGATGGTATCATTCAAATTATTTAGAATTATGAAACATTTTACAAAAAGAATTAGAGAGAAGACAAATGAAGCAGAGTTTCCCTTTTGCATTCCTTTTCACCAACATGGGGACAGGTGTCCTGCTTGGAAGGAATTTGAAAGCCGGCTTTCTGCTGCTGGAAGTTGTCCAGTGCCCATCAGCTGACATCCTTCAGTCCAAAAATGCCCCTGCACTCATTCCGAACAACAATTTTATTGATTCCATTCGGCTGCAAAAACCCTATTCTGTTATTTAGTTAGATCCTTATCTGTGCGGAATACTAACTTCATACATGCCCTCAGTAGGAGAGATGAATATGCAAGACTGAAGAAGATCTAATTGTGTGCAGCATTGGAATGATACACCAGAAGGTAAGAAAACATTAAAACCAAAACAGTCTGCAAGCCTCCAAGGTCTTTAGATGTTGACGGACTACGCCTGACTTGGTCTTCATCTCGCATGGAAGAGGAGTAAACTGTCAACAGAGCTTAGAGGGTTGAGTTCATTTGTATTCCTTTGGATCTCACTGGCAGCCTTGACAGTCCATGTGATCTGTGAGGAGAACCTCCATCCATGCGTTGAGCAAGGAGAAGCCGGCCGTTCCTCCTGAGAGCCTCACTGAGCTTGAGAGGAGGCAGCCTAACAGAGCTCCTGTACCGGGGCTGAAACCTGATCTAGGGGCCTTTGTGGTTCCTATATTCTCTACCCCCCGCCCCCTCATTCATAATTTTCCAGGGAGACGCATGTCAGAGCGTGGAGAATGTTCTTCTCGCTCTGCGCTTCCCTCATTATGTCCAAACGGCACGTCTTCCTCACAGGTCAGTTCGCTCCGCACAATTGGTATTAGCGGCACGTTGCTACACCACCAATTTTCAAAGGCCATGTGTCTTAATGAAGGACACAGAGGGTTTTGTTAGAAGCCTACAGCACTTTTTAAACTCCAGCCGATTGTTGGCACCAGATGCCCGCATCACTGGACAATGTCGATTTTGTCTCCCACTCTTCAGGAATTAAGGTTTCACAGAAGGATGGCTCAGTGCTTAGCACTGGCTCAGCACGTGTAGAATTTGTGTATTTCTCTGTGTTTGCATGGGTTTTTGATCTTGAAAGATTTCTGTGCAAAAACACGCACAGTAGCACAGTAGTAACCCTAACTCATGATTCAGTTCATGATTTTATTTTCGCTCTATTGGACATGATAAAAAAAAAAACACTCTCTTTTGTAGGATACTATATTAATGTCATAACGGCATCAAGGACTGCATCGTCAATCAATTAAGTAACGATTATCCCCACCTGGAGGTGGTCTATTTAAACACTGTGTTTCCAGTCCTCTGAGTAAGCTTTTAGGCCCAAGCTGGGCTTTAGCGGTCTTTATTTTTGTCACCTTCTGGCTTCTGTTATACTGTATAACCTTAATTCCCATTCTGTTTACTCTTAGCACTTAAGGCTGGACACAGTGCCCACATAACCACTAAAGACAAAAAGATCATCAAGTGAGTTCATTGTAGATCATTTACGCTCTCAGACTGTCAGAGCAAGGTTAATTTTTTAAGTGATGGAGTGGAATATGTGCCACGCTGTTGACAAACAGGTTGGCTTTTGTGAAATAAAACATTTGAAAGCACTACGATAGCATTCTGTTTTCCAGTTAGCATATAAGCTATTTTTTCCTCTTTTGTGCATCTGACTGACTACTAGGATCATTGTATATAAGTCATTCCCAAAGCACAGTGCTTACCTTTGACTTACTAAGCAGAACTCAATACATTTGTACTTGTGGACAACTTATAAAGACCGATAGGAGCTGAAAAGGACACTATCTGATAACTACACCGAAATTAATCTAACAACATTCAGCATGGTGGTTCTGGGGGAAAAATAAAGATTACCTGAGGAGATTGCCTTATTTCTGTCGCCCATTGACTTGCATCAAGCTCAGAAATGGATGGCAGTAATTATGAAGCGGGACGTGCCTTTTGTCCGCTGGGCAGCAGGTGACTGACTCGCTTCGCCCCGTTCCCCGGCCTCCGGTCCTTCAGGGTGCTGTCTCCTACTGCCTGCCTCATTACCGCTTTGATTGAGTGGCCTGTCTGGGATCGGATGTGCTGGCTTTAGTAAATTCTTCTCTTTTCTAAGCCTTCTAAGAGCATCTCTGTTCCCTCTGCAGGCATCTCCCCTCTCTCTGCAATTTGCTTTTTCACATTCTCCATCTTCTTCTTCCCTTCTCTTACTGCGCTATTCTTTGCTACTTAACCGGCACATTCCTTCACTAATGCCTCCGTGATTGTACGATATAAAAGGAGAATGCAACAGGCTGCCATTTTTATTCATTCATAAATAGACACTAAAGTCTGAAGGTTGTACTTTAGTATTCTCACGAATCATAAGCTGGCAGACTGAACGTTTTAAAGAATCAGTGAGGCAGAGTGTGGGAGTGAGGTGGGAGGATGATCACGCCACGCCCGGTGAATCTAGCGGCCATCAGAGAGGCAGAGTGCGGGAGTGAGGCGGGAGGATGATCACGCCACGCCCGGTGAACCCGGCGGCAATCAGAGAGGCAGAGTGCGGGAGTGAGGCGGGAGGATGATCACGCCACGCCCGGTGAATCTGGCGGCAATCAGAGAGGCAGAGTGCGGGAGTGAGGCGGGAGGATGATCACGCCACGCCCAGTGAATCAGGCGGCAGTCAGAGAGGCAGAGTGCGGGAGTGAGGCGGGAGGATGATCACGCCACGCCCGGTGAAACATGGTGCCCCCATGGGAGGAATGCAAAAGTCACTGGGACTGTCCAGACGTCAGCTTATGCATGCAGGGGCAGCAATGGGCAGCAGGGGCAGTGGCGACTGAGCGCGCTCCCTTTAAGAAGCGCCGTCATCTGTCTCTCCGGCCAACTCGCTGGAGGATGACAAACCTCTCAGGGCCATCGCCCCCATCACTCATTCTCTTAGCTTTTCTTCTTCGTTTTTTAGCTCTGTCCTTTTCTTCCCCCGACAAACACGACCCATTTGGGGTGCTGGTACCCCCGCACACCCTACCTGGGCCTTTCATCTCACCACAACTTCACTTTGACCCATTAGGGATCTGATATTTGTATTATACACTCCCCGGGGCACATTTTTAGCTACGCCAACCCATTAACAGAAACAGCCTGCTCCTACCGACAGCCAATCGTGTGGCTGCAACTGGATACATGCAGCAGACAGACGGGTTAGAGAGGCTACGGTGTGAGGTGGAAGTGATTTCTGAGATGGGGAGGCTGACGATAAAAGTCAGAGGCAGGTCTCATTGTTCTCATTGTTATGAGGGTGGTCAGGGTTGCATGGCCAGACTCATTAAAGCTAAAGCTAACAGGAAGGCCACAAGGGCAGAAACAGCAGCTCAGTACGACAGCGGTATGCAGAAAGGCATCTTTTAAGGCAACACTTGTCAACCATTGAAGTGGATCTGAGTGTAAAACTGGGACCTGCCCGGCAGCAGGGCGTACCTAATATTATTTGAAAAAAAAATTCTAAACAGAATGGAAATATACCATACCAAGAATAACTGTGTGACATGCAAAGAAATCACAAAGTCAGCATAATTGACCCCCCCTTTCACTGCTACTTATTTCAAGAATTTTGACAAGGAAACTAGGGCACAACATTCACGGCTCAGCATTTTCAGGATGCTGATTAGCAGAGAGGATAGCTATTTCTACATCACAACCATCTGTAGGAGTATTATCTCTCTTTAAGTGATTTCTATATAGATTTGCAATGAGTGAACAATTATAGACATAATGAAAAGGATTATGCTAGTATATAAAAATAATTGCATGAGCTTTTGCACTTTGCAAACATCCTTGCAAAGCTGGGGGCATGTTCCGTGAGAGGCTGGGGCGGCCCAGTAACAGACAGTGAGCAGCAGTTTGGTTTCATTTTAATGTTCCTCCTCTTTCAGGGGGAGACGGGAATCGGACAGCACTGCATCAGCAGACAGGAATATCAGGACGGATGGGTGATTTAGCAGGATGGCGGGAAAAATACCCCACACACACACGGCCACACACGCACACAGACACACACACAAACACAAACCCACATGTACACACAGGGCCGTCTGGCTTTCTCACCATGGGGGCCAGTAGGCCTCAGTTTCAGGTTATTGAGAGCAAATCTAAACAGAAGCCATGTACCAAAAACAGGGGATGAGGGAGGAATGACCCAGTGCAGATAATCCCATCCAGCACTGGCTCCCCCTCCCCCAACACAAATACATTTTGGCAAAATTCCCAACAACTCTGAGCTGGAGAGAGACAGCAGACCTGAATTCCTCCATGGCACAGCCAGTGTCACCTCGCGAGAGGTAATAATCGGGACCCGGAGCCGCCCCCCCCCTTCGGGTCTCCTGGCTGAGCGGGATCGGATGGATCACACGGCCGAAGAGCCGGCGAAGCTGTGCACCTCCAGACGTGCTCTGCACACCCACCAGGAGCAGATTCCCAGGAGAACCATCACAGTGCCCCTCCCTCCTCATACGAAATCAGAGCTGACCACCAGCGAGGGTGGGGCAGGAATAATTGATCTAAAAGGTCACGGCGTTTTGTATTTCAGTCAGGCTACAAGTGTCCTGGCTGATTTTATAAATTGCCAGGGCGCACGTGGCTTCCTGAATGGTTATTAATGGCTGGAATAGCAGGAGATGCATATATTGCAAATGGAAACAAAAGAAATTGTCACAGGACTGATGCAATATAGTCTGGGAACAATATACATTTCAATAATCACTAACTCAAAGTGCCCCCCTTAGATAAAAGAAAACCCCATGATGTAAAATCAGCATTTACCTGTGCTCTAACAATGATAACGCTGCTAAATTATACACAGCGTTACACAGCTTGATTATTACCTGTTGTCATTGGCATTTTGATCTCCCCAGATAACAGATCATTTTTTCAAATAAATGTGGAACGAGACTTAGTACTTTCCTAATAGCAGAAGGTGGTTTACATCATTGTTTAACTCAACCACTCGCAGTTTGTCATCATGCAGAGGTCACTGTACCTTAATAGGAGACTGTTTCAGATGATAGTTAAAGCCAAGGAGGAAAGAGATTGATTTTATGGTACCCGGAACATACAGCTGTCATTACTCCTAATGATGCATAACGTTTTTAACTCATCGTCAAGGAAAACGGAAGATAGCATTCATTTCTAGACTTTCAATCAATCAGAAATGCACACCGAGGTCTATCCTCAGTATTTAGCCAGGATTCTAGTTCAAAATGAGCATTTCACCACACATTTAAGTCCAGTGGAGAAGCGTGTTTCCTATCAAAGGCCTGCTGAAGTTGTGTCCTCATAAAATATGCAGACATTGATTTTCGTCTTTGGCTTTGAAGTAAATATGATTAGCATGCTACCTATTTCGTGCTGTTGACCTAGGCTTTTGGGGAGCGGATTTATGCTCTTAACCCGCATGCCTTGCCAATCTCCTTGAAGCATCGTTAGGATGGAGGTTTTTATCTTTAGCAAACATTCACCAGCTGTCTGGCGAGAACAGCAAACCTGCCGTTAAGCCATGGGAAATGTCTATCGGTTATAATCTATCGACATAAACTGCAGATTATAATATATAGTTGCGAGAGGTATCGTGAATAGCTATTTTTACATACACTATATAAATATCGTGTAGTAGTTTATTTTTGTGCTGTGGCTGACTGGACATTTGACGTGAGAGAGGGGAAAGAACTGATGTTGAATGGGAAGGTATTCCTTGACAAATAGTCACCTTACCGTAGTTTTCTGTCAGCAGTAGAGACGTTTTGGCTGGAAGAGGTTGAAATAATGTTTGGTGCTCAAACTCTCTCGACTCACTTTAAATGCTGCTTAATAGGTTAGAAATAGCTAAGCCCATCTAAGCTTCCCGTTGCTCTGGTCCTGTTATAACCTGAGGCCAGCTGTACACATCTCTCTCTTTCCAGTATCACACATCACCTCCTCTGTCAGATCCAGGAGCTGAGTCTTTATTCAGGGAGACTTAGAGGTTTTTACTGCTGTGTCTTCTGATTAAGCTCAATGGAACCTCGGCAGGATGCCTTCTGAGCCTCCAGGAAGCAGCCGCTGGAGTCCGTGTCATTGGATAATCCACGAATTCCATGTCTCTGCTTAATCTGCTGCCACCAATCATGGCAGGTTTTTCCATTACCCTCACTTTTCATATTAAAGTTGATTTCGGTGTCACTATACTTCTATACACACAATGTTCTCAAATGCCGCACCCAACATAATTAAACTTCAAATTCATTTCAGCTAAACTTTGGAATAAATACAAATTGAACTAAAGAAATTATGCTTAGAAAATCGGCTGTGATGTGTGATTTTTTTTTTGCCATACTTCTACCAAAATTAACATGTTTCGTTTATTTGACTAGATGTGAAATGCAAAACCCGCAAAGAAATTGTTGACCATTAAACTGATATAATAGGGTAAGTCTGCCTTTTATGTCACCAGCAGGTGTCAATAAAGATATTGCTTATTGTTATGTGTTTGAGTAACTAACAGCACATTATCTACGCTCCTGTTGCTTCACACCTCTAGAGCAGGGTCCGTGTCCCTGCCCCAGATTTATGTGGGCGGAGTTTGCATCTTCTCCCTGTGTCATCGTCGGGTTTCCCCCACAGTCATAAAATGCTAAGGTGAGCTGGAGTTGCCAGATTGGGTTGGCACCCCATCCTGGATCATTCCCCGCCTCGTGCCACCTGTGACCCCCTGAATAGGATAGGTGATTACGTGGATGGATGGATGGTATGTAACATCACCAGTAATGGTGGTTGCAGTAGGTATCTGTGCTCGTCATAAGCTCTGGCACCTCAAAGCTTACAAATTATGCACTGAGTCCATACATCCATGTTCTACGTGCTTATCCAGTATACCTGGAGCTTACCACAGGCAGCACAGAGTGCTTGGCTGGTCTGCACCCTAGATGCAATGTCAGGCCACCACAGGGCACATACATAGATGAAAGAAAGTGATTTCGACACACCATAACCTACTGAGCCACCGTACAGCATTCCAGCAAAATTGATATTTGTTAATTCATGTTAAAGAATTCCTATCTTAATAAGAATCAATAATCGTTCTTCAATAATCGTGCTCATTCTTTCATGGGAAATGCATCATTTTCAGCATATATATATATATATATATATATATATATGGCTGCCCCCCCATCCTGGGTTGTTCCCCGCCTCGTGCCCGTAGCTTCCGGGATAGGCTCCGGACCCCCCGCGACCCTGAACAGGATAAGCGGGTTGGAAAATGGATGGATGGATGGATATATATATATATATATATATATATATATATATGTACCTGCACATTAAAACTGTTTGGATACAAAAGTAATATATTAGTCATAAAAAATATAAATATCCCTTAAACCATTTCCAATTGATCTCTCATCCACTTAGGATCAAGATTGTGTCCTCTGTGTATGAGTAATGTCAGATAATCACACCTCCATTTTGGGTGACCACATGAAACAGGAAACAGGAAGGAGACACCCAGCTCCTCTTAAAGGCATGGCGCCAATCTGACGGGACTGGCAACATCGTGTTGAACAGCGACTGGCATTCATGTCTCCACCCACACAAGCAGCACAGAACAGCCCGTCCCCACTGTGGCCCCATTGCCATCGGCACGCGGGCGGCCTCCAGCTGTAATTAGCGCCCACCGGAGGGGAAGTGACCCTCACTGCAGGTGGGACGTCTGGGCTGTAGGCGTGCCTCGTTCCATTCAGGGGCCTGGCAGGAGTCCTCGAGCCCATGCTCTCTCACTGGATCCATCCTTCTGAAACCACTCGTCTTATACAAAGTCATGGGGGGTCCGTAGCCTCACCATGGGTACAAGGCAGGGAATAACCCAGGCTGGGGTGCTAACCCATCATTGGGCACACTTACACAAAACCAGAGTACCCAGAGGAAACCCCATAATAGTTGTGAATTTCCCTTGGGGATGAATAAA
>JAODKL010000021.1:15905652-15925242 GCA_026780765.1 Petrocephalus schoutedeni | reverse complement strand
ACCCCCACCACCACCATCCTGTCAAACTCCTCACCAGTCCCTTCCCAAAATAATGTCCTGATTCTTTCTTCCCATCTCTGCGTTATGTGGTTCTGTCACATGGGTTTTTGTAGTCCTGCTCAATGCAAATCATACATATACATAGGGATTTTGTACACATCGACTCACTTCATACGTTCCGACTCAGAGACTCGCCACAAAAGGCACCACAGCCAGAGTAGAGTATATATCTATGACAAGGCACTTCAGCAGACATAGAAAGCACTCCCACCCTGGCAGATTTATACCAAAATGCTAATTTTATTTAAAGAATTATGTTTCAGTCACCACCCCACAGCCTCTGTATCTGGAGAGGGAATATTTTAAAGCATGTCACTTTTTTCAGGTTCTCCGTAGCTGCCTCCAGACTCCAGATGTGTCTTGCTACCTTCTCACAGAACCTGACATTTCTTCTCTGCCTGGCACACCAACCTCAGCCTATCACCACGTCCGTCCGGCACTTAGGAGCGAGGAGTTATTTGCCTCTGCAAATAGCCTAGTGGATTCAGGGCTTTCAGACCAAATTTGTTGATGTATCTGGGCGTGCCTGGCTCAATCGTCCATGGAACACTTTAAAGCCAGCTGGAAGGTTCTGCTGACCGCTTTGAAAACAAACTGCCCTGTGCAGGTGGGACCCATGAGCCCAGAAGCGGCTTCAGCTCCCCAAACTCCCCTCTGATATTCTTTGATTGGTCACACCCAGACATGATGGAAATAGTGAGTTCAGCAATGGCTTACGAATGGATGCTTTGATGAAGAACGGGCTTCCTCAAAGACCTACAGGCAGGTCCAAGACTGCAGCAAGAGACCTCACTGGAGACTGGCCGCCGTATCTGCCAGTCCCTTGGCTCCTTACGTTTTCTCTCTTTATTAAAAAAAAAATCCCAGAACTGAGCTCTGGAGAACTAATTAATACTCACTGAAGGTTTCACCTTGACATTCAAACACAAATTAAATAAGGAAAATAAATTTTGTCTTTTAGCAGGATGAGCTTTCACATAAACATATACTGGAATGGTCTTTTTTACAAATTGGCTAACTACCTTAAAAGAAAAAAAAATGCATTTAAATAAGTAAATGCAAAAACATCTTACACTAATTGAGCTGTAGATCCATGTGGGTACCAGAACAGAAGAAACAGCAGCCTGCTATGTTTGAGGATGGCTTTGGCCCGCTGTGTGCAGCAGGCCGCACTGTAGCGGAGTCTCGGGAAAGTGTGTGCTGGAGCCCGCACACTTCGCTTGGCAGGAGCCACGCGTGTACATTTCTGCTGGTGGAGAACACAGGGCAGGATGAGTCATCTGACCATATGACTTTTTTCCCACCGCACAGCAGACCCCCACTTGCTTCCCTTGCACCCTTCCACTGACTGAAGTGCATGCTTAAGCATAATCTGGGGTTTGCGTGGTATAACCCGACCGTGACGTCCCCTCTGGGACGTGTTCCCGATCCACTTGGTAGAGCTACCGGCTCTTGCCAAACTATGTTTGCTTCCATTTTGTTTTGCCATGAGGCTTCTATCAGTGCACGACTGAGGAGTATGTGCTCTTATTCTCAACTCCCCCCCAGTTTGTGATGCCGCCCCCTCCGTCGTCTATGCCAGCATCACATTATCTGAAAGTAATTCAAACTGTGGGGCGCGTCCACCTGGTGGGGCAAGGAGGAACTGCAGGGGGACTCAGGTGAAGAGACTGTACTCTCTACTCTACTTTACTCTCTCTCTCTCTCTGTCTCTCTCTCTCTCTCTCCCTTCCTCTCATGAAAGGTATTCTGGTGTTTTAGCCTAATTCTCAATAGCAATGGAAAAATATCATTGGGTGACAGAGCAATCAGATTCATGCTTTTTATATTCTTGGAAAGTTGAAAGGACAATGAAAAAACATAAGCCACTGTTACACATTTTACAATGAAATGTATTGTATGCACCTGTAGTAAGAAAAATGTATTTGCTTAGAGATACCGTAGCCTGTTGTGGGTGCTCACTGGCTTACCGCCTGTACTTACATGGTGTGCAGTTTGAAACGTATGAATTAGAATTTTATGGGATTTGTAAATCTTTCTTCTTTTTTTCCGGACCATAGGTAATTGTGGTTTACTGAAACCATGGTTACCGAAGTGGATACAGGGGTCTCATTGTACATGTGACACTATTAACCCTATTGACGTGCAAACCAGATTCATGTGCATCAGCTAATATCAGGGCAGGTATGTAAATTATTTTCAGTAATCACCAAAGCACTTACCAGGCTTTTGAATACCTCAAACAACATCCCTATGCTGACGCAGGATGACGGAAAAGAAAAAAAAAAAACTAAATCAGCCATATCAATCACGCGAGTCTGTAATAGAATCACTTTCCAATTAATTGCAAAACTAATGAAAAGACTAACACCTGGTTTCAGACTCCCTGGCTCTTTCATTGGGTTCCAGATTAAAGTGTTAACATCTGCTGCTTTAGCGACTTGCCAAAGCACTGGCAAGAGGGAGAGACACCTTGTCTGCCGTGGCTGGGACATTTGTAGCTGTCAATCGCAGAGAAAAATGGAACAAAAAGGAAAATGAGGCAGTGTGTGGGGTCAGACAAATGTTGAGTCATTTGTTCCTTCTTGTACTTTTGTGCAGTTTATTTCCAGCTGCTACAAACTACAATGACTGAACAGGTTTCATGGAACATTGAGCTGAATGCCATCATTCTCTCTATTTTCACTGTTTCTCATCACTTTCGAAATCTTGTTTCTGTCACATAAATAGTTTCCTGCATCCATTTGATTCTGCGTACAATAAATGGCTCCTTTTTCAAAGATCCCTTTGAAGGATACTCTCAAGGAATGGAGATGTGAAACTGATTATTGATCTGGGGATCATTTATGGTCAAGAACCTATCAGCAAAAAAGTTTTGCATCTTCAGTGTCTTCCCACCTTCCTTTGTTGGAATAGCTTGTTCACTGTAAGAAAAGTCTGTAAAAATAGGACCCAATGTACCGTGATAATATGAAGGAATTTTCCATATACATTTTTCACAGGTGTTTTACCCTTTAATTTGAGTTCCGCGTTGCATTGTAGGAGTGAGTACACCTGCTAAATTTAACAAAAAAAAAAATCTGTAAAAAAAACAGATAATGTCCTGGCAGAAAATTGCCAGTACATTATCCGTTTATTTTTTTTACAGTGTTTGACAACCACTGATCCTATAATCAAAGACGATGCTGATGAGTCGGGCGTGGAGACTGGATTCTTTGCCCTGATGATGTAATTAGCCAAAGTACGGAGCCGTTGGGTCTGACTTCTTTGTTATCAGTAAGAGTGATAATGACTTTAGTTTTATATGAAAGTTCCTACTTGTCTTTTACCTCTGCTGGATGTGTCATCAAACCACTGATCCAAATGATCACTGACCGTATCTTGAGCTACGCAGGGATAATTCCAGACATCTGAAACCACTTTGAAATAAAATATCATCTTCTAGATGGAAAAGGAAAAAGAAAATCAATAAAATCAAGCAAAACTAATTCACATCCAAACAACTATTGTTGTCATGAGGGCTGCGATGTTGGGGTTCCACAGCGAAATGTGGCGTTACATCTGCAATAGTGGCACAGTGAGGCCTTGGAAGTGGCTCCGAAATTATTTCCCATCCCTGCGAATGATTGCTGGCACATGGCATGTGGGAAGCAACGTGATCCTTGAATTGCCATGCCCACCTATCAGTCATGGGGCAATTATCTCAGAGACAACTCCATTACATTGGTGTTCACTGAGGCTAATGCCCTCCACCCCCACCAGTCCTGATGGCTTGTGTAAATGCGATTAATCCCCAACACTTTGGAAGTTACTGCTAAAATGCGGATTATTCATGCAACGTCAGACGAGGGTGGAGTGGGTCATTGTGGCTGAGTACTGTCCGGGTGCGTGTGTGCGCGCGTGCGATTCGCGAGAAGTTCCTGTTTTGAGACTCTGGTACATGTGGTTCCAGGGCGCAGCATGCAGAAATTGTGTATTGACAGGGGAGTGAAAAACTCTGCTTTTTGGGGGACCGGGGAGGAGTGTGGGGGGGGAATTCATCTTCAAGTCTGATAAAAAAGAAGCTGGGATGGCTTCGCAGTGATAGATGGCCTCACCATAAAACTGAGAAGCTTCTGCCCTGCATGCTCTCTCTCCGAGGGACGTCTCAAGGTTACCATAAGGTGACACAAGTGCAAAAAAAGGGACAAATAAATGATTAAACGGCTAAAGAGTGAAGATGCGCGCCTGTATGTCCGCTGCCTGTGTAGCTCTACTTATTTATTTATTTGTATCCCTGAGTATCGCCTTTGCTCCCTCAGGCTGTGAGTTTGCATTTTTTTTCTTACATCTCCTGCAACAAGATTAGACTATCTCTGTGTGCACATGGCTGACTGGTTTCAGTGGGCTGGTGGCATCACTTTGCCACTTTCTTGCATTCCCTGAGCTGGAACATTTTTATTTTGGCGTGGATCAGCTGCCCCCATCCCCCAATGGCCATCCCTCCGTGGGTGACCTGGCAGAGGGGGAGTTTCTTTTGCACCATGTGCCCCCCTGGGCTTTCCGGGTCCCGTGCTGGCTGTTTAAAGTCCCTCCCAGTGACAGTGTTGCCCTGGAGCCACCGTGAAACACATTTCGGCGGGCAAAGTCTCTGTGTCTGTGATTGGAAGGTTGTTGGTTTGAGCCTGGCTTCTGCAGAATAGTCACATGTCTGTGGGTCCATGAGCAAGGCCCTTAACTTATGGAGAGCAAGATGGGGTGGGCGAAAAGAGCTCAGCCTCAGCCTCTCAGAGGAATACCCAATCCTCAGCTCAGCCTCTCAGAGGAATACCCAGTCCTCAGCTCAGCCTCTCAGAGGAATACCCTATCCTCAGCTCAGCCTCTCAGAGAAAAACCCAGTCCTCAACTCAGCCTCTCAGAGGAATACCCAGTCCTCAGCTCAGCCTCAGCATCTCAGAGGAATACCCTATCCTCAGCTCAGCCTCTCAGAGGAAAACCCAGTCCTCAGCTCAGCCTCTCAGAGAAAAACCCAGTCCTCAGCTCAGCCTCAGCATCTCAGAGGAATACCCTATCCTCAGCTCAGCCTCCCAGAGGAAAACCCAGTCCTCAGCTCAGCCTCTCAGAGGAATACCCTATCCTCAGCTCAGCCTCTCAGAGGAATACCCAATCCACAGCTCAGCCTCTCAGAGGAATACCCAATCCACAGCTCAGCCTCTCAGAAGAATACCCTATCGTCAGCTCAGCCTCTCAGAGGAAAACCCTGTCCTCAGCTCAGCCTCAGCCTCTAAGAGGAATACCCTATCCTCAGCTCAGCCTCTCAAAGGAAAACCCAGTCCTCAGCTCAGCCTCTCAGAGGAAAACCCAGTCCTCAGCTCAGCCTCAGCCTCTCAGAGGAATACCCAATCCTCAGCTCAGTCTCAGCCTCTCAGAGGAATACCCTATCCTTAGCTCAGCCTCTCAGAGGAATACCCAGTCCTCAGCTCAGCCTCTCAGAGGAATACCCAATTCTCAGCTCAGCCTCTCAGAGGAAAACTCAGTCCTCAGTTCAGCCTCAGCCTCTCAGAGGAATACCCTATCCTCAGCTCAGCCTGTCAGAGGAATACCCTATCCTCAGCTCAGGCTCTCAGAAGAATACCCTATCCTCAGCTCAGCCTCTCAGGAATACCTGATCCTCAGCTCAGCCTCTCAGAGGAATACCCTATCCTTAGCTCAGCCTCTCTGAGGAATACCCTATCCTTAGCTCAGCCTCTCTGAGGAATACCCAGTCCTCAGCTCAGCCTCAGCCTCTCAGAAGAATACCCAATCCTCAGCTCAGCCTCTCAGAAGAATACCCTATCCTCAGCTCAGGCTCTCAGAGGAATACTCAGTCCTCAGCTCAGCCTCTCAGAAGAATGAAGAATACCCATCTCTCAATCTTTATCTTTAAGTAGTGTAGCTTCTACCTGAATGGCCAAGCCACTGAATGTATACCCAGAAACACCCTTATCATGCATGTGCCCATTTCACATTTCACCACTGTAACTATCAGTTTTAGCCTGTAATCATTCAGGGAGATAGAATGAAGTTTATTAAATTACATATTACACTGCTACTTTCTCTGAACCTAACTCCAGAAATTATTTCTTTACTTCCTAAATTGGAGACTTAGAAGAATACATTCCAACATCATGTTTTTTTTTTGTTTTTTTGCCTTTCATAGTGCCTCATCTCTGGATGTGAAAAGCATTTTGCGTCTTATGCCATGAAGTTTCTGACTTAAGTGATATTGGAACACCTGCATGGATTGTTCTGCCTTTCTGAAGATTCATTTGCTTCACTTGAGTGGTGTGCTGAGTGCTCAGATACGTCGAGAGGAGTTAAAATGTCAAGAGCCTCGCTAAATGTAAAAAGAATCACTGATTGTGGATTAAATGGCAGATTGTTTGTAAGATTTCAATTTTTTTAAATGTCCTTCCTTTCTTCCAGGACCAAATGGTCTTTAGATGACTGAAGCTACGGTTCTTTATCTTACCTTGTTTGTCACATTTGGTTTAACCTTTAAGCTACTTTTGGGAAAAAACAATAAACTTTGCACCTTGAAAGTACATCAAAACACTGCTTTCTTTAGAGTTCAGTCCAGATTATCTGAGTGCAGCTATAAATTTATAAATGTTTCTCAACCCAGTCCCCAAGGAGGGTGGGGGTGGCATTCTCTGTCATGTGTGTGGCTCTCTGGGTTAGATTGCAATACCTGTGAACAGAAGATTGCTGGCCCAAATCTGTGGGTCGGCAGAGTGATTTAACCACGGGACCTTGATTAAGGCCCTTAACCCCTAATCATCCAAGGACTGTCTGACCCTGCTTTCCCTTTCATGGATAAAAGTCTCTGCTGAATAAATCGAATATGAAATGCCCAGCTCTGATTGAATACAAGAGGCCGCCCACTCTGGAGGTCAGCTGGAATTCCTTTGTGGCTACGCAGGTGCCGGGGATGTTGTGGTGCACGGGGAGGTATTGCTATTTCTTCTGTCAGCTTGGGGTACTTTCTAAATGCATTCAACCAATTAGAGGTGGCTTATTTGACAAGAGGGGCTTACATGCCTGTTGTTTTGACATCTGGAGACCAAGAATTAAATTAGGTACAATTCAAACTACTATAAGCATTTTTGCAACAGTTACTTAGTACTGTGGCAAGGGTAGTGGCCACATAGATCCAGTTTAATTAAAATAACCACAATTAATCAGTTACTCCTTGGTTTGAAAGTTTGCAGAATTAGATCTTCTTTCATCTATCTATCCATCCATTTATTTGTTTACTTATTTGTTGGTTTGGATTCCTCCATCCTAAAATTATTTACCACCATAAACTATAGCTTCCTCATGCTGTCTCAAAATGTCAGTCTCTAAATAGCATCTTGCTGCATATGCCCAGTGATGGGCCACCGTTCTGTCCAGAGTGCCCCTGCCTTGTTTTTGAGTTTCTTTGAGAATGGGATATACTAGATAAGCAGTCAAGGAAGATGGATTGATAATATAAATATAAATCTTATGTTTATATGCCGTAGTATGTTATAGTGCCGGATAAGCACACATTCATTAGTGGCTAATGATGAGTGTCTATTGCCATGCCTGTAATGTGTGGTATCATGTAAAATCACATTAAACTTTAATAAAACAATACAGTCTACAACAGCTACACAATTGCTTCAGTGACAATATAGCCATGCTCATTTCAGGAAAGTGTTAGCTTACTCATTACATTCCCTGGCTGTTGTAATTATATCAATTTATTTTTGTATCAAAGCTGTACTTTATCCTGCTCCAATGCTGTAAGGCTTGTTGTGTGAATAGTAGACTCCTTTACAGGTTTTGGCTCTTTAGCCATGATTACCTCTGTTTATTTCCTTCCTGAGACGTCCGGCAAGCAAGCCGCTACTCAAATGCCTCTTAATGATAGGCAATATGTCCAGTTGCCAGCTTCTGATTGGTGAGGGATGTTTAATCCCCGAATGATGCAGGGCTGCATGTCAACGGCTTCCTCGAGGATGGGGCTCCTGAGCAGGGCATGCTCAGTACGGGCACCTGCCCCAGACGTCTGAATGGGACATGCCCCCCCCCATCTAATGCTGGAACATCAGCTTATTCTAATCAATGAATGAACCAAACCAATAATCTGCTCCTCTGTGTAAAAAAAAATACAAACTACAAACAAATCATGCCAAGAACTGCAAGAATACCCTTGTTGGAAGCTCCTGCCCGCTTGTTCCGGTAGTTACTTCCTGTGGTTGGCAGCATGCGCTCCAGCGTGCTCCTGCCTGCGAGGGCACATCACGCCTCTGAGCTGTAAGAGCAGACAGATGCCACCTACCCTGTTTCCTTCGTCTCATCTCCTATTATCTTTTCCCCATCCTCTCCCTCCTCCTGGTCTGGGGCATCCATTTTGTCTTGTAATGAAATGCCAGGTCACAGCGTGCTCAAATGTAGGGCCGCAAGGGGCCACGGAAGAGACCGGTCCTCCTGCCAAATGTTGCAGGGGCTTTTTGGAACACCGTGGCAACCAGCCTCTCGGAGGGCAAGATGGTGGTAAACTCCCATAGCTGACTGATTGCACAACAGCAGCAACCATTTATGCCTCCCTGTTATTGCGAGGAATTGCACTGGGATGTAAAGGCCCAGTGCACTTATTTTAACTTCTTGGCTTCCCCACCTCGGAGAATGATTGATGCGGTCGGCGGTTACCGACGCCGTGTCCTACGTAAGGAGCCGGAGGCACTATAGCTCGTCAGAATTATTCCCAGCGATTCGCGGCACATGGGCTTAGTAGGTTGCGGTCCAGGAAAGCTCTCCAAAAGATCTCAAAAGGAGACAGATGGTCTGAAATGGGATTTACCGCATTGCTAAGAAGAAGGGGGGGAAAAAATGGAGGGAGAAAAAGAAGTCCAGCTTGATACATAAGCATAAACGGCAGAATATGCGACGTAACGGCTTTTTCGGGCCTTATGATTAATGGAGGGTGTAGCCATGGCGCCACATGACTTATTGCGCTTAGTGCGCGAGTAATAAGTTGAGCTGGTAGAAATCGCAGCAGTTTCACGTGCAGCAGATGTTCCAAAAATGTCTGAAAATTTTCACATAAGAAGTTCATTTTTACCAGTAATAGCCAGAAACACCATCCCCAGTGCCCAGGGAAGGTAATCCTCATGTCATTTAGTACTTTGATCTGCTACGAGTGTCTCAACCGTGATTCCCATGTGCTTCTGGCTAAATGGGTCTAGTGCCGTTTAGCCCCGCTGTCTTGCAGAGGCAGCTTGTGCTGCCCATTCTGGTAGGAGGAACCCTGGGAGCGATGCATGTCCATCACAGGCCACGGCATTACACTCTAAGGATGATTCTGAGTCCCAAATTCACCTAACTGTCTCTTTTTGAAGTATGGGTGGAACGCAGGGTACCCAGAGGAAACCCACTTGAGCACGGGAAGAGCGTACAAATTATACACTCTAAGCCAGGGGCCAGAATGAAGCGACCACGGGTGAGGCCAGAGAGCTGCCTGCTGAACTGAGTTCGCCTGCATTCCAAAGTTGAAGGACACCCATTTTGTTTCAGTCACCCTCAATACAGTGTATTTCTGGCCAATCCGTGTCCTGGGACAGGCCTCTTGTTCAGAGGTGCATCTGATCGCCTCAGACAGTGGGAGAAACCGGGAGAAGACCCCTCGCCACACGCAAAGTCCATGTAACCAGAGCTGGAACAAGATTCCAAACGAAAATCATTAAAACGTGTGGCAACAACCTGAATAGTATATTCATCTGAACAATTTAACCTTGAGCTGGCTTCTAAACCCAGTCAACAGTCTAACCAGATCATTACCACAAATCAAGGTGTTATTATAAAACACAGATTTAAACATAAAAATTTAAATGTAAAGACTGATATCACATCAACTCTGTATAGGCTGAGTTTATCAGATTATCTGGAAATTCTCTTTTTTTAAAACTTAGATGTCAACAAAAATATGAGACCCTTCTTTGCAGATACTGAAGCGAGGTTTACTTCAGTGAGGGTCGTCTATTGAGAGGGAAGCAAATGACATTAGGATTTGATAGCCAGTCAGTGTTACAAAGTCAAATATTTATGTAAATATCTGTTCAATGCGTACATTCAGAAACAGTCGGTACTCAGCTTCTCAAAAGAGCTTTGCTCCGAACAAGATGTAAATAGTATGTAAATAAAACTAAAAGTTTAACGGCTGCAGAAGGCTAATGCTGAATAACGGTCACACTAACACTTCGCTTATCCATATGAGAGATATACCATAATTTGCATTCAGCAGAGGTTTATAAGGGCTGTCAGTGAAGCTCTGAGATACTCTGAAGACCATAAACACCAGGTTTACATTGAAAAGAAGTATAACCAAGCCCCTAAATGAATTTCTTTAAACAGCAGGGAAATGGTTAAGCAGCAGTTTGTGTCTGAGTAGGAATTCACATATGGGTACTGCTGTGGTTTTAATTGGAGTGCAGTCAGCATTTTCAAGAACTGCTTTGTCTATGAACATGGTGCTCCAAGTTAATGCCAACACTTTACAATGGGGCACAATCATCCCTATCCCTGCTTAGAAAACAAGGTGGTCTTCGGGATCAGTAAACCCAGAAGGGGCGTGCAGGCAGCATGACTAATCCCAAAGTTTGCAAAATACATCAAGATTAAAACCAGCACCTCGTCTAGGTTAGATAAGAGGATAAAAAAAAAACTTCAGCAAGATAACGGCTGACAGGCTTGATCCTTCTCGGCGGGTGTTCGGCACGAGGAGACAACTCGAGGGCACGTTCACAGACACGGCAGAAGCAGATGAAATGCCAGTGATAGGGATCGCTTAGCGATGGGCCCAAATGGTCAGACTCCATCTGCTGCCCTGAAACTGCTCAATCTGCCACCTGAACTTAGCTACTCTGTTTACTGGAGAAGAACGCGCGAGAGCAGAGGTGATTTCACTTCATTTCCTAGTAAATAGCCAGAGCAGAGGAAGCCCTTTTCCTCTTCTAGAGCCCAGAAGTCTTCAGCGTCTGAGTCAATGTTGGTTTGGGGCTAGAGTCCCTTTCTCATTGCTCTACTGGGAGTTAGGAGTCTGCCCCTGGTCACCATTGAGCCCTTGCACAATTTTTCCCAATACCCCAAATGTTCCAGGGGTGCTGGACGCTAGCTGATCATACTAACCCCAAAACGTCTCTCATCAGATTATACTGTTTGTTTGTGTATCATAGACAGTAAGATGGGATAGATGAAAACTACCCAAATTTCCTACATAAAATAATAAAGTATCCATATTATATCCAATTAATTTTGCATTTTCCTGCCCAAATAGCCAAACCTACACTGGGAGTGCTGGGTGCAGGGTCAGTGGCATCAGCACTGGCTGATTACAAGGAAAACTGCTGAAAAAGTTTGACCAGAATGGTCCATTTAACAGGATGATATGGGGCACTTTTCAGCGGAGGTATGGGTCGACTTGCATTAAGTCAGAGGACATGCATTAGTGAGTGTCATGTCCTGCCCGCCACATCCACCAGATATTAATCGCTCCAGCTGCCTCTCGTTTGTTATCTCCTCAGACTCCTATAAAAGTGCTTCCCAGTCCTGTGTCCCCCAGTCCAGTCACTGATGTCAAACCCTCATGTTGCCTGTGCCCTTCTACACTCCCATTTTGATCCCTCACAATCTTGTTTATTTCCAGTTTATATTCACTGAGTCCTTTGTGCCTCACCCTATGACAGTGGGAACAGATGTTGGGGACTATGAACTATTCATGGACCCATTTCTTTGGCCAATAGTACCCAGCAGTCAAGTAAACAGCACACTCAAATTAACAGACATTTCTAAATTAACAGCATTAATATAATTATAATTATACTACCATAACTAACAATAATAAAAAATAAAATGAAGAAATGCATTTCGCAATACATGTGTCAGTTTCCTATGAAGGGGCAGGCTTTAGTAGTCATGCTGCTTCTTCCGCCATTGCATACCTCGCGATCACTTCAGTTAATTTGAATGTCCAGATAACAGCACAATAATATTTGTTATCCAAATAACAGCACAATACTCATTAATATGTCTGCATGAAGCGATTAGAGTAAGTGTAAGGAATGTATCATTAATGAGCGTTTTTAAGCGCAACATTCAACTATATGGCAGCACCATTGTTGGAGCCAAGACCATCCCTGATGGTTACAGTGAGCACTGTGCCCAGTGAGTCACAGGGCGGGCCCTCATACACAGAACAAGCCATTCAGGGAGGCCGCAGGAGGAAACCTGCACAAACCTGGCGAGAACAGACAAAGCCCACACACCATGGAGCCAGGAGTGGAACCAGGAGCATCAGAGGTGTAAAGTCACGATGGTGACCACTGAGGCGGCGTGCGGGCTCTTAGTTTAAATAGATGATTTGTTTGTTTGGAAAAAAGGTGCGAGAAAGGCCGCTAAATGAATGAAACACAAATGACCCAATCATAGGAAGCGAGACGATTTGGTCAGAGTGAGTGCAGAGCTGGCAACTCTGACAGACTGCTGAACAAGTAGGGGCATCCTCAATTCTGGGAGTCTGTCATTATTTTTCCCCTCCAGGTTGTCAAGAACATGTCTTTGGCTCACAAGAAACTTTCTGAAGTAGTATTGTATCAGTCAGCTTATGATGTCACCTGTTATCGTCCAGGCAGGTTCGAAACAGCAGAGAGGTTGTGCTGTTTTATGTAATCTTTGCATGAAATTGCATTGTACTGGTTTTGCACCATTCTAGAGGTATAATGCATGGAGGTGATTCTATTGCGGAGATTCAGGGAACATCAGCGATGTCTGATAGTATCGGCGAATGATGCGGCATGAAATTTATTGATGGGGCCATGTTATAGCTTTAATTAAGCATACCATGACTCTGCTGGAATGAGGTATGACTCAATAAGAGAGGAAATAGCACTCAGGGCAATTGTAAGTGCTCCAGAGTTTGTGATGCTGGAGTTGGTACTGCAGGGATGCTCAGATGGTGACGTGTTTAAAAATCATTTATAAGACCTAGTGTCACAAGGGAAAACAAAAGGTGAAATAAGAAATAAATTGAAGTTCAGGTAGTTCACTGAGGGGGGATTTTCCATTCCATTGTTCATAGGAGTCAGACCTTAAAATCGCACAAAGGCTATGGAATAAATGCCGTCCTTGGGAATCCTGGAGTGGCTGATGGTGTGTTTGACTTTTTTATGCTAACTGTGTGACCCAGAGCAATGAGGGAGCCACATCACACATTATGGAAGCATTTCCTGAGACACGGCTTACGATCCCCACCGCACAGAAGAGATACAGCAAAATGCACATAGTGAGTAAAAATAAGTCTGATCTGTACAAGAGGGAGTTCAAGGCAAAAAAAAAAAAAAAAAGTTTTTCTCATTTGTTTCTTTTACCTTTTTTTAAACTTTTAAGCTGAGCAAAACGGCCGTGTTGGGACTGATGAATCACTCACCCGTGCGGAGATGTTTTTCCCGGGCTTCACAGCTGTGGGGTCATTTGGTCGGACGCTCATCAGCTATTTCTATTTCATGACCTCCCTCGTTTTTCTCTCGTTTGTTGATGGCAGTGACCCCACAGTTCACCACGTTCCTTGAAAAGCCTGCATGTATTTTCACCTTTTTCTCACATCGACCAGCAGGTATATCCAGTAGTGCGGACATGGGAAGATTCTGTTGACGTTGAAGTGGATGGTACAGTTGATTGTGAAAGTATGTTCTGTAAAATTAAGAGTCCAGTCCTGCTCCCTGCTAGTAGCTTTGCCCAGCGTCACATACCCATGCAGGCGTTCCCATGAAATCCCAGAATGATTGGGACTGTGCAGCTATTTGATTAGACAGCCAGGCCGGCGTACCTCAATTAGCCCCTAAGGAGAAGCAGACTTCATCTGACAAAATGCAGAAAGGAGCCGCAACTGGCTCTGGCCTCCTGCGAACCCTTTTAATACTTTGCGCTGTGTCGTGTTCTCGACTGAAACGTACAAAAAGTCAGAGGTTGGGTAAAATACAAAATGATTTGAGTGCTCTTTGGGTTAATCAGGGTGCTGATGACAGGAAGACTGCGTCAGTTTAAATATAGCTGTAGTGTTTTTTTTCCCTTTTCTTGGGGGGGGGGGGGGGGGGGGGGAGGGGTGATAGTGCCAGTCTGCTACTACTTAAACTTCTCATCAGGTTTTCCAACAGCCTTCAACAAGCCATCTATTCTTGTTATGAAATAATGCGGCATGTTTATTAACAAAGAAAAACAGTACATAAAGAAAAGTCTATGCTTAGCATACATAAAGAAAAGTCTATCACAAGCGTCTTAATTGTAAAATTGTAAAAATTTACTGCCACCTACTGTCAACAAAAATCACTTTCGTAACCTGAACAACTGTCATACCCTATTCATCCGTCCATCCGTCCATCTACTCTATCTGTCTATCTATCTATCTGAATTTCTTTTACTTTGAGTTCTCCTTTTTATTTCACTGATGTGTCCAGCCTGGCACTGCCCAAGAGGATGAGCATCATCACCATCATCACCATCACCATCATTATCATCATCATCACCATCACCATCATTATCATAATCACCATTATTATCATCATCATCATCATCACCATCATTACCACCATCATCACCATCACCATCACCTCCAATGGACCCACATTAGCACCTTGTGCCTCCCCCTCTGTCGTGCTTCCTATCCCCTAGGGAGGGATGTCTTGCGGGGAGTGAAAAAATGATATTTTTAGCCAGCTTCGCAGTTCCCCCTGCAAACGATCGCTGGTGCTCTTAGGCGGCCACTGGCCACCTGCTACAGGACAGCCGGCGTGAGGCTAGCGTCGCCTGCAGAAATTCACATCATGACAACGCCGCTCGTGTCAGGAAAGAGACCCCCCCCCCCCCCCCCCCGCCGTCCCCGGCGACTGCACGGTGCAGCATGTTTGTCAGCTTATAAAAGACGTCAGAAGCAGCTGTTTTACTGCATGTTCTGCAGAGATGCGACAGACACAGAGAAAGCGATGCGGCTGGCTCGTTGTTGCCCAACTAAAAGGTACCCCCTTCGTCAGAGTGGAGAAAATTACCATTCTGCCTAATTGTTTTTGCTGTGTAATTTAGATAATTGTTATTATTCTGTTGCTCGGCTGATGCTTTAATTAGATCTTTTTTTTGCCACTTAAGTAAAGGCGGTGCCTTGAGGTGCGGACACCCCTGCAGGGTGCTGCGTCATGGAGAGGCGTCCAGGTGCCTCTCTGGCATGCGACATGTCCCCCTCAGCCTCACAGATGGTGGCAGCGAGCGGACAATGGCCAACTCCAGCAGATAGTGCCTGGCTCTGCAAAGTTCTTCAGGTATTTACATGCTCCTAAGCCAAACACATATGTCACCTCTTTACTGCTATTTGATGAACAATTAAGTCTATTTTAATGCAGTTTGAAATCATTGCATAATACAATACAATTTCAAAGGTCACCACACACACACACACACGTGTGTGTATTCATATCTTTGTGGGGACGTCCATTAATTTCTATGGGACAAACCCTAATCCTAAAAATGGCAACCTTAACCATAAGCAACCAAGCCAAATACAAGACTTTTGGCATTTTTAGTTTTTTGATTGCAGCCACAGAATTTTATAAAATTGAGTTTTCCCTTGTGGGGACCGAAAAGATCCCAGGTCCCCACAACATCAAAATAACAGGTTGTTATCACATTGTGAGGACGTTTGGTCCCCACGATGTAATATATACATAACCCATACACAGACACACACACACCCACAGACATTTCCATGATCACAATTTAACTGCACTGTACAGTTAGACTACGAATTTAATTAAATCGACTTTCTTTATGGCTAAATATCTATAAGTACAGAGCATTTGAAGTGGCTGGGAGAAAATGATCTTTCAGTGGAAGTACAGAGGGAAAACTGTCTCAGACTGAGCACTGCTGCCAAGAGCACCATCTCTAATTCTGTTTCAGACCTTCCAGGGAACCTCAGCAGCCTGTTTACCTGCCCTGACGATACTGGAGTAGCAGTGAGTGATCGGATCTGGCAGGTGTCCAGTGGGGAGATCCTGGAAAAAAAAGGGCGGTGAAGCCATCTCCCTGCGGCTGTCAAACGCAGACGCAGCGAGCTGTGTTTGCAGCTCGGGGTCATCACGGGGCACTGTGCATGGAGCATGTGCGGTTATGCCGACAGACCTCCACTTCTCTGGCCCATCTCTTGCTACTGCCCCAGGGCAGGAAACAGTCCAAATATTCACAGGGGATCAAAAGGTGGGGAGGAATTTAAAGCTAAAGTGCTATTAGCCCCACAGGCACTCAAAAAGATCACTGTACTCCCTGCACCCCTCACCTAACCCAAACCCTACACCCCTCACCCACCTGCATCTCCACATGACCCAACTGGACGGCTGAAGAGAGGAAGACTAAGTATTACTCTACAGCTTTGGACTGGACACACACACACACACACACACATTAGTATTCTTATCTTTGTTGGGTCTCTCCATCCATTGATATGGGCATAACCCAAATCCCAACTTGACCCCAAACCAGCCCAAACCTTAACCATAAGTAACCAGACAAAATACAAAACTTCTTGCATTTTTAGCTTTGCTTTAGGCTTGTGAATGTCCCCACAATGAAATATATACATGACCCTTGGCACTTTCCTTACATCCTATTTCCATACTCTGCTGGCTCCCCAACCCAGCCCATTATGTGGATATCCAGGGATTTGATCGCTTTTCTGTCAGATGCACTTGCTCTGTCCCTCGGATGGCGAAGCTTCCGTAAAAATGCACAGAAACTCACCGCAGCACTTTCAGTAAACGCTGGTTATCGTCTGGCACAGGTCTGCTCTAAAAGCACCAGCGAGTACCTCCAGCTAAAATCAAAGTGCTGATGCTTGGTTTTGTTTTATTGCTGAAGAACAGCACATGTCATTACACAAAGACCCGAGGGTATGCTCGCAAAAGGGCTTTTTTCCTGAAAGTTTTAATGTAAAGAGAGTTTCAACAGCTACCCTATGAAAATATGCCATATTTGATGAAATTTCAATGATCGATTGTCGGATCAGGACTGGTCCGCTACGGCATTCGCCTCGGAGTGGCTTCACTGCTTCCTGTGCCCGGAAAGCGCGGCGGTCCGATGCCGAAAGTGCAGGAGGAGCGTGCAGCATAAGCTCCGAGCAGAAGTCGCTACCGGGAGTGGCGACCCATCATGTGACAGACAATTAACAACAAAGCCTAACTGCACCCCCTACGCCTCAGATGAAAATGCTATTTGAATAACCATCCTTCCATTTTCTGTAACTACTCAGGGTCACAGGGGGTCCGGAGCCTATTTCGGAGGCCACGAGCACAAAGCAGAGAACAACCCCGGATGGGGCACCAACCCATTGCAGGACGCAATCACATAGACACACCTACGGGCAGCTTGGTAACTCCAATTAGCCTCAGCATGTTTTTGGACTGTGGGGGGAAACCGGAATACCTTGAGGAAACTGCTGTTTTAACATAAATTAAATTCAATAGAATTAAACCATATTGTTAAGTTATATTTCAAAGCGTGCCTTGTGTTAATCACATAGTCAACATGCAGTATTAATTGTAAATGCATTGATTTTATATGTATATATATGAATGACTGATCAGCCTTTCTCAGCTTGTAGCCCCTGGGAGGAGAGCCTGGAGTCACCTACGGCTGGCAGTAAGCACAGTATGTTTAAACTGGGCTAATAGTTTTACACATGAACCAAAGATACAGATAAGATATACTTTATCCCCGCGGCACAAAATAAAGTGTAAAGATAATACACAAACAGAATAATGTGCATAGAAAATATCATGCACGAGATAAAATATAAAATATTAACAGTGTTGTTTGTGCAGTTAACATAGTGAAGATGAAATACTATCTTAACTTTCTATGGACAGGGCTATTGGCTAGAGATGAATGACAGGACTTTTTACAAAGTATTTGTTTTATAAATCATATGGACATATTTAAACATATAATGAGAAATAAAACACTGAAATGCATGAACATGAAATGTGATCTGATGTGACTAATGTAATCATAATGACACTGTTGTTTTATATTTTTCAGCTTTTAATGGATAATTTCAAAGTAATTTTATCTTAATTAAGTTTTGCACACTGGAGATTAACATGGAACTTAAAATCGATATTTAAATGCGCAAAATACTTTCACGAAGACATTTAGCTAGACACTCCAAAATTGCCTAAATTAATTCCCTCATAGGGAAAGCATTTTCTTCAATCACTGTTGATTCTCTATTTTTTCGTGCCTATTAGATTTTTTAAATATTGATAGATACTGAGCTGAAGCACAGAAAATGAACTAATTTACGTAGGACTGTGCTAATTATGGACTTTTTATTGCCGTCTTTAAATTGCAGCTTGCTTTGTCAAGGAGTACTTTTGCACGATGCCTGGAGACTTTGTGTATGTTACTGTGTAATGCCGAGGACCAGCTCACTCAGACTCAGTGTCATGTTCCATCAGTGTGGCAGCAGCCAGCTAGCGGCCCAGTTCCTACCCGACCCAGACGCCGCCCGGATCCCCTCCTGGGAAGTGCCGCTCTCCCGTTGCCTTCTATATTTAGAAAGTACCATCGCCACCGATTATTGTTCAAGAAGCACGCACCACAGAGAGACTCCCCCCACGAATGCGTAAGCTCGGATCCTTGCCCTGGGGCCCTTCCAGTTCTGGGAAGCCCTCCTCACTTCTGCATCCTCGAATTCCATCACTCCTTTACAGCTACATGTCTCCAATTTGGCTCAAAGGCTGTAAAATAATCCAGAATCCAGCTGCGAGTGAGTTCTTCACTGAAGCCATACCCGATTTGTCTGGGTCCATAAGAGACATACACCTAACTCCCAACAGGCACTAGATAAGATTTTAGAATCTCTGACCTATTAGTTGATGGGCCGAATGGCCTCCTCACTTTTGTAAATTTCTTATGTTCTTACTTCTCCAACTGGCTGAGGTGGCCCAGCCAATGAGGTGAAGGTGGACATCTACAGCTAGGGGGGACATTAATATCACCAATATGGAGGTTATGGTTGAGCACTTTGTCCGGATGGCACTCCAGTTTGGAAGCTTCTCCTCCTATCCCAGTGTGGCCTGGACCTCAAAGCCTCTGATATTAATGAGTAATGTGACAGAGGGCCTCATGACCCATTTCCTCGTCCTCCACTTCCACTTTCTGGATAAAAAACATGAGAAAAGAGGCTCACTGGCTCACTTCATTTCAGTGTCTATTCCTGTTTCCTGTTTTTTTTTTTTAATTCCCTATAACTAACCCTCATCAGACAAGAGCTTTGCACGACTGTCAGTAACCTGTCTGGCAGCGGACAGAGCTGGGGACGGCACAAGAGCCCAGTGATTCACATACCAGGGAGAGGCCTCCTGCTCCAAGAAAGGCTGCATATGGTGCACAGTAGTGCTGTTTACCCCTGAACCTTGGGAGGTGCCGGGGGCGGAGGGGGGTGGG
>JAODKL010000021.1:15891166-15905555 GCA_026780765.1 Petrocephalus schoutedeni | reverse complement strand
GAGGGGGGGGCGTTTGCAGGGATGCTCAAAGTACCCCATCCAGGAAGGGAAAGGGAAAACTGGACTGCTTCTGCCACAAATCCACTTATTCACTGTACTCGTAACATGGGTGATTTTTCACCGTATGCTCGAGAAAGCTCCCAGCTGCGAGTGGTCGATCTTTCCTGTGTATTCAGCTGAGTGTCTCAGTTTTTCCCAAGTATACGTTTCATAACAGCAGTATATTTATAACCCTAATCATGTAAATCAGGACTCCAGGTTGTGTATTGATTGGTGTTGGACTCGTACTCAGCGAGCGATATGCTTAGGATTACCAAGGGAAATGTAAATACCTTTTCCCCTGGGTTTTCACGAAACCATTCACCTTGTTTGTGAAAATAATTATTATTATTATAGGTGAATTTTGAATACATTTCAAGCTCTCATTGTTTATGCATGAAGAGCTCATTGAACGCTATTTATTAGAAGTGATAGGGGCGAAGTTTTCATTTATTAGTGGGATCAAAGTGTCACTAACAATATCAGTAACAAATAAGCATTGCTAATGTTTTTGTCTGTTTGCAAAATTGATTTGGTTGTTTATGTTAATGCAGAGGGGCTGCCAGGGCATCTCCGAGCTCAGGCACGCATCATCGCCATTATTTAGAGAATCCACTTCTGCTAAGCACATGGTTTTGGACTGCTGGAGCAAACCAGCCACACTGTGGCAGGCCTGAGCTTGGGATTCAAACCCACAAGACTCCAGCTATGTGGCATGCATTGCTACCCACTGGACCGCTATGCCGTACGCAGTGAGGCGGGTCTCAGCGGGAACCTGGGGGTCCGCGACAGCAGATAAGGTCGCAGATGGTATTACTGTACAACTCCAGAGGCACTGAAATGTCTCTCCTATCAGTTGCTTCTGGTCGTGTTTGTTTTTTGTGTTAAATAACAATTTCAGCCCTTTTGCACTCAGCAATGATCTTTCCCAGCAACAAAAAGAAGACTAACACCAAATGCACTCAGTAGGCGCATTTTAGGTAGCCCTATGTGGTACTAGGGTCCCCTGTCGTCTCCACAACCAATTCGAAATACCCTCCTGCACACCAGTTTTTTTCACTTCTGTCCTTCCTGTTAGCCTTAATGAGCCTAGCCATTATCCTCTGACCTCTCTCATTACCAAGGTGTTTTTGGCTCCAGTACTGCAACTGATTGGATGTTTTTTTCTTAATCGCATCATTCTCTGTAAAATCCAGACACTGTACTTTGCGAAAATCCCAGGCGGGCAGCTCTGTCTGAGAGGCTGCATCCACCAGTGACACCCACTATCAGAGCACTTTTAGAATAATGTGGATTTGAACCGCACGGTAACCCAGCCTCTGACCCTGTCTGCATGCTGTATGCATTTAATTGCAGTTATGTGATTTGCTGTTTAGCAGAGCAGGCTGCTTGTGTTAATGAGCAGATGTACCTAATAAGGTGTCCACAGAGTTTAACGTATGTTTGTTTGTATCTCTCTTTCATAACTGCTTATACCAGTGTTCCCAACTCGGTCTTCGTAGACTGTCCACATTTATGCTCCCTCACAGCTCCCTGCCAGGCATTCCACATTTTTGCTCCCTCCAAGCTCCCTGCCAGACAGTCCACGTTTTTGCTCCCTCCCAGCTCCCTGCCAGACAGTCCACATTTTTGCTCCCTCCAAGCTCCCTGCCAGACAGTCCATGTTTTTGCTCCCTTCTACCTCTGTGCCAGACAGTCTACATTTTTGCCCCCTCTCTGCTGGTCCCTGAGGAAACATTGACAATACATGATCGCGGTGAGCCTGGAGCATCTCAGAAAGCAGAGGGTGCGAGGCGAGGGATGCAGTGGAGGGGGCGCTAGCCTATCACTCAGCAGGTGTATTTATATGCTGTATTTAAAGGTAATTTAGCATCTACCATTTCATAATGACAATTTACTTTTGCATCAAACTCACAGGTCAGTATATCACGCCTTACAGAGCCTGCGTGCGTTTGTACTAATAGTGATGTCATCTCCGGATATTCAGCTTCCAGACATTCAAGTTACACTCCGTTCTCTGAGCTAATCCTCTGCCTTAAAGATTTCCATCCTCTCATTTAATTAATCCAATAATATACGCATTACTTGATACCCCAGCCAGACCAGTAGAAATACATCAGACTGAGAAACTCAATATGTATTTTGAACGCAATCTGGAACATCGCAGTCATCTATTTGAGAGCGAACTTGACTTGTCCGGCAGCAGAGAGTGGCATTGTTGTCGAACAAATCAAGACATTCAGCAAACCCAGCCTACTAACTGACTCCAGGAATGGCTTCATATCACCTCCGCTGAGGCCAACCTAACACTTCTAACCTTTGAGAGGATTTGTATGGTGATTGACACGTTCATACTCAGTTTTTCCTCATTTTTTTCATGTGTCACTTTGACATTCTAAATACCTAGTAAAGGCTTAGCGTGACATCTGTGAAAATTGTGTTTATTGAGACAGGGAACGAGACCAGAATATGATTTATAAATGTTGAGCCCTTTCTAAAGATGGAAATAGCTGAGAATTTATGTAATAGAATATTTTTGCATGTATCATTTAATTTTGAAGCCTTATTCCACATTTTTTCCCTAAAGTCTGATTTATGCACCTTCTTGGATCAGATAATTGTCGACCCCATCGTCTTTTCTCCGACGCGCTGAAAGCCGTGTCAGCAAAATTCAAAAAATATTGCTACTTTATAAAGACATTTTATTTGCATATTGCTCAGTGGAATCCTGTAAATAGCTGCTCTATATTTAGCCAATAACAAATAAAGATGTGAAAATGATGAAAAACGCGTGTTATGTAAATGTATGATTGACACATTCAGAGACTTTCGAGAGAGTTTCGCTCCTCAGTTTGTGGAGATTCCAGTTTTTATCTCAAAGCTGGGGGCTGTCCAGCAGAGCCGTCATGCTGGAAGGGATGCCAGTCCATTGCAAGGCACACCCTCATGCCCATTTCAGTGGGTCCTTCAAAGACATGAGCTCACCTCACCACATGTTTTTGGACTGTGGGACGAAACTGCAGTAGTCAGCAGAAACCCGGACACACCGACTACCACAGAAGTGAGAGGAGGCAGTGCTGCCCAGTACGCCACTGTCCTGGAGTCCGTTCAATGTCATGTAAATAATGAGAATAGATGTGTAGCGGATGGATGGAGAAATCTTTATAGACTGATCTACCGGCCAATGCGGCCTGATGCACTTCAGCACCAGGATTGCCAGGATTAGAGGTCTGTAAGTTCATCACCTGCAAATTCATGGCTCCCGATTAGTCATGCCTGCATCGTGTGGCTTCAGCACAGCGGCGCTCCGGCGAGCTACGCCACCGCAATGCGCTTTCACCCGCTAACTCCACTATGCCGCAGAACACATTTCCCGGGGCAGTGTTGCCAGGCCTAGGTAGTGGAAAGCCACGACGGTGAGGCAGGGAGGAGTGCGTGCGTTGGTGTGAGTGTGCGAGAGAGAGGGAGAGAGGAACATCACCACATCCATCCAGAATGCTCTACACCAGTGTGTCCCAATCCGGTCCTCGGGGTCCCATAGCCAGTCCACGTTTTTGCTCCCTCCCAGCTCCCTGCCAGACAGTCCATGTTTTTGTTCCCTCCCAGCTCCCTGCCGGACAGTCCACATTTTTGCTCCCTCCCAGCTCCCTGCCAGACAGTCCATGTTTTTGTTCCCTCCCAGCTCCCTGCCAGACAGTCCACATTTTTGCTCCCTCCCAGCTCCCTGCCAGACAGTCCATGTTTTTGTTCCCTCCCAGCTCCCTGCCAGACAGTCCATGTTTTTGCTTCCTCCCAGCTCCCTGTCAGCCAGTCCACATTTTTGCTCTCTCCCAGCTCCCAAGCTAAAACATTCACTGTCTGTGGGTCCCCATGGTCCAGATTGAGAAACATTGCTCTACACACAAGCCCAATCCTGCTCTCACTGTCAAATGTACTTCATACATCCTATAAAAATAAAGGGACTACAGCTTAGTTGCAGTAAACATTGTTTCCTGCCCTTGAGGAATACAGGGAGAAACGCAGGTCCTTCCCCAGACCTGCACTGCAATTCATTGTCAGTAACCCGATTCACAGGTGTAAGGAAAAAGGTACCCACACAAGCACAACAACCACAGCAAGCAGCATAGCAACTAATGGGTCCATGCAAGGTATTTTCTGTAGTATCTTCCCACTTAAACATCTAGACTGGAGTTATTTTTTCTGTATTATTAGGTCAAATGTACACAGGTAAACTGCATCTGCCAAGAGCCAGAGTATAACGTATGAGTGGCTCAGGGAGCGGTAGTAAACAGTCATGTAACCTAGGGAAGGTAGGAAGGAATGGGGAGGAATGGGCTTTTTCCTTGACCCAAAAAGCACCGACCACCTACAAACCGCTACAAAATGCTGCATATATACTAAGCAAAGAATGTCAAAAATAAAGCCAAACAAATGCTAGTTGAGTGTGTAGAGTGAGATCCAGCCCTTAAGCAGAACCACAGTTTTACTGTGACAGTTATTGCAGCAGTATCTAAATGTAAAATAAACATTTAATAATAGATCATGGCCAGATGTTAACAGACAGATGAAGATAAACAGATGCTCACGCTTTGATAGAAAAAATCTTTGCAGGGTCCTGCTTCTACAGCACAGTTGGACCTTGGAGCCTTAGAGGGGGGTAAATGTGTCAAACACAATGCATATGGTGAGCGGACCTCTGTCCAGGGCTGGGGCGATGTGCGCTGGAGGTGGGGTTGTACGACACCCAGCACACGTCACATGACAGTCGCATGACTCTGGAAGCCACACACTCCAAGGTGACCTGGGAAAAGCGGCATGTCTTCAGGGCAATGATACGGTATCAGAAATTTTATGGCACAGATCTGTGTTTTCTTTCCATTATTGAAATTTCTTATCTCCAGCAAAAGTATTCCGTTATTCATGCATGATCTTTAAATCTCTCTTTGTTTAACCTGTAAGTGAAATTGTGTTACCGCCACCCTTAGCTGGAGATGAGAAAATTGATGGATGGGTGAGATTCCTATTAGACTCCAATAATCATTTTAGACAAGGCAATATGGCTTATGTAAGAAATCGGGGAAACCAGTTAATCATCTGTAGCCGTCAGGACTCGGTTCCCCGAAAGATGAAGGCTTATTATGTTCCAGCCTTTATTTTTCAATTTTTCTCCCAGGGAACCAAACAATTCAGACCAAGATATTCTGAAAATCCTTTAGCCAGCACTCAGATAACAAAAGTTCCTATTTTGAAATAAATTCTTTTTCTTGTTCTATAGTTTCTTTTAGTGTCCCTTTTCTGGACCCTCAGACGGACATGCATAATGCCAGCTTTATAATTCTGTGCAATAAGGGCATGCAATGCCATCTTAATTGGCAATGCTTCCACGTGGATCCATCTCCCAACTTAATTGGCACGTTTACGCGTGGATCCGAATACCCAGCACGCCTCAACAATGCCGGATCATAATTCCATGCAGAGTGCTTCCTAATTAAAGAACTTTTTTTTTCCTCACTGGAAATTCACCGCTAGCTGCCAGCCTAAGCTGATAATTACACATTTTGCTTCTATTCAAATTGCGAGTCCCTTTTGCCCCATCTTGGATCAGAAAACGAGCAAAGAAGCAGGAAAACTTGAAGAAACCCTTAAGGCCCGGCCCATTTTGGGCCTTAAACAAGCCCGATTTCACATTCAGTGCTTTCAATCTTTTATGGGCATTAGCTGACAACTGAATATTTTATCATCTGTCAGCCGTAATGTACGAAATGTATCTCATAATTGAGACTCTTGTCTTGAGCGGCTTAATGCTTCGTAACTGAACATAGTCTTTTTAGAAGAATGGGTCATTTTGGTTACATGCTGTAGATGAGGGAACTAGAGGAACTTTTTCCTCCCTCCCTAGAAAAGTCGGGATTCCTGTCATTCTCTATGAGCGCTCGTAGGAAGTCTCAAAGCTAAGCTTCTGTTCGCGGGAAACACAGCTCCTGGGAGGCTCTGCCTATGTAACATACCTAATGCATTAGCGACTTAGTTAAGCTCCTAGCTATTGATACAGATGACTGCTTACAATGAGGGTCAAGATCTGTTTGCATCTCAAAGTTATGAGAGAAACCTTAACTTTCTCATCTCCCGCCCATTTGTGAGGCTGCATCCATGAAGCAGGGAGGCCTGTCCAGTCTGCCGTTGGTCTTGTCCGCAGGATACGCAAGCCTTAATGCTTTGCTGTCCTCGGGTTCCTGTAGCATTATTATTCTGTTCAGTATATCTGCTGCCCACGTTTGCCTGTTTTTCACACTGACCTGACGAAAGAACCGACCCCCCATAGTGAACTCAAATCAGGATCCTTTAATCGGCAAGTACAAAAAAGCAAAGCATATAATTCAACCCCCCTCCCAAAAAAAAGAGAAAATAAGTATGTAAATAAGTGGTTAAATTATGCAATCGAATACAAACATAAACAAGGTATGATACAAGCAGTTGGGGGTAAAGTAGGAACAAGGTCAGGGGATAACTGAAGTGAAGCTTACACTATAGTTATTGAGTTATTGATATAGTTCAGGCTGATGCCTACACATAGAAGTGCTTCATCCATCTGCTTATTGTGGGCTCATGAGCATAAGCTGCTTGTTTCAGGCGTATCTAAAGATTCACTCTGGTCTTAAACTTTTTCCACGTGGAGAACATGACTGCGGATCACTAGGGACCCAGAATCTTATAAGCAGTTATCTATCCTTTCTGGGCTTAGACAGCTAGTGTTTTCCAGAAGTCTTCGGGAATTTCTTTTTATTGCGGTAATAATGTACTTCTATAATGTGTGGACGACATCACTCTGAGGGATCGGATTTTTATTTGCAATGGGCAGGTCTGGCTGAAATTAGGCTTGATTGTTTACCAAAGTATTCATGCAGCTAATATAATTATCTCATTATTTGTGTTGAGGTAATTATGCAAGAAATAACTACGCACTGGAAGATTTCATATTTCATAATCCTGCACGTCAAACAAATGGGAGGCTTTATTGAAATTCAATCAGGCAAACATGCAGAAACGCCGAAAGATCAAACACAGGATGTGGTGCTTTATGAAAACTTCGTTAAACATACCAAGCATGAAAACAAACTAAGGGCGTTTTCCCACCTATAGTTCGGTACAAATCGGTTGATGAGTTCGCAGACTAGCGTTTTTCCCTTGGTTGGGTTCACTTTCACACAAAATCAAAGTGCAGCAACGATGCACCACTACAAGCCACGTGAGGATGTTAATTCTGCTGACTGGTCAGAAGTGACTTTGCCGGGAGCAAGGCAGTAACTACAGCAATAAGATCCTGTGTCCTGGGCTATGCAGCTGAGCATCTCTCACTTTTAGGTACTATTGCCTCAGTGTTTCTTACTTTCACGCGGCACTGTTCAGTCGACCAGTCAAATTCTCTCTCCTTCAGCCTTCATGAATTGTTAGGAGCTGACACATGCAGTCATCTGCCCAGGTTTTCTGAAAACAGCATACAGCGTAACCTCGCTGCTCGTAAGACCTCGCTTCATTTCTCCCGCTCTGCCTAGCTGCTGCTGCTGATTCGTGAGCCCTGCCTCACCCCAGAATGCAAAACACACCTGACTATGGGGCCTGTTTAGCTCAAACTCGCAGAGTACACCTGGAAGGTGGGTCAGATTCTGGCTGGATCATGTTCACGCCACAAACAAATTGCTCCAAACGCCATAAGTGTTTTCATATGCGTGTGTTGGGGCAATAATTTGTGCTGCTAATAGAAAATTTATGGTATTCTCTTAAGAAACCATTAAAACCATATCATGGAGTGTTTCTGGTGGCGTGTGGGGGGATGAGGCGCCTTCCCCTTGACAGTTTAGCAGACTGTGTCTTGGCCAGAGACGTCACATCGGCTATATTTTGAGCGTGTGCGCTGTTAAGCTTGGAGGTGTCGGGAACAGCGGCTAAACTCCCAAAGACTCGAACAAATTGTCCTGCCGCAGCAAAACTGCATTCCACTGCCTGATCCCAGAAAATGAAGACCGGTGAAAGGAAGGCATTTGGGTGCATTAAAGATGAAAGGTTTGAGGTCCCTGTCATTAGATGGGAGGCGAGAGAAATGGGCATCATTGGGCAGGCCCAGGTGACTTATTATTGGTCTTATAAAACTCAGTTCTGTTTTTCCCCTTTGCCCTCAGAACTCACAGCCAGGTCCTGATGACCAAACCATAGCCCTTGCCAAGACCCAACATTCATTTTGAAATCCCTCATGCTTCCTTTGTATTAAAGTTGTTTTTTGTCACTCATACCCAAATAAAATCCCTGCTCCTTCCTCCCTTCACCTTACAGCCTTCTAATAATGAGGCGGTTGCACGGTTGCAAACCCTGGTCATGGTCCCAGACTGGCTGTCCATTTTTGGTTTTTGTTACTATTAGCAGAAAGTATCAACTGAGAAGTAGAGGTAAGCATCAGAAAAGAGCTCTAAGAGATGCACAATCATTTCCAGACACACACACGCACACACATACAGACAGACCTCATTGACCTTCCTTGTTTTGATCTACACAGATGGCTGATTTGAGTCGTGATTTGTAGCCCCTAATTGCATTGTGGGTAAGGGACACATAATTGGCTTCCTTTGATGTCTGTGATTTTTTCCCCCTACTCTCTACCTGCTATAAGAAATCGATACATCAGCTTCTTTAATGGAAGTAGCTGCCAGTAAACAACATTTAAAATTCGAAAGTCAACTTGGAAAGTTTTTAAGAATTCATTTGCTGCAAGCAATGAAAAAACTTTTAGAGATGCAGTAGGTATATTTTGATGTCTCCTCGTTTACATAAGGTGGTGGTTCTTGGGATTCGAGTCACACTTCCGGATTTAGGGTGGATTCCCACTCCGGCTCTGTGTGTAGAGTTTACACAGTCCCGCCATACTTGGCCTAGTCTGGTTGGTGTCCTGCTATGAAGGGATGGACGAGCTTCTCCATATCCAAGACTGCGTTTTGACGCTAGCGTTCAGCACTGCAATCCTCCATAACTAGAGCAGCAGGCTCCATGTGGCACAGCCCTCCGCCTGCTCTCGCATTAAGGCAAGGGCCGTGATTCGGAGTGCGCTGTTCGCGACAGACGGTAAACCCACTTGCGAGGATTTCAGCTGGGACCTGTGGGAACGCATGCCACTCTGCATTGTGTCACGCTTCACTTTCATTTGCCCTTGTCAGTGTATTTTAAACATACAAATTCCTCCCATGCACTAGCATGTAATTACTATGGATCGCCACGGACTCTGTGGTTGCTCATTGGTCAGCTCGTTACCAGCAGTCTCAGGACAGATATGCTTTATTTCCACATAAGGTAATCAGGGGCATGTTTGTTTTGGTATGTAGTTGTGTGAGACAGTTGTGGGGGGTGGAGTCAGATGATGAACACAATCATTCATTTCCCCATCTGCCTTTTTACCTCATTATGATTGGGAGCTGGTTTCCCTAGAACACACGCCCGATCCTGCACACCACTGTAGCCTTTCTCACTACCTGATGCTGATTTTGTTCTCTTGGGTGTTACTCTGGTCCTGGAGCTGAGCCTCCCGTTAAAGTGCCTCCTCTTCCTGCTTGTACCAAAATAGAGCCTCGATTCCTTCTTTCCCTACTTTGTGTCACATGGTTCCGCACATCGTCCCTCGGGGAGAGTCTTGCACTTCTGTTATGCAGCGTTTCTCTGAGGTAGCGATTGTTGCCAAGTCAGGACAAGCTGAGGCGCAAACGGCGCACTGTCTGTGAGTTAGCTACAGCCGCCGTGGGAGGTACTTTGGGCAGATTCGGCTGCAACGGGAGGACTTGGATTTCAACCGAAGCACAGACTCCCGGGAAATGACCAAAAGCTAAAGGCCTTTATTTAGGGTCGAGCTATTGGCTTGGAAGCTGGGATGCAACACAGCAAACCCTAGGTAAAAGAGAACCAGAGTACTCCAGTGGAACGAGGAATAACGAGCAGAATACTGTTAGAACACCTCTGAACGGGCAGACATAGATATAGCAGCAGGGTAGCGACCAGGAGAAACAGGGTGCAGTTAACACCATTCAAGCGTGACCAGGGTACCCTTTTGTTTCCCGTCGTCGGTCCGTCCGCACCTGGCGCAGGGCTTTTTTAGCTACTTAGAGGTTTTCGCCGGTGCTGCGTGGGGCCTTCAGAGTCTGCCGCCTGTCCCTTGTCTCCGGCGTGTTGCCATGGAAACGAGGCAGGAGCAGAGGAACGGAGGAGAAGTGCATTTAAATTTTCCAGTGGCACACAGAGGCCAGACACTCGAGTCAGTGGGCTGAAAATGAAAACAGGATGAGCACTAAAGTATCACGAGGGCACTAATGGCCAGGTGATATTCTGTACTATTCAGTGCACGCTTAATAATAATGGCCAATGACAATTCCAAGTATTATACACCTATATATAACTTTTATCTAACATATTAAAATGGGAACAAAAGTGGTAGAATAATAAAAATGTTATTCATACTATTTTTATGTATTAATTTCTTTTGACGGGTATTGACTGATAAGTAGCGTGTCATGGTGACTCGGTGGGTGCTGCTGACACCCCCAGGTTTGGGGCGTTTAATCCCATCACTGATCTGTGTCTTTGGAGTTTGCATGTCCTCTCCGTGTTCTATGGACGTTTCCCCGCAGACGACGGTTAGGCTAATCGCTGCTTCTACAACTGCCCATAGTATGTGTGATGGCATCGCGCCCAGGGCTTACCCCAGCCTTGTGTCCTGTGCTGCTTGGGACAGGCCGCAGGTCACCCTGAGCGGGACAAACAGACTGACGGGTGGGTGAATTTTCGGTATGGGCGGCACGGAGGCTCCGCTTGCAGCAGATACATCGCACCTTTTTTTGGGGTGGGGGGGCGCAGGTCAAAAATCACTCTTGGTCTGTGGGCTACGTGAATTTTTCCTGGGTCCTCTGCTTTACTTCCAAGGTTGAAAGTGGCGTATTTAGGTAAATTTGTGTCTCTGAATTGCCTCGAGTGTGTGGCTGTGCATTATCTTAGCCCAGTAATGATCATCCGGGACGGTGCCCTGCTTTGTGCCCTATGCCGCTGGGCTCAGGCTGTCCCACAGTGGTTCTATACATTTTTCAGTCTCCCAGATGTGTTGTTTCGTATAACCCATTTTGCTCAAAGATGCCGGAATTACTTCTTGGGTATAGTTTGCACTCACAACCTCCAGTCCAGGACAGCACAAAGGAAATAGGATAAATTAAATTCCGTGCACAACCCACTCATCTCATTGAAGCAAAAGTGTAAATGATAGTAAAGACAAAGTAAAGACTTCTGAGAAAAACCTCTGCCTTCTTACCATTATAAATGCCCCATACTAGCTGGGTGCAAATCAAGGTCAGGAATGAGATGGCGGATAATGGAAAAGCCACGCGGTAGATCCGGCAGATGAAGCCTTCCAGAAGCCTCAGGAGCCGAGTGTAATGAGGGAGTCGTGAAGAAGAGCCTCCCGAGGGATGCATCAGTGTCAGGAGGGCCTGGAGGAGAAGGCTGGAGAAGTTACAGCAGCTCTGCGGGAGAATGGCAGAAGGCCAGCCCGGCCATGCTGTCTCAGGGGCACACCTGATCCCCCCCAACAGCGCATTCCGAACAGCGCCAAGAACATGCGATGAAGAAGAAGATCTGGCCGTACTGTGACCCGTGACCAGGGGCAAAGGCTTGGAGGGGGAATGAAACCGAAAATCCCACTCAGAGTTCTGAGAGGACTAAAGTACGTGTCTAAGGCGGGAAGGCAGGATCGACACGAAGCCTCTGTGCTTTTACCACTGGGGAATGCCTCATGCGTTCAGAAGCGGCTGCATAAAGCTTTTTTTTTAATCTCCTCTACATTTCTGGTATTTACCAGACTCATACCGTTTTCTCTCTGTGGCTGGATTTGAGTCTCATCGACTGATCGGACTTGTCATTCTCAGAAGGAGAGCAGGCCCCCAGATCTACAGTAAAGGCCCGAGGTCTCGCGCTGCACGGCATAGCCGCCGCATTTACTGGATCCAGCAGCTCCGTTAGGCTCTCACAGCTCATGGGCTGGTGTCGTGGAGACGGGGAGAATGCTGTCACCTTGGTGACCGCCGAAGCTTCTCCGGATCTCCTCCCTTTCATGCGAAGCATCGCCACCTCTGGAGGGGCTTCGAGCCACACTGGCAGGCAATACACCCCCCCACCAGTGTGATGGATGAGCTTATAACGGCTCAACTGCAGTCCCCATCTAGTACCAGTCCTGGCCATATGGTAAGCTGTATATCTGCTGAAGTATTGCAGCTGTGGAGTGTAATTATTCAGCATATGTGTCATTCTGATCACTCAGGATTTCATCGAACAAGATAAAGAATCAACACTGAATACAAAGAGTACGATAAACTATTCCAGGTGATGCTTCTCTTTAGCATAATGTAGCCGCACCTCACTACCATCCACCCAGCTTTTCCAGCCACTAATCCTGGTGAGGTTCGTGGAAAATGTGGACTAATGGTTTGATAAAACTGGAGCTGTTTTTGAAGACAATTGTTGAGCCTTCACAATGCCAGCAAATTACCTGCCGTGGGGATTGCGCATTATTTACATCCCAGACAATTACACTTTAAGCCAACAGCCGTGTTTTAAGTCAATGAACGGAATTTGCGGCGTTCTCTCACATGAACTCACACCGAATGCCAATGAACCCCTTTGTCCTTCTATTGAAATTGCCACATACTGAAGGCAGCATCCGTGTCCCTGGGCACCTCCTGTGGTGTGACAAACAGTATTGATCGATGCATGTGCCAAAGGCCCCCTCAGTTTGGGCATGAGATCACATCGCCCGGACCCAGGACGGGATCAGCAGACATGCACTGATCTGCAGTGGAGGGTGCTGGTTGTACCCTTATGGGTCAGTAATTGAAGGCGTGCTGTTTCACACTGTTGTTGGTCTTTGATTAACAGGCAGCAGACACGATAATCCTCTTTGGTCTCCGGAATATCAGAAAAATCAACAAGGAAGTGGAGGTGCAAATAAGTTGGGGTCAAATCCAATTCTACACCGTTGATAATAAGATAGAAGGGCTCCAGACAGACAAAATAAGGGAGAATATTAGGTAATGCTTTACATCAACTGCACCATCATAATGCCTCTATAATGCATTCAAAAAACATATATTAGCAACATGTAAGTATACTTTAATGTCTTAACATACCTTAACAGCTTTAATATAAATTGATAACAAACACTGTATGATTATGCAATTATAATGTTTGTTATTATCATATAATGTTTGCTATTAATGTATATTGAAGCTGTTAAGGTATATTAGGATGTTAAGGTATACTTACATGCTGCTTAGAAACGTCCTTTGAATGAATTATTAAGGTGCAGTAAATCTAAAGCAAAACCAAACAGGAATTAAAGTCTGTGTTACTGGTGTAAGCACATGCATAATTAGATATACAATACTCCCGCAGTCTTACATGGTCAGTTGGTTCCACAACCCACCGCAATACAAAACCGCGTATGCTCAAGACACATATATAAAAGTGGCCATTTCAAACATGGGCTGAATATAAATAGAAGCAGATTTTTAGATTTGTTTAAAAGGGAGATGACGGTAAAATAAGCTTTCCTCAAGCATTTCATTGGCTGTTTTCATGACAGTTGGGATCCAATTCTTTACCCATAACCCACTTTTATCTAATAATCACGCAGTCAAAGATACCCCTCCCCAAAAGCTATTTGATGTTGCCGCTGCTCCCCATGCCATACTGCCTTCTTTGTACTGGAATCCCTCTTTTTTTTTTTTTGGTGGATTAATTCTTCCCTGAGATGCTCCCATGCTTTGTATTATACCTCTTTTTGTGGTCCACACACAGTGTAATCCCCCAAAAATCTCAATTTCAGTTTCAATTTCTTTTTATAAAGTGCCCTTTCCAGCAGAGGTGCCTCAGAGAGCTTCCCATATACATGTACAAACACACGCAGTGCACTGTGCCAGCGGAATAAAGCCAGACGACCACCGAGGAGAGGAACAAAAACCCTTTAGGTTGGTATTTAAGGATGGAAAAGTCTCGGGAGGTCCAAGGTCAGCTAGCTTCCCATCTTGCCGGGACAATGCAAAAAGCAAAGTTCAACTCAATGACCTAAATACTGTACTAGCAGGTAAGTTACTGCTAATCATCCTGTCTGGTTCGGGTCGAATGTGACATTAATTTAGCATCAACAACCAACTATACTGAGAGTACAAGAGTATACAAAGAGGAAATACAAAGTGAGTATACAAGAGTATACAAAGAGGAAATACAAAGAGAGTATACAAGAGTATACAAAGAGGATATACAAAGAGAGTATACA
>JAODKL010000021.1:15850457-15868932 GCA_026780765.1 Petrocephalus schoutedeni | reverse complement strand
GGCCGCAGTGTAATTTAAACACTGGTGGCTCGGTGGGTACCACTTTAGCATTTAGTTTTACTCCCTTGTCCAGGTGTTTGTATGTTCTTCCTTAAATTTTTGCAGCCTATAGTATATTGTCCTGAGAGGTCTGTGAGCCTTGCAATAGATTGGCATCCCATCTCGAAAGTTCTGTGCTTCCTGGTATAGGGAGACACCATCTATATTCAGTTGTAATCAAAAGTCTGGACACAGTCTATTTAGCCTGAAAGCCTAATATCGTTGTAACACATTCATAAGGTATCATAAACACTGCTATAGATATGATGCAGTATGATGTCTGCTTTAAGTAAAGAGTTACCGACTATTTCTTTTCTTTACATATTAAGTAGAAACGCCTCTTGATTAACAAACTAAATGTTTCTTACTTTATCAAGCAAGTAAGATTTCTTGGAATCTAAAAGTGAACCAGACTTCTGTAGATGCCTTTAAGGAGGAGCATTCCTGTCCTCTGATGCCGGACGGTAAGCGGACTGTGGATCAGGGTAAATGGACAGAAAAGGCTGCTTTAACTTGGCTGTCTGGCTAAACCGACAGTGACAGTGAAGGCAGCTACAGAGGGCCCTCGATCTCCTTGACATTTACCTAATTTAATCCTGTGCTTTAATCTCTCAGACATGCCCTCTCTACCTGTTCCTAGATCTTTAAGTGGATAGCACAGGATCGAGCAGTACATACGGGAGGCTGCCTCTCTTGAGGACGAAGGGAATTCTTCACACCTAATTTCACCCATTCATTTCAGAATGTTAAACACTTGGTGAATATTCCACAAACTGTAAAACAAGGTATTTTTGTATAAGTGACACTTCTTCAAATTACAAAATATGCACTGAGGTATGAATGAATTAATAAATGAATGAACGTTATATTTATTTAGTGCTTTTCAAGGTATCCAAAGTGCTTTATAGAAGTAATGGGGAGCCGCTTGGGCAACCCCCACCTGGATGATGGGACGGCAGCCATTCTGCACCAGTACGCTCACCGCACAGTAGCTAAGGTGCTGAAGGGGCAGGAGAGAGCTCAGCAGTTAGATACAGGGGATGATTAGGAGACCAGATCTGATAGGGCCACAGTGGGCGATTTAGTCAGGACAACAGGGTACCACCCCTAAGGTTATCACTAGGAAATGAGCAAGATTCATGATGTCAAGTTGCTCACACAACAAATGGCTTTCAACTGTACCAGAGATATGACTTCATACATCAGGGCTGCCCAGAAAACATGCAGGGATTATTATGTAGAAAATCTTTCTTATTATATGGTAAGAAACTGCAAAACACAGAATTGGTTAAAGGGCTATCCTTCCCAAGTAATACTGCGTATATGCACATATGTAAATTTTGACATACTTAACAAGTACTGTACAGTATATTAAGGTGGAATTGGCATCAGTTAAATGAGGTCTGAAAATATAACCACCTGCATCCATTTATGGGGTGCCATGGTGGTATTGTGGTTAGCACCGTTGCCTCATGCCTTACTGCATTACTGTTGTCTTTGTTTTGTCTGTGTGTGTGCAGTCGTGACGCAAACAATTTCCTCCAGGATGAATAAAGTTCTTATGATTTCTGATTTCTTCTGATTTCTTCATACCTCCAGGGCCAGGGTTCCAGTCATAGCAGTATGGTTCCATGAGAGTGGAGTTTGCATGCTCTCTCGCTCTGGTTCCACTCTTGACCACACAGTTAACAAAACTTCCTGAGGTTAGTTGGAGTTACCAACTGGTGCACTTGTGTGAGCAAATGGTGTGTAAATGTGTCCTGTGAATGGGTGGTGCCCCTTCCTGAACTGTTCTTGTGGCACTATTACCTTGAATATGATGCAAATGAATGGATGTGTCCATTTGTTTGTTGAATGGTAGGCTTAATTGACAATGTGTTGATGGGGGCCCTACCATGCTGTCAGAATAAGCATGAGCTGCTGGTGTTTGGCATCAGTCAGTGGAGCATGTCACAGAGAGTCACAGCCTGTCTCCACTGCCCTTTGAGTATCAGGGTGAAGAGGTGAAGAAACCTCTGGTTCCTTTGCATGGTGCTGTCAGCGGGGTTGCTGGTGGGGTGATAGCATTACACATTATTACTGAACATCTGGGCAGCGTCGCATGCAGAGAGAATCACAGGAGGAAGGAGCTGAAAGCAAGCCTGAGGATGCACTATAAGTCAGCAGCAGGGATAAGCGAAAACACAAGGCATCTTCCAAAGGACATTTCATATGCATTAATAACATTATTACACAATTATAATGTTTGTTATTGATATTCTATATTTAAGCCGGTATAAATGTTCTGTGAATGCATTATAAAAGTGCACTGAATGTTCTACGGATGCATTATGAAGGAGCTGTTAATATAAAGCATTCTTTTCTGTTTCAGCCTTACATATGGTTTTATATATGGTTTTATTTAACTTTTTTATATTTACATTTGTTTAGCAAATGTTCTTATTCACAGTGATGCACATTTTTGAGGGCCCAGTGGGCTGACGAGGGTCTGTCTGATCACCGGCACCGCGCTGTAACCCACAGAGCCCCTAAAAGACGCCCCTAAAAAAGGGCCACTTCCCCTTTTATTGTCAGATAGGCGCTTGATAAATCTCTCTTGTTCTCTTCTTTGACAGGTTTCCAGAAAGCAAATAAAATCCAAGATTTCTTGAGCAGAAAAATAAGATCAACATTCTCGGATATGGGTTGTTTTTTTTTCAGATCATAAAGTTTACTTTGCATAAGCTTCCTATTTTCTTGCTGGGGAAAAAAAGGAAAAAAAAAACATTTCACGCTGAACGGGGAGATGATGGGTGGAGTATAGTTGAGTTTAGCTCCACTGCAGTGGTTTCTGGTCACTTCTGTGCGAAGCAGGTGCCTATTGGGCCATTCTATTATATACCTCCTGTAAATAGGCTCTCAACCAGCAGAGCAACCCATATCTGCACTTATATAGCTTTGCCTATACAAAAGCATGTTATTGTCCATCCATCCGTCCATCCATCCATCCATCCAGCCATCAGATATACTTTAATTAATTTAGTAGTTTCCATATCTACGCAGTGCCATTTAAATCAAGTAAGATAAAAAGGGATTTGACTGCACAGAGAATCCTGCCTACCTGTGCCAAGGCTCACAGATGACTGGCATTGCCCAGTGCCCCTGCACCCCTCATTAGCCTGACCTTTCACCCCCCGCAGCTTTAGTAACGCACCACACGGCCAGCCTGGGTGACCTATGCATATTTATAAACCCATCATTATTCTGTCGCTCAGAGTAATAACTACCTGGGGGCCCATTACGGAGGAGAGTGGGCACTGCCGGCTGCTGGGGAGCCGCTGCGGATGTAAACGGCCCAGCATAAGATACCTGGCCTGCTCGTTGTCGCTGGGGATGGCCATTGAGGAGGCGTAAAACAGAGGAGCCCTGGAACTTGGTGGAGAGGCCCAGTGCTTTGACATCAAGGGCGGTGCGTTTGCTTCCTGGATCTGTGTTTTGCTCCCCCCCGTCTTTCTGTGGCTTATCTGCAGGTATTCTGGTGGCCCCCTCCGACTCATAAACACAAAATCAGGGTTATTGGTTAGGGCGCTCCATACCTCTGGGACGAGCCTCCGCCATGGCTCCAGGGGTGTGGAATTCGCACGTTCTCCCTGTGTCTCTGTGAATAGAAATTGTGTGGATGGAAAGCAAATATAGTGTCTGTGAATCACCCATTGCGTGTGAGTGCCGTCTGATGGACTAGTGCCCTATCCAGCTTGGTTACAGAAGATGGATAGATATCTGGTACCATAAAACCCCAACATCGTTCTAGTACCATGACTGATCCGCGGCGTAACAGGATAAAAGCCTGCGACATTTATAAGTGATAAATATTTTGACTGGGAGCTCTGTAACGTGTTTCCTGTAGAGGATAAAACCGAGCCGCCCGCCTGAACAGCGGTGCTTTTGTGAGGCGACACAGCTGCCTCTGAAAGCGCCGCTCGGTGCGGCTGCTGCAGCTGGAATGAAAGAGCAGCCTTGTGCACGCGCTGGAAGCGATCTTCCCCGCCGCAGCCGGCGAAAGAGCTCCATAATGACGGTACTTCAGCCGGCTTCGGAGAACGCCCCCGGGCCCGTTAATGGCGCGCTTGTTTTCTTTGTGTTTACACTCTACGTCGCCGCCGCTCGCCTCATCCCCATCCGCGCTCTTCCGCCAAAGAGGTCCAGCAGCGCTCACGCTCGGCCCATACACCTGTCTCCCTTTTACTTGGGGGGGCGATTAACTGTTGTTGGTTAAATGCCTGCTTTTAGAGAAGCCCCCCTTTCGAAAAGGACAGCGGGAGAAGACCAGCCCGTTTTTAAATCGTCCTCTTAGTCGGGAGTGAGCCGACATTATCATCGAGTGAATGATATTTGATATTTACTCAGCAGATGCTTATTTTCCACATACGTTTTCTGAGAAATCTGGGTCAGGCGGTCTTATATGGGCTTTAAGGGTCTCCCTCAGGGGCCCAATCCCCCTGCCAACCAGCATCCATCCAACCACAGGTACAGCCTCTGGACCGCACACCACCCCCCCTCATTAGCGAATCCGGGGAGCCGACAAACACTAGATGGACACATGCAATCCATCTAATGTTGAAAGCTTTTGTGTGATGGATGATACCTTTTAGTTTATGCAAACTCTAATTTAACCTTTTTCTGATAGAGAGCGTCAGAGGTGGTTGAGGAGACCTGGTACTTTCTGTTGCAGAGATGCTTTTTCATTATGGTAATGATAACATGGCTTCCAGCTGCTGGCATTGCCTGTTCTCACTTCCTGATGTTATCATCATGAGCAGTTGGTCCTGTTCTCAGTCTCCATCATTAATGTCTCCGTCGGTCCACGTTGCTCATCTTATCGTGTCTTGCTGCCATTGACAGTATCATCAACCCCAGCTGTTCACGTTAAAACCAATTTCAGGCATTTGGGTATCCCTCCCAGTCAGCCTTGTTCCCTTCTCCCCCTAATGTCACCATGATGCCTTGCCTGTGAGCCCATTGCTTTGTGGAGCCTTACTTTTGGTCGAGCGATAGGACTTTGCTTCCCGGGACAATCCGATGCCCAAAAGTCCAAAGCGAGGCCACATTCAGTTCTTCACATGTTAAATATGTGGATTCTTACAGGCATTCTTATGAATTCCTTCTGAGGATCTGTGAGGGACATACTTGAGGTATTCCACCTGGAAGAAGCATGGATATTTTTGGCTGCATTTTTACTACGGGCAGAATAATGCGATGCTCTTTTATTACAGTGGGCCACGTCGTCCGTCCCAGGCGACTGTAAAATATGGACAATGCCCCCGACAAGGTGCAACGCTCGTCCTACTTCAGTCCTTAATTGTGGTGACTGAAGTCATTAAGAAGCCATTATCTGTGATAAATCAGCTTCTATTTCAGCTGTGATTCTGAAGCCTGCGACCCCCAGAGGGCCGAGCTCGTCCATGCCAGTCAGAAGCCGGCCTCTGCCTTTCTCTCTCTGCCAGTGTGGGCCACTGCCTGGTTTGCGTGTAGAGAAGCTGAGGGCTGATGTAAACAAAAGGACAGAGCCTCTGATCTGATACCAAACACAGAGGCCGGAGCGCTGTGATCCGTCCGGGGGAGGGGATGGAAGCAGATGAAGGCGCAACCATATACTGTACACTCACTGGGGGAAAACGGTACCGTTTCGGACACCGCGGCTGCCATCTGCTTTCTGAAGTTCAAAGCAGGGAAAAAATAAAGCCTCGTAATTAAAATGAATACCTGCTTGTTGGTGTATAGCTGAGAGAACTCACATGGACGAGTCCTGTTGGTTTATTTGTTTATTTTGATGCAGAAACACATCCATCTACATGGTGAATAAACAGAAGCATCTGTATTATACAAAATCCAATATATTACCACACATGGGACCTGCACCTTTGCCCAGAAGACATTATGAAGGTAATAAAATGCAGTGTTAAACCCAGAGGCTCACATGTGACTTGCTTTCAATTTTACTTATATTATTGCTTTGTTCTGTACTGTGAGGAAATAATAATAATTGTAATTATTTTGTTTTGCGATGCACTTATGCATAAGGCACAAAAAGGATTTTGCGCTAGGACAGATTGAGTGCTTACGTTTTTTGCCTAAACATCGAGAGAATGATTGCATTGCATTCAATCCATGAAAAAATGGAAGCTCTTAAAGGCTTCCAGTTCTGTGTGTTATGACTGAGGTCAGAGATTCTGTCAGCCAGACTTGGAATGGGCACCAGATCATGGCAAAGTTTCCCCAGTGGGAAGCGGCGATAGACTCTCCTGGCTGTAGTCGGGCTGATATCACTTTTAGGCCTACTTCCTTTCTCCCATGCACAGATATTTCTGTCAGGATGTCTCAGTGCAGCTGGACACTCATAATGACATGGTACACAGTGGGAGGAACTAAATAAGCCCCGCCCACTGGCACCTTAACACACGGTCAGGGTTGTATTTTTAATAATCTCTCAGTGGGGCTTAGTTCAGACCCAGGTCAGCTTGTTCCTAGGAAGGCTTAGCATTTATATTTTTACGTTTCTTTTTCTTCAGTCTGCCATAGTGACCCAGGTGCACTAAGAGCATTAGAGCAGAGTGACCGAGGTCTTAAACACGCAGATGGGCGCAGTACATACCGTACTGCCACCCTCGGCCTGCTGCTTGCAGGGATGAGGGAACTCGCAGCGGGCTAGTTTAAGATGGAGCGTGTCTTGGAAAGGATTCCCTGCCACACGCAAAGGTTCACCTTCACCCCGCCTGCATTTCAGCTGAAAGGCTCACTTCATTAGCATGGCAGGAAGTCAAGGCCCCCAGAGCGTAAACAGTAGGGGAAGGCGCAATCTCTGCACGCCCCGGAGCCCAGTTCCGGAACCGAACCCGCAGGCCTGGGTCAGCCTGGGGCACGATACAGGGAGTGAACCAAAGAAGCAGCACGTTGCTCCGGAGGCCGGCCGCCCGGGATGCCGTGTTCCTGAAGCCGGCACGGAGGTAAAAAGGGGCCGCTTTCTCACGGGCAGGTTAGGGGAGATGGGATGTGGCAGCAGTTTTCAGCCATGGAGAGCGAAACTGAGAAATCAAGCGCAGGAAGGCGGACTCCTATTTTAAAAGACGTGCTGAGCAAACTGGAAGATGCCTTTGCACTTCAGCCAAGTGGCAATCAGCTGCACTTATCATAAAAGGTCATTAGTGCTGAGTGCTCATCGCTCCAAAATGCACGGTGACAATCGCGTTTTTATTTTATTATTATGAGATGTGTAAACACATAATAAATTGTAAATCTCCTCACTCACAGACGCCAATGACCAGATAATACGGAATTAGTTTGAATCCATGCAAATGAAATTGAATCTGTAAAGAAATAAATGAAATTCATATTTCAAATGAGAATATTATAGTTTACAGCCCTGTCATGCAGCATGTACTGCAGAATTATAATTAAATGTCTATGTTTTATCAGTGCTTTTGCAGGAGAGTAAATTAATTGGTTAAACATTCGATTTGTTTTACATTTATGGTATAAATGTGGTTATTCTGGAGTTCTCTTACGTGAAAACATTATTAATGAGAAAAATTTCAACAACACCTCTCATCTTGTGTGTTACACGAATATAAACTATTTATTGCACAATTTTCATCCCTTAAATGTTAGAGATTAAAACCAATTGCTGTTGAGGCAACAGTCCATGTATAAAAGTATATATGCAAAAAAATGTTTATACTACTGTATATTAAGGTTTTTAGAGTGTTTATCAATTTAGCACAGATTAAAATGGTTTTACTTATAATATATGTAACTTTATATAGAGTTTATATAGAGAAATGTTTATAGAGAAAACCATCCATCCATCCATACATCCATCTTCCAACTGCTTACTGGGCAGAGTCAGGGTGGGGGGGGGGGGGGGGGGGGCCGCGGCAGCAGAGAGCACAGGATAGACAGGATGCCATCAAAGGGCGTATACAATCATACACTACAGGCAATTTAGAAACACCAATTAGCTAAAACAGCATGTTGTCTGACTGTGGCAGGATATCCACCCTAGATGGAGAGGGTATACTGTAGAAACTCCACACTCAGGGTGGAAAAGGGATCTGAGCCCCTAACCCCACACTGCTGCCCCTACGGAAGCACATGTTGCTCAGAAATTCGATCAACTCTCTTTAAATCCTCAGCATCACGCGGTTACATAAGAAACCTCTTCAGAGCCTGTCATTTCACAGTCTCTCGCTCCTCCAGCTAACGGACGACGTCCCTGACGCTGTCCCATTCCTCGGCTCCCCGTGTGCGAAAGGACTGCTGCATGAGGGCTCTCTGCCATCGCTAATACCGCGCCTCGGACCGTGGGCGCCATCGCTGGCGCACGCTTCCCGCCCCTCTGCGTGCGGCTTGCATAAGCGCCGCGGTCGGCCCGCGGCCGAGGGGGGAGAGAGCGCTGATAGCGGCCCAGCGACGTCAGTGACGGTAACCGAGCGTGGCGGCATGCTCGGCCACCGCGAGCTCCCTGTCTGCTTCCGCACGGGGGGTCTGGAGCGGGATGGCTTGGCATAGGACAGAGAGACCTGGATGTGGCAGGAATGCTGCTCAGGCCACTCTGCTACATGCGATAATGCGTAATAAGTTCCAAGGTGAAGCTTTGTGCTCTGATAAAGTGGACAAGGCTAGGCCCCAGCGCCCTAGTGTGTCAATGTCATACATCCCACTAACTTATCCATATCATAAAAATGCTACATTCATTCAAACAATTCTTGGCTTTTAATTCCTGGTTGGAAAGTTAGACGTGCCGGATAAACGTCTACGGATGTGTTCAGCTAGCTCTCAGTTCATTTTCCAAATAATGAGCCAGGACAGCAGGTGGACCCACAAACAGTCAATATTTTTGTTCCATCCCAGCTCTCACAGATTATTTCGAGACGCCGATTTTCACCTAAATACCTGGACTGTGGGTGGAAACCGGAGTACCTAGAGGAAAACCAGGCAAACTTCACAGACAAGGTGGGGGAGGAATTTAAATCCCCGACCCCGGCGAGGTGACGCTACTGAGCCACCCACTGAGGCACCGTGCTGCTGCAAAACATACAAGAAATTATCGGGCTTGTATGTTGTGCTTCTTTTCTGAATGGGCTACAATAGGTCAATAAAAGTCAATTAAACGACAAGTACACTGGGCTGAATAGCCTTAGGGATACTTGGGGGGAGCAAGGGTTTGAGAAATAAACTACAGACACAGATGAGTACAACAGCGACATTATGGGCATTGATATTCTTTCCTTGTCTGAGCTAAAATTAGAGGCAGCTCACCAGAAATGGAAGACTGATCAATTGCACTAAAAGCTGCCTGGTTCTAATCCCCAAGCACTTGTGTCTGAATAAATACTTAAAATGTCAGCGTGCAAGACAGCTGATCCTGCCTGAACGTACATAGCCCAGGGTAACACGAACGGAGACGGGTGGGATCCTGCTTTTTTTTTGTTGTTTTTTTTTTTGTCACTCTCTAATATTCTTTGCGTTTGTGGAAGATTCCGCCTCTTTCTGAGAAGCCCCACGCTCTTGTGACAAGGTCATCCTCCCAGGCTTTTTATCCATTCTTATTTATTCCAGTGTCAGAGGTGAAGCACAGTTATTGTCTCTGCATATAAATATGCGGATGGATCCATTACTCTAGCAGGCATAGCCCTAAACTGCTCAGAAACGGGTGGTGTATATATGAAAATAAAATGTCTGTCAGCTTTTCTGTCTCATCTTTTTTATTCAACAGACATTTTTTTTGTACTTCTACTGATTCCAGATCAGAGCATCCTATATTTCCTGAAATCTGCTATTACCTCAGTCCTTATAAGCCATATAGCAGCTTTTGTTTGCACTCAGTCACCTTTAAGGTAATACAGTCGTTTTTAAGAAAGTGACATTTATTGCTACAGATCATTTATACCAGGGAACAGAATGATTGTGCCTTTATACAAATAGATGGGGTCTGGATATCACCTGCACCTTCATGATTATACTGACGTCACGCTTCTTTTTCAATGAACAATGCCAACAGTGAATATCATGCTGATTCGTACCTGCTGGAGTATCGGGACAGCCTGCAGAGCAGAGGTTGTGTACTTGTACTCTGGGCTTTCGAAATTTAAATGTCCAGAAGGTTGTGCAAGGAAAACTCCACATGCACAGTGGTGGTAAGAAAGAAATCTCTGCTATGCAGCGAGCCACCAAACACTGGCAACATGCTTGTCGTTATTAAAGTGATGACATCATGAAGATAAGCTGCCCCATCAGCTTCCCCTGCCAGGTTTTATGATCAGACCTTCAAAGTTCTCAGGAGGTAAGAAATAAACTTTCATAATGTAATATCTAATCTGTGGGACCTTTCGGTGAGCTACTCCGGTGTATGTTAAGGGCTTTCACACAAAAAAGCAACATCCAACCATCAAATATACAATATTCAACTTCTCTGCATTGAAATAAGGTTTTACTCCCTGGCATATAAGTTTGTACCTGTCTACTTTGGACACTCTTTTTAAACCAAGGTATTTTTACTTACAAAGCCAAAGAACATACATATCATTAGAATGAATTCTGAATTTCACAGAATACAATTTCAACAGCAGCAACAACAACAACAACAACAACAACAATAATAATAATAATAATAATAATAATAAGAAGAAGAAGAACAACAACAACAACAACTACTACTACTATTATTATTATTATTATGTTATAATAATAATAACTTTCGTGTTTAGCTGTAGAAGCTGTAGTTATATTACATACAGGAGTCCTTGAAAACAGACCTCCATTCTCTAGAACATCCATGTTATTGTCATTTGACAGCACCAATTATTTTGGACAATCGATGTTACAGTGTAAAACATTCCCTTCTCTGTTTGGTCATACTATGTTACAGCTGACTGCTATTTTTAAATCTGAAGATGGATAAAGTAAATATGATATTCACTGTGAATTCACCATGATATATACCTTGGCCAGGAAATAAATGCATTTGTTAATCGCGGTTCTGGGGTCAGTTAAGTTAAATCTACCATAGGCCATCCATCCATACTGGCCACGCCTAAATTGCAAGGGATTTAGGGACACCAATTCAGCTAATTGCATGTTTGCAACTCCAACAGGAAAGGAAAGTGCATGACCACAAAAATCAATTGTTTAATTTGATGCTGCTTCTTCCTTTGTTTGTGCTACGTCAAGCTCTTGTTCCTCAAGCATCTAGGCATGTTTGAGGCAAAACAACAAAAAAAAAAAGAAAAGCTGTAAGCCAGACCATAAAGAGCCAAGGGTCTCCTTTAAGAAGCAGCCGACGGAAGGGTTTTGTGGTGCGGCCAGAGGAATCGCGTGGGTGCTGATGGACGGTCATTTACCGTCCCTATTTGCTGGGCTTTGTTTTCATGGCTCGGGCTTGCCCACAGTCACACTGGATCGGTTCAGCTTCACTGCACGACGGGACAGCGAATGGATTCTCATTACAGGGAGAACATAAGTTATACCACCAAGGTGATACAGGGATTGAATCACACATGCGGTCCACTCGCACTGCCCCAAGACAGTCCTCAGAAAACAAACTACAAATTTTGAAGATGCATCTGTCTTACTATTGACCACTAAGATTTTAATGTAACTTTCTTCCCCAAAAACCCTAGAGCTACGTCTAGGGCGGCCAGACGTCCACATTTAGGTCGTAGAGTCTGGTTTTTCAGCTCAATGTCCTCCATCTGGCACAAAGTCTGGGCAGAAGCTCATTCATCCTCCTTTTCACCGATGATGTAATTTGTTAGGGATAATGAATGGCTAAACTATAAAATTTGCCCTCTGTCATAAATTTAGATGATTTCATTGTTAATTACAAAAATTCAGCTGAAACAAAATAATATCAAATGAACATATACTCTTGGCATCGCCTTGGTGACATGCCTGTTAAACAAACAATCTTACATTTTATTTTATAAACATACGGCCTCCTGACTCTATGAATATAGTCTTGCTACTTACATTAATGACAATCCGGGTAATTTTATTTGTGATGGATACTCTAAATGACAAACAATTATGAGGAGTCCAAAGAGCTCACATGCATTTTGGAGACTAGGAAAGATGCATTCCATGCCTTAAGGCTATGTGAGGTGGATAAAGACAGTAAAAGAATCGTTCCAAATAATTGTGTGAGTGATAATTTACTTTTCCTATCAACAATGACCATCATAAACCTTTCTCACCCCCTTTACATCATCTACTGTATGATTTTTTTCCCCCGATTTTGGTACTTTTCAGTCTTTGCTAGATCTGGTTATCATCATCTCCTCCCATATTGCCCTCCTTTTAGGCATCAAGGAAATGGCCACTTCAGTCCCGATTTTCATCTGGTGTGGTGATATCATGGGTGTTAACTGATAACCTGTAAAGCCACACCTTCCAGGCAGAGAGTGCGCTTTAGCTAGTAGGTTTGTTTTCGGCTGTAAGTGTTGGTTGTTCTTGTAGATCTGGGAGGACAGGAGAGGAAGAGGCGTGTTTCAGCGTGACCTCGGGAGGCTCAGGGTCGCGCCTGGAAGGGATTTGTGTGTGTGTTTTACTCTATTGAAGAACCATAAATAAAAATGCCACAAAATGGTTTTGCAAGCCCGGTTATAGCTGAGCCAGGCATAACTAGAGCGCAGTAGTAAATAACACATCTGCGAGCTCCAGGAACACCCATTAAACTAAATGTTTTGATTGCATTGTTATTTTTCAAATGTGGGAAAATCCAGGGGACATGTTGCCTAAATGATCATTCTGATTTTCCTGTTTTTGGAAGTGCCAGATTTCGCTTCCGTAAATTAAAGCGACACAAATTAGCCCTGGTTAAACTATGTGGAAGAAAACCAGCTGTTCCTCAAACTGCTACCTTCTCTTCTGATCGGTTGGTGCAGGAGGTTGGTCTTTCTCCACCTGCGACACGCATTTCCCACCCTCTGAGGCCAGTGTAGCAGTGCCATGTTTATATGCGCTGGCTCTCATGTGACAGCTTTGGGGAAAAGCCACAAATTGGAAGGGGAGGGCAAGACAGGTACATGGCAATGAATGTCTGAACCATGCCGGATACACGTGCTATGGACAGCTGCCAGGTATCAATGCACGGGGCCACTCTTGAGTAATAGAAACACATTTCCCCACATGTTCCCATGGCCCTTATGCCACTTTGCGTATCGATGGTGTCCCCTACAACCTACCCACCTTGGGGAGAACATGCACCCTTCTAGAGGCAGCATTGTAAAATTTACATATAATCCTGTTTTTGTGTCTGAGTATGTAAATAACTGTTATGTATGGCTATGTCTGTCATCTCTGAATCGCATACTCAACCCATTTCTGCCAGAGTGTGCCCCGTGGGCTTATGTAGGATCTTCACACCCGTGGAATCTCTTATTATAATTCCTTTGTGGCTCGCAGGCCATATAACATCTTGACATTGAAATGGAAAAGGGTATTTGGGAAATGGAATCACCCACAGGTGTAAAAAGACTTGGTGGTCAATTTTATCCATCCATCCATCCATCCATCCATCCATCATCCACCCATCATTTAATGGCTTATGCTGGCTTTGGGGTAGGAAGAGGCCTAGAGACAGTCCCCAGATTATTAGCATAATATAATGTGTATTATATAATATCATGTGTAATATATATGTGCGTGTGTTTAAGGCAGCAGTATTGAGTTAGAATAAGAATTAACACCTTAAAAGGTGTGTTTTTGCCTCCCTCCCGTCCTCAAACAGACAAACAAAGGCAATTTCCCTCTATTTGAGCTAAAAAAAACAGATAGTCATTAGGCTGTGGAGAAGAAGTTTAAGAGATATCCTGTCTGTTAGTGTAAGAACAATGAGGATACAGAGTGATCACCCCCCCCCACCACCCCATTTCTGATTGAGAGCTGCCCAACTTGCTTGACACAGTGTCAGAACGGACAGGCATGTGAGGCAAGCTGATCAGAGAGGCGGAGGAGGGGATCCGGCTGCGCTCAGCATTTGGCGGCGCGAGATGCTAGCATGGCGCTAGTGGGGGCCCCTTTGGACCCGTCTTTATTCAGCAGAAAAGCTGCTTTGGCTGGAGGATTGCCTCCTTTATAAAGAGAAATTAATTTAGTTATTTAACTATAATACAGTTAATGATAGCGACTTACACTTTTTCCTCACTGCTAGAGCTGTGTGTTTCACCAGGGTCCATTTACATTAAACACTTTCCTCAGTGGTATTACAGCATAACCATTCATGGGATTTAGACCAGCGTTGCTGGGTTCGCTGCATTCCTTAGGGTTGCGACATGGTTCCTGGCCATGACTTGCAGGGAGAACCAGCATCATCCTCTAAGTCTGGCTGATTCTCCTTCCTCATGCACTGAGCCCCTCAGTCAGGCACATTTACAAAGCTGACAGCAATTATTACTTTAAAATTTTCATTGATTAAGGCACCTAGAATACACACGATGACCCAAATTTAGAAGCATAAGCAGCTTAAACGCCATAGATAAAAACCACTAAGGCAGGTACTTAATTATTGTTATTTGTGGACTTTTCTTGTGGCCATGCAGCAAAACAGTCACAGGTCATGTGACCTAGCTTTTGGCTTCTCCACAAAGGCACAGACATGGATGTGTTTTTCCGCGCACAATCTTGTGTCATGTGATGGAGACGCCACAGGGAGCTCCCGATTAGGAGAGAGCGGTTGGCGAGGCAGGTTTCCGGAACACGCAGCCTCCGGGACGGGAGCCGGAGGTAGCCAGCCCCGGATGGCTCCGCCACGGCGACTGACATTTAGCCACGAAACGCCTCATGTGTGGAGTGTGAAACCGGGGAACTAATTAGTGGCCACGTGGCAGTCGGCGGTGAGGCCATCCACCCCGGCCTAAATGTCAGATTTACACAGGGGTGCCAGGCCATCGAGGCCGACCAGCCCTGGCATTCAGCACGCTGACGGGAAGCCAAGTGGCCAGCACGTCCCTCCTGGCCAGCCTCATGCAGAAGGGCCTTTAATCTGCGTCTGCAGTGTTGGGAGAGCAGTATGTTCACAAACAGCATCAGACACCAGATTTTATTAGATACCCCTGTTTAATCATAACCGCTCTGCCCTTATGCGTGAGAAGTGTGCCTTTGATGTCCTCGCCAGGGTTACATCCTCCTACGTCCAGAACTATAATTCCAGTTCCTCAATCCCTTAAACAGGAAAAAAACTGACTCACCATTAAACTTCAGTGTGTTTTCTGGCCCAAAATAACATGCTCTTACTCGGCTATAATATACGATTGTGGTGTTATTTTGAGTGCAGGTTTTATGGATAGAGCACTAGGACCCTATTTCAAGCATGGAAACCGTGTCCAGCCTATAACAGAAATAACATCACCAGGGAAAGGTAATGTGGAGCGGTGTGAAGCAGCAGACGGCTGCGGGTACTTATAAACTATAATAACAGTGACAAAGCAGACTGGAGTGTGCCTGGGATTGGAGGGTAAAGCTTATGACATGGAAAGAGGATGTGATTACACACTCTGATTGGCTAAGACCTGCTGGATCCCCAGTCTTCCTCCATTGCAGGTATGGCCAGTACACTACAGCCCCTGGTGGGCAGCAGGAAGCTCAGGCCAATGGGCAGCTGTCCTGTTCAGCTGGCACAGTAAGTACTGTGCTACAACACGGTCCAAATGAAAATGCAGCAGAGCTGTGGCCATTGGGCTGACTTAGCCTGGTGTGATGCCCCGGGGGATGAAGGGGTTAAGGAGATGTTGGGGGCAAGGGCTGGTAATTCAGATTTGGCCAGAAAGCCCCTATTCACCTGGCTTTGCTTTCCTGCATCACTGGAGGTTTTGGGGCTGAGTGGACTAGTAACGTAAACCTTTACATTTGTATGTCTGCTGACTTTTAAATAAAGGGATTTCATTCATCTAAGTATTCCCACGAGCAAAGAAGCAGAGACAGCGCTGTGGGAACCTGCCCACTTCTCATATAGTGCTGCATACTCATTCTTAGCTTTCGCACGCGTGCAGTGAGGACACGGACGGGGGGAGATTGGCCCGGCTCACGGTCGTCCGCTGCATGTGGAGCGAAGGTCTCATCTATTCAGAAATACCCTACTGCCCACGGGCCGAGGGCGAGCAGAAGACTCATTCAGGGTGCCGTCATGCTCATTCAGGTGAATGACAAGCCTTTTAACACCTCTGTGTCACCAGGTCATTCCTGCTACTGAACCTCAAGCTGGGAAACAGCCATCATCCAGAAGCTGGTGGCCTCTGCCCTTAAGAATCTTCAGTGGCTTGACGGCCTCGCCTGACACTTGTCATATGTGTTATTTATGTCACAGACTAAAACGAGTCAATGACAATGGCTTTCTGAGGGGCTGGAGCGAAAATGAGGGGCAGAGTGCGGGACACGGGTCATAATAGTGGGGGTGAAAAGGGACCGAGAGGGTGCGTCCTGACCTGTGTTTAACACTCCTTCACTGCGTCGCCAGATTAAAAATATGAGAGCAACACCTGCGTCATGTCAGGGGAAACAAAGGACCAGCTGGGTCTCGGACACTGAATGTTGTACCTCAGCAAGTTATAAGAACTGCTATGGGCAGCCGGGTTGCATCTCCATCGTTCTGTAATGTTACGTTTCTGTATTGACATTTTTCCAGTAGGTTGTTTGTTGCATAAGTTAGGGGACACACCTAGGGAGGGGATGGAGGAGACGCGCCCTGAGAGGGGACGCACTCTGAGAGGGGACACAGTGTGGGAGGGGACGCACCCTGGGAGGGGAGACAGCATGGGAGGGGACACATCCTGGTAGGGAACGCACCCTGGGAGGGGACACAGCATGGGAGGGGACGCACCCTGGGAGGGGACGCACCCTGCGAAGGAACGCACCCTGGGAGGGGACACAGTGTGAGAGGGGACGCACCCTGGGAGGGGATAGCACATCCTGGGAGGGGACGCACCCTAGGAGGGCATAGCATATGTGCATACTTGACCGGTTGTAGATGCCATCGGGGACACCTGCATGAATGAGACTGCAGCCCTGGCCTAGCTGGCCTAATTGTTGGGTGGGGGGGGGTGTACTCAAAGGACACCTTAGAAAGACCCCCACCCCCCCGCTGGCACTGGACTGTCACCCCCAAGCTTGTTCTCACCTGCAAATGTGTCGATGTGTCTCATGCATAGCAAGAGGGGGCAGTCAAAGAGAAGAATTTCAACGTACCTGTGCTTATACTAGTGCAACTGGCGAATGAGGGTCACTGGAATACCCAGACCGCGGAGCTCTGTATACCAGTGACCAGGCAGAAGCTCAGTGTAGCCTCTCTGCCCACCATTTGCTGTACTGAGTTGTATTCCTTGCAATTACCTTTAATCCAGTTAGCTTTAATGAGCCTGGCCATTCTCCTCTGACCTCTCTCATTAACAAGGTCTTTTCACCCACAGATATGCCACTGACTTGTTTATCACACCATCTTCTGTACACCCTAAACACTGTGGTCTGTGAAAAATCCACGAGGGACGGGGAACAACATCATCTAGCACCAGCAATAACTCCACATTCAAAATTGCCTAGCTTATGTGCCTGACTCTTTATAGCGCTTAGTGTCGACCCCGTCTGTGACCTCGGCCCAGGCAGTGCTGGGTGAATCTGGCTGGCTGTTTGTGCTAACGGGCTGGCATTCCCAATGACTTGGCCGTCTCGTTGTCATTAAGAAAGTCTATTTTTTTAGTTTTTCTTTTTATAGGAAATGGTTGGATAAAAAGCCACAGACTCCACTAAACTCCACTAAAGCAGAGCGAAGAAGGAGTTAGGAATGCCTTCACATTCGCTGCATTTTTCAGGATGTCTGCAGTGTTCATGCCAAATGAATAGTATCTCCTCCCTCCATGCTCTCCCTTCTGATAAGGTACAGTCGTACTGCATAGTCTATGCTGCAAACTGGATGTGGACTGGGCTCTCATGCCTGTGTAAAAATTTGCTGCTCTGAGAAGGATTGATTGCTTGTCAATAACCTTAGATAAAGAGACTAGAGATACCTCTGTATTTATTTCATGAGATCTGCGTACATACTATAAAATGAGCACTTCCTGAATCCATCCTGTACAGGGCCACAGCCAGTCTCTAGCACGTCCCCAGAAAACACACAGCACACCCTGGATAGGATGCCAGTCCCTGGCAAGGCACAGACTCACATGCAGCATCAAATTCCTGTGCCAGATATAGGATGTGAACCAATGACATTCCGACCACAGACACAGCCATCCAACCTTATACAGCCACACAAAACCATGGGCGTAAATTTCATTTAACAGTAGGGGGGGACAATAAATATAAAATTTCTCATGAGCAATTTTTGAAGGAGACACGTCAAATTGTACTTATAAAGATATGTCCCCACAGTGAAAAACTTTGCTTCTGTCATTATTATTGTAGCATGGAGACT
>JAODKL010000021.1:15834161-15844766 GCA_026780765.1 Petrocephalus schoutedeni | reverse complement strand
ATCTATCTATCTATCTATCTATCGATCCTGAATTAAATATACATCTACTACCCAGATTAACAGCTTTAAACATTTACTCTGGCAACCTAACCATTTTGCATAGTGCTATACATTTATGTTATAAAGGATTTGTTCAACTCCATACAATCAAATAAGAGAAAATTATAAATGAGCACAATTTGCTCGAGGTTCATGTTTAAAGATGCGGAGCGAGAACGGCATTTCGAGAAACGCATAGATGTTCTTGGAAACACCGCCTGGGACACAAACAGAGGTGGGGGAAATGAAAGCAGCCATGATTAATCACAGCGGCTCGTGGCAGAAAAGAGGCAGTCTGGCTTGGCTCCTGCTTGTTGGGATATACAGATACGGACATCAAAGTCTGCCTTAATGCCAGGGCCGAAAACAGGAAGGCAAAGGCACTGACCCTTCAGTGAGGATCATCTCGTAAATGATAATGGCAACTCAAGTCAACTGTAAAAGATGGTAGCAGGTAGCATATAACTTATTTTCGCCAATAAATCTTTAACACAGCTTATCCGCCACCCATAAAAAAAAATACAATTTAACTTCTAGGCATGAGACAGGTTGCGCATGATTTCACTAAAATGAAATAAATGTCAGTGACAGAGGAAGCATTGAAGCACCAACGAACATATTTACCTTTAAAAGAGGAATTTCTGAGTGTGTGACAATCTGCCCGCGGTCGATATCACTAAATTAACACTAATTATAAATCATCTTGTTGTCCACACAAGTAGGTAATGAACCGACATCGTTATTTTGTTTGCCTTGATGAAATGTTATGAAATAACAAAAATTGACATTTATATCTGTCTTTTTAGCGCGTATTCTGGTTACGGTTGCGTGGGGGTGGGGACGGCTTGGGGCTACTCTGGAAGGAATGGTGTGTAATTTGTATTTTTTATTTTGTGTATTTTATTACTAGAGAAATGGAATTCCGAGGTGAGTCTGTTACCTTAGAAACCATAGAAATGAATTGGCTTTCAAGCAGGGGCTACGGCGATTTTGGGGAAATATAGAGGGGCCAGTAGAGCATTCATTTATACACTTCTGCATGACAAAGAACGGTGATTTATGCAGTACTACAAAAGTCAAACTCAAATTTGACATAAAACCTTATTTTCCTGTTCATGCCATGTCATTTTAACAACAGCAAGGACCATGATGATATTTGATACTCACATTATCCACAGGTACACAGAGAGCAGGCACATTTAATGTCTGGTTTATTTCTCCATCTGTCTCCCATGAGCACGTTCGCAGTGCAGAGGTGAACTGTGTCTGTAGCCAAACCCTGGGAGGCACAGGGAGACAGCATGCCAGTCTGCCACTGCCTAAACAGCAATGCATTGTGGGAAATGTACACAGCGGACAGTGGCTTTGGAATCCCCAACCCTGGAGGTGTGAGGCCACCATACTATACTGTTCCATAGAGCAATTTTTCATTATCATTGTATCTTTGGTGACTAGTAGAGCACTGCTCATTTCTTAGATGTCTGTCAAACCTGCCCCACAGTCATTCTTACATCTTTCATTCAGCCTTTGCTCTTTGATGTGGCAGATAGTGAAAATGATTTCATCTAGTCAGTGGGTATGAGTTGGTAATAAGTAAAATATGGGTAGGCAAAAGTGAAATGGTTCACTTATTTTGTGACGAAAGGCTTGTAACAAAGTAACTGCCTGGTTAAGTGCTCTCTCATATTAGGGTTTCCGTCAGATCTTGTATCATCCATCTTTAACCCTCTTGTGTTTGAAGATGACATATTGCTCCTCCGTTTAAATTTATTGCACCAATAAACAAAAGCTGAGCAAATCGGAAGGCTGAAAAGAGCTGAGAAGGGCAGATTATAAACGGGGACACTTCAGGTCATGATCGCCATGCGAGGGTGGAGGAAATTAAGGGTTTTAAATGAGGCGTGAATCAAAGATATGAGCTGAGCTGGGATTTAGCTGAGTCTTTTTTTTTTCTTTTTTTAAGAAAAGGCGTTTTTGATGGACCAGTGAATATAGCTAGAGACTTGAAGGATAATCTCAAGGTGGGAAGAAATAGAACATAATTTGATGAGGTTTTGCATTAATCAGGATTTGGTGGGACCAGATGTTAAGGTCATGTGAAGTGGTGGACAAATCAGGGAAAGTACATCCTGTTCCTGATAGTGGGTCACCCTTTCCCTGTCTTTCAACTGTACAACATTTACATTCATTCATTTAACTTTTGTCCCAAGATACTTAGAAGGGCTGTTATCACAGAGATGCATTGAGTACACTAGAACAAATCCAAGGTCCTACATCTAACTGCTTGTTTCATTTTGGTTGTGACATCACCTCCTGCTGCAGTCCCAGATACCAAAAATTTCATGGACTTAAAGTTGACCATGAGCCATTTGGGAACATCCTGCTACTCAAATATAAGAGGAAATGATCCAAGGAGAGATCATGTATCGAAGTTAATCACAACAATATACAGTAGACTCCCAGTCATTTTAGGCCCTGGCAATGGATCTGACTTGAAGAGCACAGTTTGTACCTTTGTGGCAAAGGACTCTCATGCTTGTAACCAGAAGGTCATTGGTTCAAATCCCGTGGCCTTAACCCCACCTGCTTCAGGGTAACTGGCTGACCCTGTTCTCTCTGTTGTGTTTTGCTTTGGCAGGTTCTGATAAAAAATAATGTAAGAAAAAAAATACAAATAAAAAAAAAAAAAATTTTTTTTTTTAAATCTAAATATCCAGTGCAAGGTGGTGGTAAGACCATGACAACCTGCCAACCCTAGGGGTGTGAAGCGAGAGGCCCACCACGTGGCTCTCCTACATAAAGAATCGTACAAAACATAAAAAGAAAAAGTCGACGGACAGAGAAGAAGTCATCTTGTGATTTTATTGTCTCCATCAATTCCTCAATTACAACTGTTATTACTATCATTTAATATAAGAATGATCATAAAATGTCTATTATTCGCACACCATGTATGACCCTGACTGCTATGTCATCTCACAAGAATCAATTACAATTATTAGCTATTATTATTCCTGCTATGTCTTTTCAAATGATAATTTTCTGCCTGGCATCAGCTTTCTTCTGCTTTCTTTGTCCTGCTTGGCTGTAAAAGGAAATGTGAGCCTATCGTTTCATCTTCATTTAGAAATCCTTTATGATCAATGAAAACCAAAACCAAAGCCTGAATGCCCTTATCTCCCGACCCCCCCTTCGCAAAGCACACAGAGCTCACAATATGAGCAGCAGTAGGGCCACGCTCACCTCTAATTCATAGTTAATGTCCCACATCCTTTAAGTCATTCAGTCAACCTTTATATTATTCAGATTGCAGATCGATTCCAGGCTCAGGCGGGCTGTAAAAATCGCACACAGCTCCGGAATACTGATGTCTCCTAACCTGTGGACGTTTTTGCGGGCATTTTCTGTCCACCATGCTTCCTCTTGCTGTTCCCCTGTCCCGGGGGTTGTCTTTATTAAATCCTGCTGATCAATCTTATATTGACTTTCAAACCGGTCAGTGGAGCGGAGAGTGTAAAAGCTTAGATTAATTTTAGGATGGCAATAATGAATTAAACTCTGACCTTTGGATTAACGAAACAAAAGACCTTTAATGTGAAGCTGGACCGGAATCCTCTGAATACACTGAGAATGATCATTTCCCACCACAGTGACACTGGCCATATAGCCAAAGAATGAATGACCTGTCCTGACATATGGTGATGCACAATGACTACATTGTGGTATGTACTGTTAATATGGTAACATGTCTCATGTCCTCCATCTGCTCTGATGTCATTTGGCCCACGGATCATCTTTGCTGGCCTTCTGGCATGTCCACACCATGATCTACGAGTGGACTCATGTGGCTCTCTGAGACACACCAGCACCAGCACCATCACCAGCACCATCATCAGCACCATCACCAGCACCATCATCAGCACCATTACCAGCACCATCATCAGCACCATTACCAGCATTCCCCTGCATCTGTTGCAAACACCAGCCTATTGGTGACAACCAGTGGTCAGGGCTAATCCAAATCACAGGGTGAAAAATTGGTAAGGAAATTCCCCCCCCCCCCCCCCCCCCCATTACACAAAGTATCAGTTAGCCTCCTTGTTCGCATAACCCCCTTACCCTTCTCCCACTTTCCTTCATAAAGGATTTGTTCGGCTCCATACGCCCAAATAAGGAATGCATCAGAGGAAATTATACATTGCAGAGGTGATTATGGGTAATGAGTAACAAAGCCGACTGTAACACTTAATTAAGCATCCCCCACTGTTCTCCACAGCTCCTCTGGTGGAGCCTGATAGCGCAAACTCCGGGAAAGTCGCAGCGTTGCCGGGCGAGGCGAGCGCACGCTGTCGAAGCAGTAACATCTGAAGGAACACGGGTAACTCCAGGTAAACAGCGCGTCCTGAGCAGCGGGGATATCGGACGGTGTCAGAGCATGTATGGGCGATTTAAGAGTATTTATCCTGCTGGCAGGGAGGGGGAACAGGCAAAGTTTGCATAATGCTGGCTTACACGTACTGAGAGGCTTCCAGAGTGAAGGCCGAGACAGAGGTAGGAGCAGCCATTACCATACAAGCTTACAGCTTTTTACATAAGGGGTTTGTTCACCTCAAATGTGAGAGCTATGGGGAGAAACTCAAATCCTGGAGGCACAAGCTGCTCCCCCACCATCAATGAAGGGCCTGGGATGGTATGATGTCACCCCATGAAAAATGTACTCTGCCCCCTTGTGCTCTCTGCCTGGGTTAGGCACCAGGCCCCATAACAGCCCTGGATGGATGGATGGATGGATGGATGGGTGGATGGATATATAGATAGATAGATAGCCTCTGCCACTGATCTATCCTGAGTAGGGAATTTGGGGTTCCTGGGTTTCAGGCAAAGGATATCATAGGTGGTCCAATGACATTAGAGTCATGATGGGCCATCTCAAGGTTTCTCCTCTTGCCCAGATTCCACCCCTTCCCAGGAGCCTTCAAACCAGTAGTGGGTGAAGTCAACTAACCCATGCCCAATGTGCATGTGAAATCCAGCAGCCAGAAGCACTAAGGGCCTCTGTTATAAAAGATATGATTTACATGCTCTCTTAGAGAGGCTGGGGATTTGAAGATCTCTAGTCAACTGAGACCCAAACTAAAAGAAAAGCCTTCTCTGAAGCCACCATGTTTGATACAGGTGACCCTCGTGTGGTCCGTGATCAGACTGGGATCACACGGTCGGAACCGTTATTTTCATGACCTGTTTTTTATCGCAATTTTCCTTCAACGTAACCTTCTATCAAATGATGGGGGTGTTGTGTGGCACAGCAGGACGGGACGCGATATCTAAAATAGGGTGGTCACCAGTTCAAAATGCCCGGGCTGGCAGAGTGGTCAACTAAATAATAAGCAAATGAGGCACTTGCAGAGATTAATGTTGTATCAGCACAAGAAAGGGCCACAAACTGCCCAGAGCATTTACAGAATGTTTGAGAAGTTCTCCATAACCTCTCCAGAAGCAAAAAAAAAAAAACCTTCCCCCAGAAATGGTTTTCTCTAAACATCAGGTGGAATCGTTTCCCTTTGGTAGAGACAAGGAAACATCCTGATTACAGCAAAAAGAAAAGCCCAGACTGTGTGACGACATCCAAGACTAATTGTGAGCAGAATCCTGTCTACTTAACGCCAGATTAATACTCCGGCTTTACAGATGCCGGGTCCTTTAACTAGATGTGTAAACCACTAAATGCATATGAAAAAGATGACTGGACATGTCCAGCTCCTTCTATTACTCTGCCATACACTGCCATACATACATCTCTCCCATTCTCTGTCTACAGCAGGTAATGGGCTGTCAAGTAAATGATGCCCATTAAATGCCACCAAAATGTCATTTGAGGTCATCCATATACAGCACATGCCAGTGTCTGGCCAACAAAGCAATACATCGCCCGTGAGAAATATTCGCAGTGAATCAGCGGAGGTACGGCGTCCTTAACATTTCATCCATGAAGCCTGGGTGAAACACAGAGCTGTAAACAAAAATGAATAAAAAAAAATAAATACTTGAATCTTATATGCACCGCTTATGTCACCCCACTGGCCAATATGGGTGTATCGTTTTTTTTTCAATCTATTTCAACAGGACAATGAACCTGATGAAAAAGCTAACAGGAGAGGCAACCCAGGAGGAGATAAGAGGGTCTCTGTCAAACGCCAGTGCATGGAGTTTTAAGAGATGCACAGGCAGAATTTCTGGGTTTGCTAAAAAAAAAAAGCTCATTTTGTCTTTAAATCCATTGTGCCGAATATTAAGAAAAACGACAATTTGAGAATTGTGATGTCCATAGTACCACATTTGAAACGATCGTTTTAATTTGCGATGCAAATGCTGCAGACATTTGTGATGTCCAGTGGAAGCAGGAGCAGACTGAGCTCAACAGACATTCACTGACTTCACCTGTGTCTCTGTTTTGTTTCTGTCACCCGCAGGACCCATGGCCACATAAACGGCCTTGGTACCATTTGTCCTTCCATATGATGTGCTCAGACCCCTGTTGTATATGATTAAAGAGGCCATATGGCTTTTAGAAATGACATGGTGTCTCTGTGGGGTTGCACTGTTGCTCTACACCTCTTGGGTTGGGGGTTCAGATCCTACTCCCACTGTCTGTGAAGTGGCTGCATGTTCTCCTTGCTCTCTTTATGCTGGAAGGGCTTTTGGGGGCCCTCTGCTTCTCTCCTGCAGTTAGGCTAATTAGCATCTCCAAATAGCCTCTAGTTTGTGCCCTACGATGGACTGGCACCCTGTCTAAGGCATTTCCTCGCCTTGTGCCTTGGCCTACCGGGAGAATCTCCAGGTCCCCCATGTGACCCTGACCAAGACAGGCAGGTGGAGGATGGATGTGGTTTTTTTATAACGTGTGATGGGATCACAGCAAAGTCACATGACGAGCATATCCATTCGCCTCTCCTGTGCCTTTTGTTAAAGACTGGGACCTATTTTATTTTTGCAATTCTGAACCCAGACCTCCCAAACCAGATGTCTGATCCTGTAGACCAGACAGAGCTGTAAACAAAAATGAATAAAAGAAATATATAATAATATGAATCTTATATACACCGTTAGTTGCTTATGTCACACCTTATGTCACCCCACTGGTCCAACCCCCCCCCCCCTCAGCGGGCATCAGTGTTATACCATGTTTTTTTTTATTTTCTGTTTGGTCAGACAAATGCAGCTTACATTAACCAGGAAAAAAGTTTAAAGAGCTAAATGCTTAGCCTGAATTGCCGCCTGGATAAATGTAATAGTAAGGAAGGGGATATCAGGTGCATTTACACTTGGCAGGATTCTCACTGAATGCCCTTTAACGAAGACATCGCAAACAGCTCTTTGGTTATGGTAGCCAAAGGCTTTTAGCGGGCCCCGTTATTGATTTCCCGCGTCGCTCCCCGCGTTGCTGAATTAGGGCTCTCAAGTCGTATCGCGGCAGAACATGCCAGCAGGGATGAGTCACAGAGTCACCCGGTGGGGAGAGGAATCAGTGCTGACACAGACCTGGGGAGGGCAGCGGGGGCGGGGGGCAGACTGACACCTGTGCCCAGCGCAGATCCTCTGGAGAATTCAGCATAGAGAACACTTCATGTATTTCTGATCACCTGAAGAATGTTACATAATGTCAATCAGAGCCCGAAAATAACTAAAAAAAAAAAACAGCAGAACTCTCTCAACACAATCCCCATGATAAACTCATTATATCATATGCCACTTCCAATCGAAAATATGCTATAAAAAACAGTTGAAGGTTCTTTTTGGTCTTTTCTTTTGTAGTTAATGGTCTACGTAAATTGTAGACCTTCAATGCCACTTTTCTTCTGAACAGTCTACTGCAACACAGTTTATTACCTGTATGGCTCCGAACTCACAGAGCTGCGTTGATTTAGTGACGCCCGGCCCATTTAAGCAGCGATTCTCTCTCTGATGTTTCACACCAGCACACCAAATTTACCACGACCCCCAGCAGATCTGTAAAGACAAAGAAAGTTCACTTGAGGCCCCCGGTCCCATTTTTAAGCTAATAACACCAAACTTAAGACCCCCCCAGTCTCATTTTTTCGAAGGTAATGAATTCAGGGGAAGAATTAAAGGCCAATGAATTAGCCCCTTGCCTGTTTTTAATCAACCACGCGGTCAGCACCAAATTGGAAATGCGGTAAAAGCGATATCCATGAGATTAATTATTTACTGCCCCGTTCTTCAAATGAACTCATCTACTCTGTGATGAATTCAAGTGGGGGGAAAACAGAAATTACGATGGGGACCTGGTGTGGTGAGGAGGGGAGGTAACTCAGCGTGCGGCTTCCGCCTCGTAAATTTTGCTGAAATGTAATAAAGGTGACCTTTGTTTAATCGCAAAGAAAAGTTATGTTGATGCAGTAAATGAAATAATTCTACAGGGGACATAAACTGGGCTTTTTCTGGGGCTCAGAAATATATTACTAAGTAAAATCCTTGCCCATGCAGAAATCAAATATGGTAATTAGAGCCCTCATGTGAGCGATGCTTATGACATGCGGCACAGGGGGCGCTGTTGCGATGTCAGCATTCGACTGCCAGTGCCGCTCTGGTGTGTGGGGAAGTAAAGTTTTACTAAAGGCTGAACGGCTGTGCGATGCATTTATTTCTGTATATAGTTTCAGTCCCATTTGCGATATTTGTTTCCTCTTAATTAACGTGGGGGGGCTACGAAGAGAAACGTCACGCGAGCTTTTGCCTTTCTGCCAATGGCAGAGTCTCAGTGGACAACAAATGGCGTCAGGCGGAGCTGATCCCGTGAAGTGCATTTACGCTCCCCCGGGGAATTAGTGGGAGTCGCCTACAGAGAAAAAGCATGTGATCACAGTGAAAATCAGGAAAATGCCTCCTGTTTATGCCAATTCTCTGCTTATTGAACTGTAAAAAAAGGGGAAAGATTGAAAAAGGGTTACTGAATGAGTACAGTTGTTCTCATGATTGCTGTTGGTTTAATAGTGGTGGCATTTGAATATTACATACCCGTTGCATCATCCTTTTGCTCAATAGGGTGTGCCTACTTTGCACAACACAATCCTTTGTCCAACTGCAGCCCCTGACTGTCTCGATTTGCTCTTCGTAGCACCTTATATCCATAAACAAGTGGCTGGAGTTGTCTCATATTATTTACCTTTAAAGGTTAGAAAATTAACAGACGGCTCGTTTTCTGGAACATGGGATGCCCTGATGCTCTGGGTGGGGTTGGTGTGTGGGGGGGGGCAGAGGAACCAGAAGGGTCTCTCAGCAGTGGCATGAGCACAGGTGCCGCCTGATAGCAGTATGTGGGAGAGGTGCTTTGGAGGATGCTCTGCCCTGACGCCTGCTGTTTGCCAGGCAGCTTCTGGCCCATTTTTACATGCTTTTTATCCCTCCTGATAAATTCCCAGCATCTCCATGGAGGATGTCATGGGGCATGCGAGTGAGGTGTGTATGTACGCAGGAGGCGTCTCCGGCTATGAGTGTCACTCAGCCTGGGAGGACAGCGGGAGGGGGCACTTATTGGGGCGACCATTCCACATAATGCAACTTTGAACATTTAGACAAATTAATACAAGTTATACAACTGAATATAAAAGTTATAATACAGGTTATACAAATTAAAAGCCAGATGTCTTAGGCAAAAAAAAAACACAAAAGGTTCTTTTCTTCTATATAATAAATAAAATTTGCTGGTAATAAAGAAGATTCCTGTTATATTAGCTATATCAACTATATATTATATAGTTTCAAAATGCACTCATCAGTCCTAGAAACAGAAAAAGAGTTTTTTTTACATGGGGGGGGATTTGCATCTTACAGCCCTTTATGTGACACTCATTGTCAAGTTGATTTTCTGACTCATCCTGAGAAAGCTCAGATGGACAACTGACCAAAAACACCTTTGAGCGACAACAGAGGCTAAGCCTCCCCAGTCAGAGACCCGGTCAGAGAAGAGCGCCCGGCCCCTCGGTTGCTCGCTCCATTTTTAGGACGCCCATGAAGATTCACTTCCCCAGCTGAGGGGTTGCCACACATGGCATCTTATCCCCCACCTAACGCTGATGTTGTGTGTTGGCTGGCAGAACGAGGCTGTGACTGGTCTGTCATGCAGGGAGCAGGGCCATCCTCTGTGTAACAAATAAGTCAGGGCCCCTAGTCGGCCTTATCGGCTCTTAATAACATAATAAGCACTTAAACACATAACGAAATTACTGACACTTATAGAGAGGCAAATGCCTATATTTTTTCCACTTAATACTATAATAACAATGAATGAATAGCTATTATAAAAAAATCCCATTTCAGAGGTCAGGCACTCATATTCCTACATGCATGCGCAAAACTATCCAGGCAGGCTGTTCACGAAAGTCACCACAATGCAAGTTCCTTAGCCATTTAGTAGCTGCTACATCATATGTACATTTCTGACCGAGAGGTTCATTGGCTGACTCTCCGAGGGGCCGCATCTGGCACTCCGCCAGGTGAGGTGCCTCTTAATGTAAATTGCTTTAGTGAAATAGCCAGCTGTGCTGC
>JAODKL010000021.1:15740148-15752745 GCA_026780765.1 Petrocephalus schoutedeni | reverse complement strand
GTCTTGACCATGTCAACATGCCTAAATGCATTGAGTTGCCACCATGTGATTGGCTGATCAGTAATTTGCGTCAACGACCAGTTGGACAGGTGTGCCATATATACACAAGTGTGTATATATATAATTGTCTGAAATATATTTAAAGATTACATCAGTGTAGTGTCTTAAAAGTACAGTGTACGGTGAACTTAATTAATTTCCCCGAAATCAATAGATCCTTTATTATTTTGTCATCACATCTTATTTTTGCTTTTCATTGTAAAATATCACAAGATATTCCTAAATCTCAACTAGTCTATATGATTTTTATACCTGTGTGTGCATAACAAACATGGTGTGCTAGCTTTCACTCTTAATTGCTTTGTTTTAATTAGACAGAAATTGGTTCACCTGGTGCTTTAAGGTGCGAAGCAGGAGGTAATTAAAGCCTTCTTGGAATTTTTTTTTTATTATTGAGCTTTTGTCCAAAGCGATGTCAAAGTGAGCACATTATAAACATACGTACTTTGGTTTCCATAGAGGCTGAAGTTTTACACCTCATTCTCTTGTAACTTACAGCCACCAAAACCTACTTACACAAAATTCTTACAGTAAGTGCGAGACAGGCTGGCATTTCTGTTTAGAACATATCATCAAGATATAGACTGCCTGTTGTTTACAAACGTTGTTCCCTGTCTTGTGCCTGTAAGCCTCCAGGATAGGCTCCGGACCCCATGCAACCCTGAGAATGACAACCAGTTCCAGAAAATTTATGGATTGACGGATGGATCGTTCAGTTCTTGTGCTTTGACTGGTTTGTTTTCTTGATTGAAAGACTCATCCAGCTGTTTCACATTAACATCAGTGGCACGTGCAAGATTACAGGAGACTGACCAATCAGCACACAGCAAGAGCTCTGTGCTTAAGTGAAATCCAAGTAATTTTAATTGAAATGGTAGTTTGCAAATCCTGTCCTACTTCAACGTATCCTCCCTGACATGGATTCAAAAGGTAAAAGGCACTTTTAAATAGCTAAATGATGCAGGGAAAGGTGGTTGAGCAGCTGTTTAACCATAGTTACAGTAAGTTATAGCCAACTTATTAAGCAGCATGAGTAAATTAAGTAGGACAGTCAGACTGACTTGGCGCATTTGACGCTGGAGAAAAACGAGTGCTATAGATTTTTCTGTCAGACTTGAACTGGGTAGGGAAGCCAGGGGAAAACATAGTTTTAATGCCACACTCAGATGTGCAAAGTCTATATAGAAATGTTATTGTCTGCCTGTGGGGATGCCTGGAAAGCCGTGCTCTGCTTACACAGTCAATATTTTTGAATAATGCATCTCCCCACAGAAATATTTTCAGCTGAATGTGGAAGGCGGCAGAGAAATGCACAGGTTTATACTTTGCAGGATGCTGTTATCGGCCCTTAGAAACAAGACTGTGTTCGTGTACGACAACAGCACAGGGAGAATGAGCCTGACGGTTGGGGCCACTTTGAAGGAAAAGAAGTAAGACGGTACACCGAGGTGAGATTGGAAGCGGGTATCACAATTCAACAGAGAGCAGAGTTTCTCCTTCAGGTTTAGGTAAACAATCAGCCGTCAGCAATGTGGTCGTCTGTCCACGATGCTGCCCTTTTCCTGGTAATGGGAAGATCGATGTCCCGTTGGTGTCCCAATCACCGGACGGAAATGCAGACTTCAGGCAGGCTTCTTGCTAAGGCCCAGCCTGTGAAGGAAGGTAGACAGAATCGGTTTAGGCCGGCAGGGACCTTAACTCTGCTCTCTCTTCTGATTGGCCCATTAGTGTTTTTTTTTTAAGTTTTTGTTGTTAAACAGTCGTCCCTAATGAATATGGCCTTTTTTTTTTGCTGCCGTGCATTTTTGCTTGGACATCTAATCAGTGTTTGTCTCTTATTTTCCACCCTGCATTACGGCACTCGGTGGCATTTAACCTAAAAGCATGTGCGTGTCACTCAATAGGCAAACAAGTGGAAATGATGAATCGCATGAATCAATATTGATTTTTTTTTTTCCCCCACCATTTGTTTTGTCATTTCATAGCCCCCGGGTGAGAAATGGAGATGCAGAAATGGAGGAAGTATGGAATGAGCCACAGTTTGCCTCCCAAGGCCAATGGGATCCTATAAGCTTGACACCATTAGACAACACAACCCGGCCCAAACTACCAGGGGCGGATCCAGGCAGAGGCAAACTAGGCATCAGTCTAGGGCCTGATTGGCAGAAGCGGGTCCTGACAAAATCATGAGAAAATGCCCACCTCTGGAAAAAAATGCTGTATACAGTATATATACATGGTCAGCTCTAGCGATAGGCAGCATAGGCAGTTGCCTAAGGCCCCTGAATTAACTGTGTTGTGGAGGAAGTGATGGTGATTAGTTTTCTGGGTAGGGGGCACCCCGGCATGCCTGGGAAGGCACTTTTTTAACCAGCATTCACTAGACCCGGAGAATACGTGCAGCAACGGCATACTCGGTAGAGACCAGTTTCCTGATTAAAAAAAAATTATAAAATTCTTTCGGTTCTTCGAAGTTACTTAGATATGAGCATTGATGTGCAATTCCATTTTAACCTTAAGATTACATGGTTGTGTTGCGGTTCAGTAGAGTGCCTATTCAGGTTTTATGGTGTCGGGTGTGTTTTATTAGCAAAAAGTCAAATGTGAAATGGGTTTTATGTCCAGATCACCCTGATGCCATGATGTCAGACTACATGTGAATTTGTCAGATTCTCTTTTATCTGTCTCATTTCAGTCTAATAAATGCAGCCAGACTACATCAAATGGCAGAAAATTACTGTTATTACTGTAATTTTCTCTTTACTTCAGGTGATGTTTTTGAGTCATGCTGTTTCTTTTTGCCATATGTCATATTTGTTAAAAAAAAGGCACAAACGCATAGAGTACTTCATCTTTGTACCACACATCTGTAAAGTGGTATGACCCTCTTTCACTAGGTTCTTGGTGCAGGATTCACAGAAGTTCTAGATTCCTGCTGCGAACTTCTCCAGTTGCCACCTTGGTAGACATTTGTCAGAATAGTGGTCCTAGGTACTGACGACATACTTACCTGTACTAAGTGAGCCAACTTAAGTGCTTGGAGATAGTCCAGAATTTGCAGTGATCCAGACTTGGAAGTTCCTTGGGAGTCCATTTTTCCTTTGAGGTGCTTCAACATCCACCTAGATGAAATTTATTTAAAGCTGGCATCTGAGACCAAAAATAACGAACAGAGTATTAGTGCTTCGGAGAGGAATGCAGCTCATTGCTAGTATACCTGAGGTCTTGGCTCCCATAGTGGATGCCTATCTTTCTCATGTTATGTGCATATCATGTGCATTTAGGACTTTGTCGAGTCCTAGTACATGATGTTAATTTATTTTCAGTGATGTTCTTATTCGCCAAGTGAGTCTTCTGTGTGATAATACAATGTAAGCAAGATAACGCAATGATAGCCATGTACCCATCATCACTGCACCAGTTTGTTGCAGAACCTTGGTGCCTTCTTATGTACATAATCTGCTATAAAAATCATAGTGATCTAGAACCACTCTGCAATATGCCTCTGCATCATGTGATTTGTGACCAGGCTCTAGTCTTTGTCCCAGAGGAAGCACTCAGACCAGCCCCTCATCTGGGTTAACTGTAAATAGCAGCACAATGGACGTTTTACTTAGAGGGTTCTGCTCACCAGTTAATTCAGAAACATTCAATGTCTGAAATACAAAGGTGTTTTTGCTTGGACAATGTGTCTGGCAGTGCTTTCATTTATAAACCAAGCCATTTGTAGGCTGTCTACTGCACAAGGTCAGTGGGTATGTATAAGTATGAATAATCGCTCAGTTGTAGCAAAATGCAGTTAGACCCAGCTACTGTTTGATACACTACTACCAAATGGAGGCATAATCCTTAAGCAATTAATAATCGCCAAGAGAATTACACGAAAAAAGCATTGACAAAATGATCCAAAGAGTAAATTTCCCCTTATTGATGTGGCTAAAATCTACAATCAGTCCTCTTCATTTCAGGTCGTTGTAAGCTTCCGCTGTAGTGCATTATACGTAGCATGATCTTGGTCAGCACACAACACTTATTAGCCGCTGCCATCCCCACCTGTTGTGTAGCACGATGCTTGGAAGGGAATCACGTTTACTGGAAGGCAAGCCCACTGCACTGGAGTTGGAGGAATGGGGGGGGGGGGCTTATTATCACAGGCCTTGTAATCAGATGGACACATGTGCAGCACGTTCAGAAACTGCCTCTTAGTAAGGTCATCTACCCCCACCCTCTCCACACCGGCCCCGAGGTGACGAAGCAGATGTTTGGGCCTGAGCCCCGGGATTCGCTTGCTGTCAGCTCTCGGTTGCCAGGCAGCGAGTGTCTCTTCCATGATGGCTGTCCTCCTGCTGTCCTTTTTGGTGGCAGCTGACGACCAAACGCAGGCTGCCTGAATGAAGGCCTGCATTTGGGGGAATGGCATCTGTTACTTTTGTTAATGTGTGGAGACAAGACACATGTGACAGTGGCACATCTGGAGGGGGGCTGGATGATGATAACAAAACAGCAGCAGCTATTCATGCAGCACGTGTGTTTATGCAGAAAGCTGGGCCGGACATTTCCTGAGGTGAGCGAAGGTCAAGGGCATCACTCTCTCAGCTACGGGATTCGACCTGATGACCAGCCGGTTACTGGAACAACAGCCCAAACAGCTTATAATAATAATAATAATAATAATAATATTATTGTTATTATGATTGTTGTTGTTGTTGATGATGATGATGTGATGGATAACAATAATAATCATAATAATAGGCTTCTGAAAGTAAATTAAAAAAGATAAGAAATGTGTGCTTGTTGCTTTGGGATTCCATTCTTCATCATATCAAATTAATTTTGAGTATCACTGGAAACTTCAGCTGGGCTATAATGACTGTTAGCCTGCATCTGAAAGGCTTTGATTTAGACAAATAACAGCTGACAAATGACATCCTGCCTGCCGACATGTGTCAGATATCTCCCTGAAAGATGGACCGCCATGTGCTTAAATGACACTGCAGTGATTTGTTTGAAAACATAATTAGCATGATGATGTAAGTTTCCTCAGTTTCTTGTAAAGAATGGTTTGCTAATAAACTTTCTTACTTATAATGTGACCTGCTATTGTCAATGTTTTTTTCTCCACGTCCTGTGGCATTGGGTCAGGGGGTGTTGTGTTTTTTTTCCGTAAGAATATAACAGCAGTTGAGAGATCAGTCGCAAGTTAATTTGTACTTATAAGCATACACCCCCCCCCCCAAAAAAAAAATATATATAAATAAATCAAATCAACCCGTGAAAGGTCAACATTGCTCTTGCCTAGGGATACACCCAGACCAGAGACGCCCCCGCTGCTGACCTCTGTGTGGCTCTCGATGATCCTGGAGCATCTCGCTTCCCTGCCTTTCTCCCTACCTTACGTCGTTCTCACATTGCTCTCTTTTTACGCTACCGTCAAAAGACCGTAGTACAGTAGGCCTTCCTTCATGTTACATTAATAAATTAAGCACTGTTTTGCATATTTACTAATGTGGCCAGGTCTACTTTTACTTATAATCATGTAGGTTAACATTAATATTCTACAGTTGTTAGTAAGGGGCATCAGACTAGCTGGTGATTAGGAATACCTTCCACAGAACATCGGTGGCGTTATGGGCTCTTTCACTGGTAGGCTGCTGGCCTCCACATTCAAGGTGACATCAAGCTTCTCCTCAGCTTTACGACTGTTGAACATTACAGCCTGCAAAAAATGTTTGAGAAAGGATAACACATAACATAACACCCTGCAATGATGAAGACCAAAATGACAGACTTTGAGGGGGAAGCTTTCCATTGGAGCACACTTACAATAAAGCGTTTAATGAATTACCCAAAATGCACCATGGCACCTTCCACCCAATCAACCAGTCCTGTGCTTAATTCACCTTGATCGTTTTATCGCAGCTGTGCCTTGCAAACGTGTGCTGCTTTTTAAAACACATAAACACATAAAATACTAGACATGGTTGTGTATGATAATGAGATTTTAATATGAGGTTCAAAATATCAGATAAACTTGTGATACCATCTTGTATTAATACCTTAATACCTTTCCAAAATTTACTAAATTGTGCACTGGAACTGCAAAATAGAAAGAGGAACATTAATATAGCATCATTATGCATTTGCTTCTTTTGGAAAGTGTGTGTGTACTGCATTTGTATATATATACATATATGTGTGTGTGCCTGCATGAGGCCACAATATTTGTAAATCTCTGTGGATTACTACCGTGAGCTCAGTATACATAAATTACAAGACATGGTTGTGTAGGATAATGAGATTTTAATATGAGGTTCAAAATATCAGATAAACTTGTGATACCATCTTGTATTAATACCTTAATACCTTTCCAAAATTTACGAAATTGTGCACTGGAACTGCAAAATAGAAAGAGGGACATTAATATAGCATCATTATGCATTTGCTTCTTTTGGAAAGTGTGTGTGTGTGTGTGTGTACTGCATATATATATACATATATGTGTGTGTGCCTGCATGTGGCCACAATACTTGTAAATCTCCTGTGGATTACTACCATGAGCTCATTAAACAAGGGCATAAACATCTTTTAAATAACATGGTTACTATATCAATAACGTGGTATATCATTAGTACAAGAACATCGTCTGTTTTGTTGTTAAGATTATATATAGAAGTTTATATGGGGAAACCAACCACCACTGATTCAAGTTTAAAATTGTTTTGATCTTCTATCAAGAGAAGCTTTGATTCCCTTTAAGTCTGTTTCAACATGTCGCAAAATCTATAAAATGAACATTTTGAGAGTGAAATGTTGAGTGAATTCAAGTGAGGCATAAGGACAGCAACGTTGCACATCCGGTGAGTGACCAGTAACGAGGTTAAGTAGCCCTGGGGTAAGTGCTGTACAGCATGATACAAAAAACACAGCAGGAACTCCATAAGAGGGCTACTCAAATCAACACAAGTGCAAAAATGTACGAGCACCCATGATACCAGCTAAGATGCAGACAGAGCAGGACAGTGGTTAGAGGGTCTTGTTGCGGTTCTTGAGGTTTCTGATGACCTGAAATGAACGGGTAGCTCATTCTACCATTAGAAACCACACACGGAAGTCTGGTCATGCATGCGGTGTTAGCTGGCCATTTATACATATCTGCCTGAGTGTCTTATTAAGGTGCATGCATTCACACTGTGGCATATGTCAGGATAATCACTGAAACTGCTTTACCTTCCAAGGGTCCTGATCCTGTCAGGAACAAAACCAAAACCACCATGCATACATTCTTCCATCTACTCTGTGCCAGAGAAACTAATAATCATGATTGTACTGAGTGCATAGTGATCATTTCATTAATTACGTTCTTAACACTTCACCTGACAGGTCACAAACGCTTAGTAATAACTCAGTTACTGCTGAAGTACAAATCATAAACAAATCATAAACAAATATAGTGGCTGCTTGAGATAAAACGTGGTATGGTTCCCTAATGATGTATTAACACGAGATCAGTATATAACTAAGACTTATTTTGTGGTTGATTAATACATAAGTAATAGTATAATAATATGTTATTTGGTGTTAGTTATTACTATATAACAAAAAGCAAGCTGCATCACACCTACTTTATGTGTTACCGCACGTATCTGATGCAGACATAACCATAATTTTCTCTACCTATAGAGTACCAACAAACTGCTTATGCAAAGGTGCAAACTTCCAGTGCAGAACATGTACAGTGCTGCTCTTGCTAGTTAATTACAATTTCCCCTGACCACCCGGCCAGCCCCGAATCCCCCATAGTCCAGGTTCTCAATAATCTTGTATTAAAAAAAAAATAAATGGAAAACTGGACTTTTGATTACCTTCATTTCATTACCCTATGATTACTCTTCATTTTTGGAGCAGGGTGTTAGAGAAATGGTACTATAAGTAAGGTTTAAATGCCTAAGGTTCTGAACCGAAGGGTTCAGTAACCATGCCAAATTACCCACTTCAAGGTGAGGAATGTGTATTCTTAATTGCTGGACACGAATGACTGTAGAGTGATTCCTAAAGATCAATTTGGAGCATTAGTAATGGGGTTTGCACCTAAGTGCCCGTTAAGAATCCTGCCCTTTAGCTCATCATACATTGATCTGTGCCTTTAGCATCGCTGACACTTTGGTTCCCTCAGTCCATCGCAGAGAGTCGCTCTCAAGGGCTGTACATGCAACAGTAAATACTGACCTGTGGCTCTCCTGGTGCACAGAAGGGTCAGCATCCCTGGCTTCCTCTATGGCTCTCAGAGGATCTATTTACTGGTAGGAGCAGACAGGAATGTGGGTTGGGATGTGGGCTGGTAAGCAAAGGAATCTCTCTCACAAAAATCTGCTTACCTAGGTGGACTCAGGAAATATCAAGGCTTATAAATATGGATCTGCAAAAGGATCTGATAAAGTTTCACTGGTTAAAATTTTAAATAAAAAAAGGATATGTCATTGTAAGACAAGTCGGTTCATGTCGATTTTTATTCTTAGAAAAGATTCAGTACAAGCTTTTATTTAATTTACCTGATTGTTTATCACTATACAAATTTTATTTTCAGGATGCTAATTAATTATCTTTTCTCTGAATACACAGGAGCAATTAATTACAAAGTCTGGTTTACCTACCATCCCTATCCTGATGGGAATGTGTTGTTTCGTTGTAAGAGACAGGAATCTGCATTCCTCACCATCTCCTGTTCCCTGTTAGCAACCGTCTAATGAGCCTGAGTTATTATATAGGGCCAGTTGCATGGTTCGGCCCAGCAGATGCAGGCTGGCTGAATCTGGCAGTCCCATTTTATAATTAGAGACTTTCTTTTTAAAGCGGAGCCTACTGCAGGATCCGCTGAATGCTTATAATCACCAGTTATGTTTTGTTTATTTTTTCCCCATGTATTTCCAGTTATTTCTTAGAGAAACAATGCAAAATGAGCTTGTTGCTATTTCAGAATGTTTCATAAGTAAAACGCGCAATATTTTGAAGAATTTACAATTATTGCCCAAGGCATCCACAACACAAATGATTAAAAAAATATAATATAATATATCAAATTGTGATCAATGTGAGTGTGTGTGTATATATATATATATAGACATAGACATATATATAGACACACACTCACATTGATCACAATTTGATAATTCAGTTCCCCAAACATTCTAATCAGTTTCATTCTCCTAAGGCATTTTCACTACCTTGGCTTTAAATGTCAAATATTCATAAATGCATAAACAGCCAGTCAGTTTTTGGTTACTATTGTTCTATTCATAGTGATGTTTTTTTGTTTAAAATTTAAGGAACGTTTCTGTCAATAAAAATAAATACAATAAAAATAAATACAGATATTCACATAAAAGGGTTTTGTTACTCCTGTCCACCACAATTGTTTGATATTTGGTTGAATAAGTGATAATTTAATGTTCAGACCATCCTTAATTATTTCTAAAAAGTGTTATTCAATGGAGGAAAAAATTGTTGACACCCTGGCAGAATAATGCATAGCAATAGCAGAAACACTGGAATTAGGAGAAGTTGGTCCCTTATGTTACAGCAAATCAAATTAGCAGGTTCACCTTGGCGCTCCTTCCCTTTCAGCATCCAGCAGCACCAGTGAACTTCCCGAATTTCCAGAGAGCGCAGTAAACCACAGCTTGCTTATCAGACGATATTGCTGATGCGTATTTTTTCTGCCTTCCGGAAGACTCTTACTCCAGTGACCAGTCATAAATCTGCGGTCCGGTGGAAATGCATAATTATTTCCCATAAAAAACATCTGACAGTTCACATATCTCCATCTCCTCGGGCGGCGAAGGGGCCGTGAAGGGCATCTATACAAAAATGGTCAGAAATAAAGGCCTCAATCCCTTTTTAAATAGTAGTGTGGGGAGATGGGGGTCAGTAAATGGCCTGTACTTGGGCTTGTTTCAAAGGCTCTCTCCTTAAGTTAAAAAAAAAAAAACTAAAACACACCCTGTCAACATATACCGAGAAAGCTAATCTCAAAACCCCATCACTAGATGCTGCCCCCTATAGGATGCAGTGGCAATAACCCCCCAAATTTCAGTTTGCATTTACATCAGACCTCACTACGTAATAATGTGTTAGCAGCATTAACACGGAAACAAACTGGATTTCGGGGGGGGGGGGGGGGGGGGGTGTTGTTCTAGGCTTCTTGCAATGATGTGAACCCTCTCTCAGCTCAGTATGCAGGGCTGGCAAATAACCACTTTGACTGACAACGGCTCTTAAACCAATGGCTGCAACTCCCCCGGGCAAACGAGTGATGCCCCCTCGTCGGAGGGCCGAAAGGGGCAGTACCGGCAGGGGCAGTACCGGCAGGTCGCGGCAAACCAGCCGCAGCACAGGGGCGATATGCAGATCCCCGGAGGCCCCCGCTGATCCCGGGCCGCCGAGTGTGACGGAGATGGACGGGCGCCTTCTGAGACTGATTCAGGCCGTAGCCACCGAGAAGGAGCGAGCGAGGAAATGGAGATTAATAGGTACATTAATAACTGCAACCACAGAGACATCGGGAAAGGCTAGGCAGCAAAATCTCCCCCAAAAACATTAAATACATGAAGGGATCTCCTATTATTATTTAGTATAGTGTTTGAGTGTATACAGTATGTAATTATTCACAGCAAATCTGCGACGGTTTTATATTATGATGTATTACATGTCTATGAAACTCCTACAAAACGGTTTTAATGAAATCCCGTGTGTTAGGATGTGCAACCTATAAAGTTTATCTGTGATTAATCTTGACTGGCTTTCCCGTTCAGCTAATAAATTGTGGCTTGGGTGCTGGGCAGCTGGGTGCGTAGGCACTCCCGGCCCTCTCCTCTGGGATCGCAGCCTCCTGGGCGGAGCCTGGGCATTTCCGCGGGCACGGAGACGCTAGCCGGTGGACTCCTCCGGCCGGGATGGGTGCTGAGAGATGCACGAGTCACCGGCAGCTCGTCGGGAGTTGGCAAAGTGGCGCTCCATGCCATGCCAGCGTTACTAATGCGAGGCTAAAAATACAGCCTGGCTGAAGTGTTCTGCCAGGCCCAGCGGAGGGGCGCACCAGACCCCCAGTGGAGAGGTTTGCTGCCCGAACACCAGCGGCTACTCTGGTGTGCAGCATTTTGTACTCAGAAGGCGCAACCCACAAAGCTGAACAGCTTTGGGGAAGCTGGGAAGCATCATGTGCTTGTGTGTGTGTCAGGTGCGTAAATGTGTCTTGTGAGCACCATCTCACCATCCATCTCGCTTATTCAGTGCATGGAAGTACCCAGGACAGGAGCTCCAAACAGAATTTTTTTGGGATAATGGTGAACCTCAGGACTGGTTATTCAGAGTGAAGTATCCAGAAAAAAAAAAGATAGAAAATCTTGCAGAAAATCACTACAAAGTATCCGTGAAGATCAACTAGGGATCTGCAGGCTGCAGCTGAAGTCCACTACAAGGGACATGACTGTGGGCAGAGCCTGGTTTGCAGATTAACAAGGCAAAAGCTAAGCTAAAGCCCAGCTGGGGGAACATAGCAGAATAACAATCCAAACACACTGGCAAGCCCACATCAGCAGGGCAGAATCCAGCAGGCAAAACAAAATACCTCCAGTAAAAAATATCAGAGAGAAATATATAAAATATGCATAATCAGGAACATGAATAAATATGAGACCTTAAGTAAGGTATTAATGATATGAATAGTGTGATGTTGATGCAGCTCAGCAGGTTAGAGGTAAGTGGCTGTGATCTAAAAGCTCAGTGGTTTCATCATCGGCCCCCTAAGCAAGGCCCTCAGCTCTCAAATGCTTCAGGAATGCTCTGGCTATGGAAATGGTCGGGTGGAACAGGAATGCTAAAGCGCTGTGCCAGTCCAGTCAATGTCCAGACCTGAAGCCCTTTGTGGTCCTGAAGCAGAGCCCGAAACAATCATTTTATGCTCACAACCCAAGAAATGTGAGTTAGGCCTGCACCTAAACTCCTCCAAGATGATGGAGTCTAATCATTAGCCAACGGAAGCATTGGTGATTATAATTAATAATTATTATGGAGATCCAGCATAATTTTCTTTACTCAGTTAAAAATATGGTACTGTACATATTAAAACAATCAGTTATCTGTGCATTCAGATGCTGATGTATCCAAAGTTCAGTTGTGCATGTGGATCTGATAATATAAAATATTTTGTGTCATCCAAATACACAGAATATCCAGCAGGAGGCAAATACTAAGTACATAGAACCATGTGCGGCACACATGTCAAATTGTACACACAGCTATGCATTATGTACCGTATATTGTGTATGATCAGTGCTGAATGCTTCTCATAAAAACCTTTTCTCACATGTGGGGAGTGGGATTCCCTCTTGGGCAAACATGGCTCGTTTTACACCTGTTGCCGGAAATAGCGACGCTTCGAGTGAAGTGAGCCTCTAGGAGGCGCTGTGGCACGAGCAGCTCCGCGCCGCCCGAGAGCGACGGCGACCTTGCGCTTCGAAAATAACACCCCCCTCCCCCCCC
>JAODKL010000021.1:15719138-15740048 GCA_026780765.1 Petrocephalus schoutedeni | reverse complement strand
GGGGGGGTTACATCCAATTATTAAGCAGATTCTCCAAAGTGGCGATGCAGACATGGGGAGAACCAGGGCTCAGAAGACGGGGTCAGGCAGAACCCAGCACTCATGCACCAGTTTAGGTAAGACCCCTTACAGTAGTAATGCCACTAGCCATCGAGCTAGAACCCACAACCATCTGAATATGGGCACAGGTCCATAAACACTGAGTAAGGCTCCAACAGTCTATGGAAGCGGCCCTTTATTAAACTTTTATTGCAGAAACCCTATTTCAACCCAATAGTTAGCATGTGTACATATGATGTTGCATCATCCAGTTACGCTTTAGTAGTGTGTGTATTTTGTTCTACGGCCTTATCTGTCCGTGTATATGTTTGCTTATGTGTCTGTGTGTCTGTTTGAGAAGCATCAACAAAGCGCCCTCCTGCGGCTGTTTGAACCCGCAGCCCTGTTGTTTACATGTTCAGATCCGCCCCCCAGTGACCTGTGGAGTAGGAGAGGGTGAGCCCCGCCTCCCACGGGTCCTCCGTCAGAAGCAGGCTGGCCGCCGCCCACCGCTCCCGTGGCCGCCGGGCTCACAAACAGGCGGCGCGTTTGCCTCGCTCTTGCGTCACCCGTCCAGCTTTTAACTCCCGTATGATAGGGGACGAGAGGGCCACTTCCCGCAGAGGCAGGAATAAACCTGCAGGAGGCACAGTTCACACGGCCGAAGCGGCCCGCCAGCACTGAGTTCGGTTATTTTCCTAATATTCTGACTGACGACTACACGTTTCATACAATTGCCGTTTGAACCCAGCTGAGGTGGCGGGATTGCTTATGAAAAAGAAATTTAATTAGGTGCTTAAATATTCAATTAGTGCGTCCGTTACTTAAAATGCTGGCCGCTCTGATGCCTGTGAGCGGGGGCCAGGGGCTGTGCTGTAGAGATAGCGTGGGCCGTTTGTTCTCCCTGCCGTGCGGGGGGGTAGGAGACGGGGGACCAGACGCGGCCTCACTCAGTTGACAGACCGCACCTTTGTTCCATGGCCAGGAGGACTTTGGATTTTATTGGATGGGTTGGTACAGATCCCAGCCTGGGTACGTGTGCCTTTGTGAAAGGCAAATGGCCATATACTCTTCTGCCTTATGAAACTTGGTTTCCTCTGACTACAAAATGCCCAAAAGACACCAATATCTAAACAACATGGATGCGATGGTTAATACTGTATGTTGCGAAACACGGAGAGCTCAGCCGGTGGCCCTGTGGTCTCAGGCCTCCACAGCACAGTGTTTAATTCCTGTCATTGTGCTTAGTATTTCACATTCATATGAGCCGGGCTGGCGTCCCCTTTCACATTTAAACCGAATAAATATGTCGACCGACCCGGGGCAGTATAGCAATCCCTCCAGAATGTTCCCCGAGAGCTGAGTGTAAAGTCATAAATACTCGTATAAAGCCAGAATGACCCCACATTCTGCAGCCAGCATGGCAGTAAGAATGGAAAGGTGATATCCTAGACCTGCCATTCCCATATTTAGGATAGAAATCATCTAGGTTTGCTGACCTCCAGTACCACACATACAGCCCTGTCCTTGTGCACTTAAGAGTTTACCATTAGCCTCTTACACCTTCCAGCACCACCTTTATGGCACAGAGCTGCTGGCTGTTCCACCTCGGAGCCAATTGTGATTACAGGGCTAGATTTCCATCCATCACAATTGATTACTGCCGGACTGCAGAGATGCCCACTCCATCACACGGCACATTCGAAAGCCCGGGCAATTATTCTAGTCTTCTTTGGGACAGAGGGAGGAGTCTGTCACCACAGGTTCATTATTAGATATCCAGCCAAACAGGCTATGCTGTAAAAACCCATCATAGGGTTACAACAAAAGGAAATCGTGTCTGTGCAGCCTGTCAGGTATCTGTTAATTGATAGAATTCCTGTAGGTTCTGAGCACCAGGAAAAAACAGACGAACTCCATGCGGACCTTAGAGGGGGCAGAGAGTTTAATAGCGCATGGTAGATTGGCAACCTTCTGCAGCAAAACACATTATCTGTTCTATGCTTTTACTCTGCTACAGGCTGTCCTGTGTATACAGAGGCATTTTGAGCTAGCTTTATTGTGCAACTACAGTCACCCTAGGCCCCAAACCTGTAAAAGCACACGGCTGCCCGTTCTTTAAATTCCCGATAACCGTATTATTATTATTGTTGCCCATATCTGGTAATAATGCTTGTGTCATTTACAAAGTTAATATCAAGAAAACAGTACGAAGTACCGTGTGTTCCTTTTAGAGCACTTTGGCAACTTTGTTGCTACCTGTGCAGTAGCTTAATATTCCCGATGGAGGAGACTGCTGGCCCAAACGCACACTGCCGTCAGTAACCGCAGACTTTGATTAGGAAGTGGGTCTCATTGTCAGCCAACCGGCCAGTTTATTCTGAGACTTCTGTGAGATTCTGTGACGAAGGCTTTTGGTTTTCAGGCCGCCTCGGTGAAATTGACAGCTCTTCCCACATGGCTCGTAGTCCATACCGTACACCTCATGTATCGGTGAGGTATAAGAAAGATATATACATGTATAAAAGTAAGTTAGCATTCCTGTGCTCACTTTTGTTTTAGATGGGAGCAGAAGGCAGGCTAAGGAGTTTGCCTGTAGTGGTGTTAAAAGCCACTCTGCATGCCACGGATACGAGGTAGCAGCATTTCGACAGAATCTGTGTCATTCTGGGTTAATGTGACTGTACCAATGAGGCAATACAATGGGACATGTAAAACATTCTCAGATAAGCATCCATCCGAGCGTGCCATTCAGCGAACCCCAACTGTCCCACAGCCTCAGAGTTTGGGCCTCTCCAGATCTCCTGCATGGAGTATTAGCTGGTAAGACCTGCTGGAATGACAGATTGCCAAGTGCCCGCTCTTACTTATGACCGACCCATAACAGGTCATCGAAACATCCCCGTTGCTGCTGTACAAATCTCAGCTGCACCATACAGCACATGTATGGCTTCCTTACATATTTTCAGCCCTGTTATTTAAATGGGAAGGAAACCCGCAAATATTTCCATTTTCATTAGCTTCCAGAAGTGTTTTGCAACTTTTTTATACTACTTTGTCATTTAAATTAATTTAAATGATTGATGCAAACATATGATAATTTGTTTCAATGACATAATTCCGCCAATAATTATACAATTACAACAGTATTGATCAAGTATTATTCAGATTATATGTGGCAGTATATAACAGGAATACAGTGGTAGTAGCAGTACTAATAAGTTATGAATATTGAGAACTGGAAGTTATTTAAACCAACATAATCTCTCTCTAGCATTTCCCCAGGGTTTGATCACATCACATGCATTTGTTTTTGTTCTGCAAATATGGTCTGCATGCTTTGTGACATGTCATTCATCAAGGCCGCGGAAAGTCTTATGCTTGCTGCTGCCATGTCGTGTTGCCATATGAAATAAATGTTTTTTAGGTGACCTAAAGGCTTTATCAAACACACGGCATGCCAGCTGTAGAGATCAGGATGTGGACCTGCCGAACAGACACTGCTGATTCGTATATCAAGTGCAGCCGCACTGTTGGACCCGAAAGCCAACCACTTTTCTTTAATTGCTTCAGTCAAACTAACGGTCAGAGAAAAAAATGTGCAGAAAAAGGTGCAAAAAAGAAATCTGTCATTATAGCTCGATAAAAGCCATCTTACAACAAACACACAAATAATGCACTAGCTTTATTGCTTGATCACTAAAAACAAACAATGATTCCATTTTGCTCATAAAGCCACACCATAGTCTAAAGGTTCAGGCTATAACTTTCCTCCCATGTATCTCCAGATGTCAGACAATAGGTTTCTGTTGCCCCAGGCAACCATTATTGTGGGGTGCTTTATTATAGATTTCAAAAAACTTGACTAGCGAGGTCACTTTTTCGGTCCTCACTACTTCAGACTTCATTTTATAGAACTCTGAGAATGAAATCAAAGAGTAAAAAATCCAAAAGTCTTTTGTTTGCTTGAATTATGGTCCAGTTTAGGGCAAGGTAGGGGTTTAGGGTGTCGTGATTTGGATTAGGGTTTTTCCCTTAGGAATGAATGGATGGACCTCACTACGATAGAAATGTGTGTGTGTGTGTGTGTGAGAGAGAGAGTGCGTGTGTGTGTGTGTGAGAGAGAGAGTGTGTGTGTGTGTGTGTGTGTGTTTTCTTCCTCACCCTCTGTCACATAGTAAACAATCACGACCCATCTTTGTCAAGATCAAAGCTCCTTGGGAAGATACTGATGTGCAGAGGATTTTGTGAGACTGAGTGTCGCTGCCAAAAGCAAATCCAGACTGAGCACAAACGCGACTTGCCGTGCGTCGTAATGAAGATGAAAAGTTTCTCCCATGTCTCGCCCTTGTCTCAGTTCACCCAGTCCCAACAAAAAGGAAAGACCTTTGCAGAGAATGTTAGCATTTGAGACGAACGTCTTATGCAATGTGCTCACAAACCAGGGGCACTTTTCTCCAGCCATACCTTTGTGTCTCCAACAGCCTCAATGCTGTCAAGAGCTTCCATGGGCTGGCTGTTTCTTAACTATTAATAAGGAATATGATACCATGGAAAGCAGAAAGTAATGCCTTATCTCACCCACCGGTTCCTCAGCTCGCCTACACCACTCTATGGTCATTTCATGCAATTTGTTTTGCACTTTGTCTTTTGATTTGAATTGTTGTCCTATCAGTGTCTCACTGTTTTTCAGTGGCGTTGTGTCTCTCCTGCTCCAGTCCTGCTTACACTTGTACCTGGGCATTGGAAGCTCACTGCAGCTGCATTTATACCTAATTGACTCCTTGTAGTTGTGTATTAGTAACGTGCTGCTTGCCTCACTAGTGCATCTCTTTGGACTAAAGCATCTGTAAATAAATAAAAGCAAATGAAAGGTATTCTTCACCATTTACACTGCCACCGATGGGATTTGAATCCACGATATTTCACACTGGGCTACCTACCATTGATGTAAGCACATTGAAAAGTTTCTCTGTGTATGCTCAATGTTCCTCATTCTAGCTCCTTCCCAACACTGCCATCTACACCAAAGATAAACATGGGAGAATCTGAAATGCTAATAACTTCATGAGCCTGCTGACTGGTACGCAGTAGCCAAGGCTGCGTCTCAGGGCTCTTCAGCGGCACCGCTACTGTGCCCATGCCCACAGTCACCATATAAACGCGGGCCTGTAAAGCTGTTACAGGGGCAGTATTTGCAGCACGTGCCCGTGTGTCAGATTAACGTCACATAGTCGTCATTTGTCCGGTTTACTTAACTGGCTGCTCAGATTACGTTGTTAAATTGTATGTTAAATCGAATTGCAGGTTAAATCATTCTGCACAGCTAAACCATCCATGGAGGCAGCATCTTAATAGTCGATCGTAATGGGAGTCAGACTCTCGGAGGAGACTTTCAGTTTGTTATGGTGGGGCATGATGGAGGGAGATCCACGTAGCGGCACAAGACGGGGTTTTATTGACAAGAAAGAACACCAAGGACGAAAACGAAAACAAAACAAAGGGACCAAACCTAAATAACCTAACCAAAGTTAACCTTAGCTAACCTAAGGCAGGGAGCAACACAGGGAACAACAATACCAAGGGTAAGAAGGAACACAGGAAACTACAATAACTAACACAGGGTCATTATACCCAAGAAACAAACAGCAACACAGGGGAACCGCCACAAGGAACCACTGAGGAACAGAACAAGATCAGGCACTTAAATTTACTGCTAACAAGACACGGCACAGCAGAGGTGAGAACCATAGCCAAGCAACCAATCGTTATGGGCACGCGGCAACAAAGAAGGTGGGCAATGTTACTGTACAATTAACAGGCACTAGTGACTAGTTTAATGTAACAACACAGAGGGCTAACAGCACTAGGAGAAATCAAGGAACACAAGTAAAACAGAACATCAACAAGGCATGGGCAGGGTAACCATTAATAAGACATAACATAACCATACAGACACCAGGGGATAAAATAAAACCAAAATATAAAGAAGGTGAGGTGGACCTCAAGCTAGCCTCAAACTCATAACCAGAACAATGCCAACTTCTGAGGCACACGCTCACACAGAAGCATTTGCCCAATTAATAAATTCATTATAAGAAAAGAAAAGACGTACATACTGTATAGCACCTGACTGGCTGTTCCTGGGCACAGTGTGAAGTCTCCTGAAGAGCAACTCCTAACATGGGAATCTCTCAAAGGGCCCAGGGTTACATGGGAGAAGCGATTACTGCTAGTCTATACATTCACCATCTGTTTGCAACAGCTCACCCGGAAAACGTGCACTTGGCTTCCATTGACTCCTCACGCCAGCTAACACAATAAGTAATTGATCGAATGGGGTTTGTTCTTAACTAACCATCAATGGAGATGTGGCAGCCCCTCCCCCCATAACGTATGCACACATGGGCAGCACTCAATCATCCAAACAGCTGGACAGTTGACTTTTTAAATGCCATGTATCTGTTTTCCTGTTTTCCCATCCTGACACTGCCAATCGCAAAGTGCTACGTGCTCCTTGGCTGGGGTTCAAGCCTGGTGCATTTGTGAATCTCCAGTTGAAAAAGTATTTTTTTTTGTGTCAGTGTGTTTTTTAATGATCTTTTGTCCTGGCATCTTAATTAGGCTATATACTGCTTTGAGGGATCTGTTTCGATGGATGGATGGACGGATGGATGGATGGATGGATGGATGGAAACTGGGTTGCTTTTTAATTTTTTCACTCTTTCTCAGTCAAATAGTGGACCTTCTCTGGTTCACATGCTCCCTTCCTAATTACCTGCATAGTTTGTTCCATGGATAACACTGCCTTTAATTATTACAACATCCGTCGCTCTCTCGGAGACCCTAAGCATTTCTTCTCCCCCAAGCAAGAAACACATCTCCAAGTTCAGTAACGACATCAGACATACTGTGCTCGAACAGACCTCAGCAGCTGCTGGACTGGGCATGAACCCATCTGAAGCCTCCCGGATTGAATGAAGACATCTTCATTCAGGCAGCGGGGTTGATCTCTCGAATTGGGTCATGCTAAACCAACTGTAAAATGAAATCCACTGTTCCGGACGCTTCGCGGAGACCCCAGCCTACGTGTACGGTCAGCCTCACTGTGGTACGCGCAGCCTGTCGAATGGCATTGATGATTACAGGACAATAAGAACAGCCCATCTGAGGTATGGGGCCTTCACATTGCATTAGCCCATCTAGCAGTACAGGCCGTAATTACATTGCCTCAAAGACCCTTTGTTCTCTCAAGTATGCAAATTAATGGCACAGATTCAAAGTTCAAACAAAGTTGAACCTGTGCACCGCTTTTTCCCTTAGTCATTTTAACAAACAATTGCCAGACCAAAAACTATTTTTAAATAGAATTTCCTCTTTGATCCTACGCTGCATGGTACACCATGGATTTGGAGACCAATGCATCACTTTCCTCACACACATACATTCACCCCTGCAAGAGTGAGCCAACTCCATCTAGCTTTGCGATGCATTAACTAGCTAAGTGCCCATAATGTGAAAATGGCCATTGTGAACACATTACTGGCATATCAAGCATTTTAAGATTTTATAAATGGATTTATAAAGTACTGCATAGACCCTATTTCCTCTAACCTCCTTATATGACATGATAAAACTGCCACCCTTTCTTCACATCACAGCAGGTGTCTCTAATAAATATTCTGCTGACCTCAGCTTCTGCAAAATTATGCCTGGAAGAAAGACCCCAATGAGTGTTTCATGGTCCCAGTTATGGTTTGGAAAAACATTATTTAAAAATCAGTGTTTTCCAGTCCAGTTGCTTTAAGATGTCCCACATGCTCTGGTGGAAGTCTCTGTATAGCTTATAGCTCCATGCTGTGGAGACACACTCGGCCTCCCATAATAACTGTATGTCAGTTCCACATCATCAATCACAGTAACTTACATCCAGCAATCTATTTCTGTGTTGATCTGGAATGTCATCCTCTTGGGGAAACTAATGTCCCCCATTGACCCCATAAATAATTACTGCGCAGAAATATATTCGCTTATTCTCTGAAGATGGATTCATTTTAAGGGTCGTGTTGGTTGGGCACCGTTGGGTGTTCTGAACACCACTGAACACCACTACCGATTATTTATGTTTTGCTAAACCCTGTAGGTTAGGTCTGACGTTGACACCAGCTTCTGGAGAGGATCTGCTTCAACCTGGCAAAACAGTGAGGAGGTTGGTGACAGGGACACAGGCAAAGCATTTTCCTGCATCGTCCTAAGATACTGGATAAATTGGACCAAATGCCTCTGTACCCAGGGGCACAGTTAGGGCATGGATACCCTGGCAGATTCGGGTCACACTGCTTGAATGTAAGTGGTTCCTAGGTTAACCCAGGCTGTACCTGGGTTAAGAACCTTCGACTTACTGACAATTAGCTATGAACGGACTGAAATAAAGCCTATTATATAAACAGCTCGTGTGTGTTAAATACAACAGCTCGTAATGCACACACTGCTTTGTGACGCTTGTGAAAATGTTGTACGGCTTCAGCGGCTCACTGGCTCGAGGTACAGAACAGTGCAGTGCTGAATGGAGTACAAGTCCGTTTATCTGCTGATGCATCTAATTCATATTAAAAATCTGTCAAGATTTCGCGAACCTTCCAGTTAGTGCACCTTTAGAGCACTATGTAGGTTCTGCAGTAGGTAGCCCAGGGACCATAGTCCAGCTCAGCAGGCTCAGACGGCCTGGTCGCTCACCCTCATCTCAGTCCAGTGACACTCTCTGTCAGGACACCACTTAGGTCTTAGGCCATTCTCCTTCAGGTCTGCTGCATCTCTCACTGAAGCCCTCAGCTCAGGTGATGGAGGGGAGTGGGTGGTCGACAGAGCGCTGTGCTGGTCCTCCCTATCAGCCCAGCCCACATTCTCACTGGGGACCTGAGGAAACCACAGGATTTCAATTCCGAAGCATGGCCCGTAACAGAATTCAAAACAAAATAGCTTAAATCAATTCTTTCAATAGACCTAGATTTGCCATTTGCCCCCTTCACTCATGTTACTGTAGGTATTTTAAACAGGCATTATTATATGAGTATTTTTTCATACAGTTTATATATATACATATATTGTCCACATTACCCTGTCCAGGATAAGCATTTATAAGATGGATGGTTAGATATTATGTATTGTATCCTATCCATTGAAGTAATCTTCGCTTGATCAATTTTATTAATTAGCCTCAAATGTCACCGTTCCTCTGTCTCCTTGTGTTTTTAACTCAGCATCACATTCATATTCAGGCCAAAGCAGCTGAATCGCAGGGCTGCTCTTTGCCGACATCCCAGCTGTTCACGCGCCTTTATTGTCCCGCTTGCAAACAAATGCATTTCTTTATTCTCAGCAAGCCTAGACCTTTCGCTCAATGAAAAACAAAAACACGCTGCCCTTCCACAGAACCTTCAAATGATGAGAATCAGGCCTGAGCACAGAGGGCTGCATGATCTGTAGGGATGGCAGCCAACAGAATTAGCGTAGCAGACCTGGAAAGGGATTTTGCCCATTCTGGAGCTTCACAGGCTCAAATGCAGTCAGCATCATGGACAGCAACTAGATCTAGTCAAAACTAGGTGAATCCCCATCCTCAGCCTAGAGCAGTTTAAAGTGGGAGTTGTGTGAGTAACGGACGCCTGGTATGGAACAGCCTCCTTATTCTGAAGAAGGACGGTCATGCTGTCTGTGATCTGCGTTGTCACCTGTCTCACGTACATATGGTCGTGTCACTGACGCTGCCTGGTTGTTGTTAACTTACTGTAACAGGGGAAGGAGGAAGTCACTGCATGAAAATCAGCCCAGGGCCTCAGCGTCGGCCGAAAGCTTCCAGACTGCCAGGGACTGGGGCTTAAGCAGGCAGGCATGGCCATGTTAAAGTGCCAGCAGTCAAAACCCATCGAGGGGCTGAATGCCCCGGAATGGAGGGCTGTTCTGCTTTCTAGAACGCTCTGCAGCACTTTGACATAGGCACTCATTTTTCTTTGAAATGGTTGGTAAAAGGATTCGCACATCCTTTTCTTACTTATGATTGCTCCCAGGTGACAAATCTCTTGGCAAATTTCATATGCCGAATGCACAATATGGGCACGTAAATTTTTATTTCTATAACACCCGGTAATTTCAAGAGAGTAATGCTGATTAATACCAATATTGATCAATTACCCATTAATTGCTACTTTTATAGACATGCTTTTCTGGGGTTTTATTGAAAACTGTACAGTTTTGGTTGCATAGTTCATTTGAACATATCATGCTTTTTTTTATATATTCAAGCTGAAATTTAATGAGCTTTCTCTGGCTCTGCGCTGAGTGCCGTGGATGCTGTTCTTGGCCTCTTAGCCTGGGCCCCTTATTTGAAAATAACACAAGTGGCCTGACCTTCCCAAAGTAAAAACTAGTTGAAATCCTGTCACGGGTTGCTAACTAAACACAAACCAATTTCCAAAAGTTTTACTTACACTAATAAACAAACTCAAATTGCAAACAAACATGCTGACACATATGCTAATGTGGAATTCCCTTGGCATCATACACATTTTGGAGACTTCTGACGTTGGTAAAATGCATTATTTTGAAAGTTCAACCCCCTGGCAACAATCGATCTAAATCTTATCTTAACGATTAAGCACCGGCTACCTTATCAGCTGTTCCCACGGCACCCACAGTGCAGTGCAGCTCGAGATATGACATTAAACTCGGCTTTTTCAGGGCTATTCATTTCTTTAATTTCTTTTGTTGTATGTCTGCTGCATTGAAGCCTGGTTGTCAGATTTTTTGTAGCCAATCAAGACTTAATTGTAGAAGTCCATATAGGGGAGTTAGTATTAGAGCATTTTAACCTGCTGATTTTTGGGTGCGGTGTGCATTGTGCCTTAGCGTGGCTGGAGCGCTGTGCAGGATTACTGAATAAAGAGGAAAACTTTGCTCACCATCTGCGAGGTCTGGTGTTTGATTCGAGTAGAGAAGGAGAGAGAGAGATATAGGATTGTCAAAGGAGAGTCATAGATGCTTAGGTTACTTCTGTCTCCCACAGTTTAAAGGACCTTTGGGTTATGGTGTGGCTGAGAGGTCTGTTTAAAAGGAGGCTCAGTAGTCCTTTGCCATTCAGCGGAAACCAAACAGACTGACCTGTGTACCGACTGACCGTCTTTAATATGGCAGGATCTGCGCAGTGAATGCTGTGAATCGTGCGTGTATGCAGTGTCCATGCTGAAATCCACAAGTGGAAACTGATGATATCACGTCATATGTATAGGAGTACTTTTTCCTGTTTTTGAGCAGTTTAGCTTATTTTTAGACTAAAGGCCTATCACAGATATTGATCTTTTCACCCTTATGGAGATTAGAATGCCAAGATCAGCATACGTTGTGTGGTCAGTGTTATGTTATATGTGTTATGCAAACCAACAGGAAGCGCACATTTCCCTAGCAGCAATACTAAATGCTAACAAATGTTATTGACGTTTATATTTAAGTGACTTTTTGTCTGGATATTATTTTGTAATGGTTGGAAATGTATTTATTAGTATAATTAAGTCATTTTCATCAGGAATTTTATGTTGCAATGTTTTTATTGCCATGCTACACCCAGCAGTGGGCAATACGGTGCTAAGCATTCATCCTTCCATCGATTAATGGATTATCTATTTTCCAGCTGTTTACCCTGTTAGGGGTTACTGGGGTGCCTAGAGCCTGTCCCAGGCTGTGGCGGCCACAAGGCTGGAATTCATCAGGGTGCAAAACAGATGCTTACAATTAACATGTCATGCGACTGCTATTGCTGTTTTCTAAAATATATATATATATATATATATATATATATATATATATATATGAAATAACAAATATACATAAATAAAAAGTTCATCAAATTAGTAAATTAGTAAAATGTAACCTTAATGAACATATTTGCGACATTTCAATATTTCTGTTATTCCAACATTTAAGCCAGATGTTGCAGTGAGGATAACACACGGAACTGGTAAATGATTTTTAATTTTTTTTCCACTGGTAGCCAGTGCAGTTTTTCAGCATGTTACTGTGCAAATATTTGTTGCTATTCCTCCCTAGAGTAAATCTTAGCTCAAGGACAACGTTTACTGAAGGCTGCAGTAGCAATAAATTTGTGTCGATGTCTCGTTTGTTGTATATCAAATAAAACACCCATAATGGAGGGTAATTTTGAATTTCCTCACCAGCAAATGATAAACACATTAACTGTGGGCTTATCAAAACTCATTTCCCTTATAATGACCGCTTCCTCCTTAATTTTGTATATAAATATATTTGACTTATTATGTAGAGCTGGGTCCTTTCGGTCAAACTTCATATGCGAGAGGGACAATGAACATCAGCTGTATAATGAATTGTATTCATCCAAATGAACGGCTGCCAGGAAATGGAGATCACATTTATTAAATCCTTATTTCCACCTGTAATGCGAGTCGATCTAAATATGGTTCTTTATGTTGTCCGTATTCCATGATAAATTGAAAGGTTATGAGTAACGTCCTAATTGCGTTAACATTTTCATTTAATGGGCTGTTACATCATGAACGTGAGAGCAATTAAAAAGAAAAAAAACATGACAAAAACATCCATCAGCTCTGGAGAACATCCAGATGTCGTTTCCCCGGTGATGGAGACAATTAGCATCTAGTTCGCCGGATGGTGTCTTATAGCAGCCAGCATGGAGCTCTCAAGAAGGCAACTGACTCTGGGTCGGTCTGAGACCCACCTATCTGGTGTCAGAAATGTGAGGATCTTAATCAGGAATCAGGTCAGCCCCCTGGAGAGTGCCACTGGCGAGACGTCACACCGGGGACCAGAAGGATGGTACAGTGACAGACTGGACTCCCACTGAAAGAAAGGCAAGCTGAGACAGAGCATATGAGATGCGTACTGTATGCTTTCATAGAGCTGCTATCGCTGACTGAAGAATCCACTTCAATTTATTTCTCTGCAACGTGATTTCCAGCACAGTGGCGCCAAAGCCTTTAATGGAAATTGGACGGAGCCGCATCACACATCGACAGTTAATGTTAGAAGCAAGAATGTGATGAAAAGCAAATGAAAAAAATACTTTGGCAGTAATAAGAGAAAAAAATCCCTCTGGACACAGCCAATTTGCTGCTCAACCTGCAGGTTTTACCGTATAGAGTTTGAAAATAAGTATATCGATGTTATTTACTGTGTCGAAAACTTGCAGGCCTAGCTTGGACTTCAGATTCGCATGATGCCTTTGGTTTTATCATACTCACCTGCCTGGTCTTCCCCCCTATATTTTTTCAATAAAGCATGCTTTTTTTGAGTGGGGTTTAAAGCAAGATGAAACATTGTTTAGTGCAGTAAGGGTTCCGTGTTCCCCAAGCAGCCAGAACACAGAGGCGGAGGCTTAACACGGATCGGTACCAGTTGCAAGCTGGACTTTTGACATTACAGTAAACTTTCCCTCTTCTTTTGCCTTTTATAAGATCAATTATTTTTTGATGTGTTTTTCATTCATATTTGACCAAAAATGTATTTCATATTAACAGTATCGCGGGCAAATTCTCAGGAATAGTTAAATCTGTTACGCTGCAAACCTTAAATAAATAAAAACAACATGCTAGTGCAATAGCCTGCATATATTGTGCAACATTTACAATGACCTGTGGCAATACAGATGGGGCATAAGGAGAAATATGCGCTGTGGACATTAGCTGGTGTTTGTAAGAGGAGCACAGAAACATGATGAACAGTGTCTTGCTTGGGTCGGTCAGGAGCGGAAAGCAAGTCATGCAAACTTGCTCGATTAGCCTACATCTTGTTTGTTTGTTTGAGTTTTAATTATCAATCTTCTGGCTGATTAAATATCTATTTTATTATATATCTACTTCTGGAAAAAGGGTGTAATTTGCTACAAAAGGGGGGTGTCACGTGCTCGACCTTATGGACAGTCCCAGAGGGGGCTGGTTGGTATGCTGGATCTAGTTTTCCTGTGTACCAGAGACGTGGATTTGCACGCTTGGATGGGTCCTACTAAGGAATGTGGTTCACCTCTGCACAACAAGCAAACTGTCTGTGAAATTGCGTTCAGGCAGCGTAGCTGGGTGAGATGACCTTTAACAAGGCCATAAGATGCCCCCCCCCCCCCCCCACACACACACACACAGACACACACATTATCTGTGATTGTGTTGTTTCCCACTCTAAAGAATATATTTGTCAAGTAGTTATGTTTCTCTCAGTCTAGGTGTTAGTCTTAAATATGGAGGAAATGGAGGAAAAACAGGAAAGTGAAAAGCGTCATCCACTTATTTGTGCTTTTATAGTATAATGATTTGTCACAATATCAAATTCCAAGTATAACATTAAGTACCATCATCCAGGATGTACAACAGCAAACTATAGCATAGTGGTCAACTCACACGCACTACCTGTTGATGAATGGTCCCATTCCTTAGCCATGTCGCCACCTGTTGGCCAAATATTATGCCCAGTAGCATACATTTGTGGTCTCAGTTTCTCCCTAAGACTCTTGAGAAATAATGCATTTGCTAAGTGTTTTGGGGAGACACCAGCCCATCGCACCGTGCACCAGACCCCAAAAGAAACAGCCCCGCCTGCCACCAGCCACCCAGCAACCACACCTCAGCTCAGACCCCTAAAACAGAAACCACCACTTTCACAATACAGCATTTCTTCCTGTCAGTCTCATTCTGGCAAATAACATTACTGCAAATTCTTTCCGCAATTAAAAAGTGATTCAAATATATGACTGCTTAAAAAGGAGATTAACATTTTGTTATTGCAACATTGAAATGGAAAATCTAAATTACTGCAATTTTTTGGTATTTACACAAGGAATATTTAATTATTAATACTGAAGTAAATATAACAAAAAAGGGTAATGGCGGCAGATTAATTACTTTTTGTGTCTTTCAGATTAAGGCCTTTGAAGATGTTTCCATAGTCTTTTAATTGAGGAAAAAGTAAAGTTTGAGAAATGTTTTGCATCTTTCTGTCTCTCTCTCTCCACTGTGCGCCCGTGTAGGAAGCTGCCCATTCGGTTAACTGTAAGGTAACCATGCGATGGTCCAGATACAGCATCGGTGTGTCGTTTTCCTCGCGATCGATCTTTCATCATTCTCTGTTCGAGATTCTGCACCATGCCTTATGTACAAGAGGCTTCGAGGCGGGGGAGGGTCGGACTGTGCGCCGTGGCCAGTTGTAAAGAAGCAGGTGCATTTCAATTATTTACGGGGCCACAGAGAGTCCAAGGCATCTGAGAAGTTCGCTCCTTTAGAGGAAAGTTTTCTGCTGTATGGTTTCGCAATGTGCTGGGATTTCACAAGGATCCGCCATAGGGATTCTGCTATGTTTTTTTCCCAGCAATTACTGGACTGGAAATGGGGGGAGGGCTTTGGCAAGGATGAGGATTGTGATTGATGGTGGGCTTGAATCAGCAGGATCCTCCTCTGATATATCGCTGTCCTGAAGCAATGCGATGACCAAGACGGCGGGAATCAGTCTGACCGACTCGAGGCGAAAATTAATAGGTGCTTCCCCGAGGGAGGAAATTATGAGATGTGACGTGGACTTTTATAGAAGCGCCCCCCTCGATGTCGGACCAGTCCAGCAAGGAGTCAGACCTCCCCTGTTGCTCAGAAGCCCAGGAAGGATTTATGGGAGGTTGTATATGCTAAAAAAAAAAAAAAAAAAAAACATTTCAGCATTGGTCTTGGGATTTCCCAGGGTAGCAACAGCAGCAGGAGATGAAAGGACATGGAAGAAGTGAGCGAAAAATGGGACATTATGTGACAGAGGGGACATCACAGGCAAAGTTAGATCGTACCATTTCACAAAGAGAATAAGATAGTTCAAATTCACTAATACCAACACAATATGCGGAAGTCATTACAGTAGCCAGCGCTGTACAGGGGATTGGCCATTCATGTGCTAAACAAGAATCAGAAGGAGGAAGTCATCAAAGAAATAATGGCAACGGACCAGATCAATGACAGGAAATTAGACGAAGCCTTATAATGATCTTGGCTTGAGAGATAAATGGGGCAGAAGTTAGATCATGATGATAGCAGGAGTCTATGAATAGGGCCAGCTCACCCTATTGCCCAGGCTGAACAAAGACTCTGCCAAGCCCTGTAATGAGTCAGCGGCCTAATGACAGCTTAGGGCTTTTGCATACGACCCAGAATTTGGTGAATATTCTCATCAGAACTTTCTAGGTAACAACAGATGCTTGTACGTATGCAAGTAAAGAGTGTCCAGTTAGGGGAAGGATAGCACGGCCATGATTGGGAGAGTGCAGGTTTGAGATTTCTTAAAAAGTTACAACAAGCCTGGTTCTAAGGTATTATAGCCTGTTATGATGAGTGTGCAGCCTCCTGTTAGAGGGACATGTATTTGGCCGGGGGGGGGGGGGGGGGGGGGGGGTTGGTCATGTGAGGCCTTGCGCTTTTCTTCTTATTCAGGTTAAGTGAGGTTTTTGTGAGCTTGCATGTATAGTGGAGGTTATTTCATCGAGGACTCAGAAAGCATTCTGGTGGCCTTTTGCCAGATTATTGTGTTCTTGGGGTAGTATTTTAATTGCCCGGAAAATGGCATTCCCGGCCCAAATTACAAAAGACTGAAATGAAAAATCCTCCAGGTAGCTTTTGTTAGACTGGAAAATGTGAAGGAAATTATCTGAAAACTGTTTTTCCAGTTTTTCAAAGTGGTTGGGCTTGATGATTGTAGGCAAGACATAATTCTAATGTTTTCATATTATAGTTAAATGATCTCACCAGTAAGCCTCATTATTGTATTTTAGTGGGTATAATTTAATGTCTCTTGTTATGTGTCTGTAGGAGAAGTAGATAGCAATATAACCGTCACCCAACAAACAAACAAACAACATAACCCTGAAATAACCCAAACCCCAATGACCACTTAAAAAGTACACCTGCATGTGGACTGAACAGTGTTTTGGGGGAAAGGACGCCTTAGGGTCCAGAGCACAATGTTCCTGAGACAGAACAGGCGCGTGCAGAGGGTGAAGTCAGGAGGTGCCTAAGCAGCTGTCCTTCCACCTACAGTAAGCCAGACCTCCCTTTAAAGGTTTGAAGGTACAGAGTGCCCCTCTAGTGTCAAATGCGTCAAAGGCTCCCAGCACCTGCACCTCAAAAAGGCTCTGCATGGTGCTGATACCAGAGGCCATTAGCTCCAGTGACATGGGGAAAAAACTCACAGCACTATCTGAACCAAGCAAAATGGCCAACTAGTCGGTTGCGTGGAGACTAGTACTACAGGCCATTCTTATAAACGTAAAGAAGGAAATATGAAGGCAGCGAGCGTTTCATGAGTGAACATTAGTGGAGGTCCATGCTGGGTTTTTGAAATGGTTTAGAGGGTGCAGATGGACTTCTAGAGTTGAATTCCTTGCAGTGAGGTAAAATGGAGGTACCTTGTCCAGGGGACAGCAAAGAGTGGACAGCTGCGGTCAATAGAAAACGTCCTGGAAAACTGTGGGCTACCAGCCCTGAGAGGCCTGACCTGCACCTTTCATACAAGGTGGTTGGGAGCATATGGATGGGCACCTGAGCATGAAAGCCCAGGTCATTGTGGATAAGAGACCAACCCAGGCCAGTCTCACAAAAGAGCCTCTGAACAAAAAGCGACAGGCTTTCAGCAGACTCTCACAGCCGTGCAGTGGGTTAGAGATTATGCATAATGAATGACCAAACCAAACCAGGGAAACTAGCAGGTGGATCAGCAATTATGAACTATGAAATTGTGATTTTTTTTTTTAAAACACTTAATTAGCAGAGAAAAATAAATTCCATTTTCAGTTGAAAACGAAATTCAGTTTTATTCCATGGCAAGAAAAACAGCACAATTCTGAATTCTACACCGTGAAGCTTCCCGGGACGCCGCCTGACAGACTCAGACAGGCAGACCTCGTCTCCCTTTTCTTCTCTGCATTTCTTTTTGACCTTGTGCAACTTTATTTTAGTGGATGTCTGAGAGAGGCCAGCATAATATATATCCCAGCTAACAGCAACTCCCACATCAATCACAAAACTATTCTGCTGTCAGTTGTCTGACTAAAGGGAGTGGTTCTTTAAACAAACCTCTTCACTCTTTTGAATATTCCCTTTCTTTATTGGAACAGGAACAGAGCACCTTATCTTTTTTATATCGTAAAAAAAAACTTTGCAGAAACTGTTTACAGAAGATGCATTGTCATAAAAAAAGTTTTGCTTGGACCAAGGACACAGTGCTCAGTGACGTGAACAAAATTTTGAATGCATTATTTTCAGTTGCTAACCCTCTTTTAAATCCATAAAAATAAGTAATTTAGGGCACTTGCAATAGCACAGATTTTTCCACCAAACTCAGACTTATTATTATTTTGGTAAATGTTATTTGCACCCGGGTGTCAGTAGCCTGAAATGCAATTTGAATCTGGGCTGAATAGGCAGGTGAAATTTGTACCCAGGTGTTGGCGTTTGTCAAGAGAAAGAGGGAAAAGGATTCTGCTAAAATTTGACGGTGATTGCTATTGAATCCTTATAGCTCATTTTTATTGCAGCCTGCAAAAATCTAAAATTCCTCCCCATGGTGCCAAACATAGGAGAGGAATTCTCCCACATTGTGAGAAATGAATTTCAAGCCCTGTAGCAGCACTAACGCTAGTTAGCGAGATTACTGTGTGTCTTCAGCTAGTTAACTATAGCAAGGACAAGGGTGCATTTTATGTTTAACGCTGCCTTTAATATCTGCATCCCACTTTGGCACCCTCAACCACTGAAGTGATGTGCAACCATACATGCTGCAGATGTTTATGTTTTTGTGTAATCGGGGAGCTGGGACAGGTGGGGCCAGGTGTAAATAGTAGAATAGATACTATGGGATTTTCACCCGGGAACAAGCAGAAACTCCATATTATGCTTCAACACAAGCCAGGGCCTGAGCTCATTAAAAGCAACTACAGTAGTGCGGTGCACATACATGATTTAGAATGTTTAGGTTTATAACATAAGTGTCTTCTGAAGCTAAGGGGATCCATACCTGCTTATTACAGAGATGTTTGTGTGTCTGATACTTTATGCAGTTGTCCTGTCTCTATGTGGAATACGTGCAATTTATGTTTTTGTATTGTCCCCGTCCCTTTATGTAGCACCATGGTCCTGGGAACCTCATTTCATTTCACTATGTACTGTAACATGTATATTGTTGAAATGACAATAAAGCCACCTTGAACCTTAGTTACATAGCTTCCTATCTTCCTTATACCAGGGATCCCAACTGAAATTAACCCTACAGCTAAAGTTACCATATGGGTAACCAAGAGCTCATAGTCATAGACGATTATACCAGTGTGGGCATTTCATTCACAATATAGCATTCATTTTGAAGTGGTTCCCTGAAAAATATTGTTCAGTTTTTCCAATTTTGAAAACGGATGAAACGGCACGTCACTATTCCCAAATCCAGCCTTCAGCGAACAAAGAAAGCAGGAAATGACAGAGGTGAAGTGGGCGACTGGGACCCCAGCAGTGGTGAGTCTGATTAATCCCATTAATGAAAGTGTTTAATCAAAGCGGCTGGTCTGCTGCCGCTCGCTGAGTGTCTGGCCAGGGAGCAGCCTCCTTTTTAACATGTCTGTACCCCTCCTGTTCTATAAAGACTGCTGCCTGAGGAATACGGGGCCTTCCTCTGCACTCCGCAATTTGACAGTGCAAGGTAAATTATGTTTGATATCAGGAGATATAAGAAAACATCCTAAATCGATTATTAATTTGAATAGTTTGATTAATGGCTGCTGGAATGGACAGAATGGTGCAGCAAAGACATGATTTTCAAAAAACAGCAAGGGCTGTTGCCTGGTGTGTGGCTCAGGGGCTTCACTTTGGACTGTATGTTTAGATCATGAAGGTTGTGGGTTCAGATCCCATGGTTGGAAGCATAAAGTTGGGGTTTTAAATACTACAGCTACAGGCGTGCTATGCATTTGCTGACCCCAGACTACATGTCTTTGGATAAAACTGCCTGCGAATTTGCACTATAGTTTTTGGTAATCACTAGACACAAACATCGTGATTAATTAAGTCACATTGACCAGTGGGAAACTGCATCATGGTGTATCATGGGCCAATGGACAAAACTAATCTGACAGGCAGCCAAACTGCTGGTAACATGAAGTCCAGCTTCCAGTCCCATGAGGTTTGAGTCTAAGCATCCATTCTGCAAAGACACGGCGCATGTTTTAATTGGTGGTGTTAATGACTGAATTTAGCTAGTAGCTTTAGATTACTGCTCCTCCGCACTCTGATGTGCTCCCTGCAGCCATTTTTTTAGCCATTGATGGTTAATGGATAACCTATCGCAGTAATTATGAATACAAAGCATGTTTCCTTTGTTAACTGCTGTGAGATTAATTTGTGGTCTCTCATGCCTGTAAACAGTGAAGTCTTTGAGACGAGTGAGGTTTGTTTACATACTGTAACAGGTGTGCTTACTTTAAAAGGGCCAAAATCCCAGTTCAGATTCATTATTCATGTACCATCCGTGATTCCTTTGCTAGGCCCTAGACTGTTTAGTAATTATATTTGTTTGTGCTGATGTGATTCTGATGTGACTTTGAAATATCTCTCTGCATTGTTATATAATTTTGTATGCTTTTGTATGCCTGTTAGATTGCATATGTATGGATGTACAGTACTGCATGCGTTTCACAGCATACTGTAATGTGTGTTATGATATTTTTGTATTTTTTGGGATAAAAAAAACATTTCTGGTATCTTCTAGTGATCATTTGGATTTTATACAAATACTTCAGTTTCCTCTGACTGGACAGAC
>JAODKL010000021.1:15699803-15713993 GCA_026780765.1 Petrocephalus schoutedeni | reverse complement strand
TCTGCCTGTCTTTCAGTCTCTCTGCCTGCCTGCCTTTCTGCCTGTCTTTCTGTCTCTCTGCCTGCCTGTCTGTCTGCCTGTCTTTCAGTCTCTCTGCCTGCCTGCCTTTCTGCCTGTCTTTCTGTCTCTCTGCCTGCCTGTCTGTCTGCCTGCCTTTCAGTCTCTCTGCCTGCCTGCCTTTCTGCCTGTCTTTCTGTCTCTCTGCATGCCTGTCTGTCTGCCAGTTGTTCACTCTGGCCCTTTCACAGCTCGCCATTCTGGCCTTTTCATCTTCTCATTGCTCTTACCTTACTATTACTATTACCACCTTACTATAATTTCTGGAGGTCCTTTATCTTTTTAATTCTATTGGAAACAGTGTCTCCTCCCATACAAAATATTGCTTAGAGGTTTATTTTAGCCTCTTAAATCATCTCCCTAATTATTTCTGAGACTTTTGTGATTGGTTAATTCAGGACATACTGCATATATGTGCAGAATTATTACAGTAACAGTTGTAAAAATAATTTAGATCATATTTCTTTATCCTGTCACTATGTTCAGGACAAGTGGTTAGAAGATGGATGGATGGATCGTTCCTTTATGCCTCCCTATCACAGCTCTTTATTGCAACCCCATCTTGACCTTACAGTTACCCAATATCATCATCCCTTGCGTCAGATGTTAGCTGCCAGAGTTCCTCCTCTGTGCAGAATGTTTAGACCTTGTGTCAGCTTACTTTTAGAACCACAGAGGTCTGGAGCTGTTTGAGAAGGTGAAGAGGTCAGACTCCTTATTTATATAAGCTAAGTCTCTGGCTTTAATGGAGATAAGGAAGTTATAAATCCATCTCAAATGTATCCCGAGTGTTTGCTCCTCCATCATGCTGAAGTCACTTTACTGACATCTGCTTCATCAAACAAATATGAAACCAATGTGCCAATATTTGTTTTGTTAAATAAGGAAAGAGGGTGAAATGGGTATCTTTGATAAACCTAATTAAGGTCCTCTGCTCCTCTTTGAGGCATAAAGTGAGGGACCATGAGGGAAGGATTCTGATTGGGTAGAATTCAACCTTTGATCTCAAGTGACATGCCAAAGCATTTCTCTTAATATGTAGAAGGAGCTGAATTTAATGTGTCACTGGCTCGTCTGTTCCATCCAGGCATAAGCACTTTAATATATAATTCCCAACAGGCTTTATTTTTTGTGTGTCACAGTTAAAAGCGCTTGATAGGAATAATGGTTAAAGTAGCTTTGCATAGAAAATAATATTTATCAAAAATTTTATCAAATACATACATGCATATCACATAATGATTTACAATAATAATATTTAATATACCACACCATTCGCCCTTCGGGGGCTTCTATAATTTTGTCTGTTTTCTTGCTGTTATTCACAGTCACAGAAAATATGACAGTTCACTGTTGACATCATAAGCGGTCAATTCCTCCTAGGAACCCCTATTATTTGTCACAAAAATGGTTTTCAGCATTACCATTCAGCCGAGCACCACCGGGACATTCCAGTGCTAATTACAGGTGTGGAATCAAAGCAGCAACGCTGATATGACAGGTGAATATTCTTACTGAACAGTGCCTGATGCCATGAATAGAACCAAATACTGGCATCTATCAGCGCCGTGACTGCATTCTTTAGGTAAGTGCGCCGTTCTCTGTCGAATGCAGCTGTGATTTTGTACTCTCGGGCATCAATTACTGTGTTTATGGGCAACGCCGAAAGAGGCATTCATCAGGTATCTTTGTTCTAATTTCTATACAGGAACAAAAGGGAAGTGTATGTAAGTGCTGGGATGTGGCAGTGAGTAACAGCAGATACCAGCTTCACTAGCACTGAGATATGTAGCTTAATCAAAGCTCTGCCACGCTACTCAGAACAACAGTTCTATAAACATTTGGCTTCAATACAGATGCCTGTGAATTTTGGCTTGCTGGGATAAGTAAATTGCGTACGTGTCTGTGACTTCATTTTGGAAAATATTTCTTATTAGATTTTGATATATTTGTTGCTGAATGGCAAATTAAATGCAGGCATGATATAAGTGAAATATTACACTACCTTGGAGTAGATTATTGTATTCAAGTGGCTCATGTAATTAATACTGTGGCACTTTTCCCCAGTTATACAGCTGGATAATTGTAAAATGAAATCTGCTGATTGGTAGCTCCCGTTCTCGTCACTTATATTTGTTTAGTGCTTGTTTAGTCTCTAGTGGCTCTTGTTTGATGATGTCACCAAGGAATGCCACCAAGGAATCGCCTTATTTCAGTTTATAATGTAAAAGCTCAGTCAGTCCCACCCAAAGCAGCTGCTCTTGTTTATATAGCATGCAGATTGTGTCATACAGCAATATGTCTTGTGATGCATTATTCAGCTTGAGTTTTGCAAAATGCACCTAAGCCTTCTTATAAATGATGCAATTTGTTTCAGACTTTTATGATTTTTTGGGCCATTTCTTTCCAATTTATTACATTGCCCTATGGACTGAATAACTAAAAACCTTCCATGTTTGAGTTTTGAGAACACAACAGGAATCCTCTTTGGAATTATGCGGTACATTAAAGTTTGCAAACCCGCTAATAGATCACAGGCACAAATACTGTCTTGGGGCAATTTGTGTCACAGTGCTTAGACCAAAAAAGAGGGTATTTGAAGAGGATTGACCTGTTAGACACCGGACTCTCGTCGCAAATTGTCTGATGGATTGGGGTTTAAAGGAATGAAAGACATCACTGATGAAACTGACCTGAAAGCAAGAAAGAGATTTAGTGATCCTGTCTCTGAGCCGATCTCCCCATGTCCTGTGGTCATCCAACCACAAAGAGCAACATATATATATATGTATATATTTTTTTACTGTTTTTATGCCCCAGATCTCAGGAAAGAGGTTTCTCTGCCTCTTCCGCCATAGGGCTTCATAAGAGCAATCAAAAAAACTCAAAAACTCCTGTTTGTGACAAAAAATAACTGAAGTGTCTACCAAACCTCTCCAAGGATCTTCACATATAGGAAAACCGGCTTCCATAATCTTTACTCCTGTATTTCTCGCGGTGACCAGTCTGAAGCTCTTAAATGTTTACTCAAAGCTAAACCCTAAACCTGAAGTTAAATCCCAGCTCTTATGTAATATATTTCCTTCCAGAGCTTATCAACCAAGCAGGAATAAGGCCCTGGTATCAGTTTCAAGCACTCAATTTCTGACAACTGTAAAAGATATTACGCAATAAAAATGGGCCAAATCATTATATATCCATCCAGCATCCTGCCCTGGGTGAACAGCAGCCTGGTGCCAACAATTTGAGTGTTTGCTGAAAAAAAAGATAGCGCATAGATGGAAATGTAGTTCATGAGGACTTCCTGGTGTGAGCCAGGAGTCCTCGCATTCACAAATATGGCTTATTGCTCTGCTGTTCCTAACGGCGATGATGGAACATCCAATTAAGTCATTCTGACATGTTCACTTCCTGTTCAATTACACTTAAGCAACCCAGAATGTTATTTTTAATGTTTTATGAGCTATATGTCACAGGAGGAAAATCGAAACAATCTGTGTGGGACATGGCAGCAGCAGTCTTGTTAAGGATAAAGGTCTTCTCAACTCTCGAAGTTTTGCATTCGGCAGTAACGGATGACGTCCCGTCCGCTCTGTCGATATTGTAAGTCGATAGTTTGTTCTGACGTGCATTTTGTTTTTTTTTTAAGATTTTTCTCCGCAGCGCACTAATACGGGATCGTTTGCTTAATTTGTCACACCTTGGATGGCATGTCATACAACATGCTAGTGAAATCCTTAATGACCTCCCTACTACCAGACACATTTATCTGAAGATGAAGCAGCATAAATAAAAGGAAATAAGGCACAAATGCCAAATGCTTCCCCATCTCCCAGACTTGCTCATACTTGTAACGCATAACTTTGTGACTAAATCACAAACAAAGAATGACCTTTATATTGGGGTCGTCCTCTTTAACGACACGCACTCGTTAATGGAAATGCAGCCCCTCTGACCACCTGGCATTTAATGCATCTGCAATGCAGTTAATGATTGAAACCTTCTTCAACTCATTTATCAGGGACTGCTGGCCAACTCTTGGCTGGAGGTCTGTAGGTCGGCGGCCTGAGACTAGCATCCTACAGGACAGTTTGTGCACACATCCTCCATCAAAAGTCTACCATCACTTTGCTAATTGGCTGCATCATTTTCCCATTTATTTTCATTTGAAAGCAAATGAACACCGATGCTATTTCCGTCTCTATTTATACGTCTGTAGTGTTCTTGCCGGGATGTCGAGTATGCTATAAGCTGCACTGATAATGAGCTGTTTTCACACATTTTGAACAATTAAGCTAAGGAAATAGCATGCAATGAAAGCCCTTTAGTGTCTGAGTTGGATGACCCTGCCTGAGCCTTACTACAGTTTCTCACTGTTGGGATAGATGCCAAGTGACAGAGCTACCAGAAAGCAGGCACCTCTGATCCTGAGAACCTTCCGAAAGATATTTGCTAGTTTTTTTCCCCCTTGTTTTATTTTTTTCTATTGCGGGAACTGGCTTTTCGATCCACCAGTCCTAGTCTCTCTGGGGCTTATGGTTAATCAATGTCTTAACAGACTGGCTGTAATTAACTGTATATAGAGCTGAGAGGCATGGTGGTCATGGTTGTCATACATCAAGGTAAGCATGTCCAGGTGATGTGAAATTCATCTACTGTGAGATTCATGTGTTACATGTTCAAAGACCTTCCATCAACACAAACTGTGTGGTATCATTTTATCCTGATATGGCAACATTGGTCAACAATGATTCTATAACCCTCCTTATTTTCCTGGCCCCACACACATTTTCATCATCTTTCCATCTTACACTAGGTTCTGTGCTTCCTGTTCTTCTCCTTCCATCCATCATCTGTCTATTCATCCATCCATTCATCCATCCCTCTAAAAGTGAATGACTAGGTCAAACCAGCTCATTTTCACGTAAGAAAAAGTGGGACTCTGTATCAGAAGAATGGCTGTCATGATCAGCATGGTATCCACAAGGATGTTTTTCTATGGAACCAGACTACTGCCTGGCCCAGCGCTTCTCCCTCTGCTTGTTCATCATGACCCTTATGGGTTTGCTCTCCGATCTTGCGGTTGAGGTTTCCACTGACACGAAAAACCAAACAGGCCTCACAGCAGCTGCAGCTTGCCGGGAGGGTCAGATGTTTACAGGCCCAAACAGCAGCTCCCTCTGTTGGAGAATAAATGACCAGTTTGAAAGCTCTGAGTGACAGACGGCTATTTAACTAGCAGTCATTGAGTGGCAGGACAGTTCTGAACTAAAGGCTCATTTTCAAGTCACCCTTACCTATGTGTAATTAGTGTGTTCAGCCTGTTTCTCCTTCCATTCTCCAATCACACCTGTCTCTTCTCCTGGCTGATTCCTGCACCTGACTTAGCTGTAGACCCATTGCTCAGGTTCTCATCCAGAAGATCAGATCACTAGCCATTTTGTGTTCTCACTTCCCCCTGTGACAAGCTTTCCAAAGAGGGGCTCAAAGTTTTTGTTGATTTTGGTGGCTCAGATGTGGTCCTGTCCCATTAAATCCAGCATCAGTGTGTGATATCCTTCTGGTCATCTCTGGGAGTCTGCCATGCGTCCAGATGAAGGCCGGCAGGTCCTGCTGCTCATCTGGGATGTTGCAAAGGAAAGCCAGCAACGGTCCTTTGTTAAAATCTCTAAACAGTGTTTATAGGATTTGTGAACTCTTAGTCATATTCAGTGTAAGTCTAGGTTACGTAGGTCTTCTTATTTGTGTTTTTTACATTCTATTATGCATGCAGGAACGTTTCACCCCTTTATCTGGTGTTGCTTGTATTGGTAATGTACTGTACACAGAATTCACGTGTTTATACCTTATTCTGGAAAGCAGTTTCTTTACCTGTTCTTACTGATGTGATATTGTATCTTCCACACACCTAGCTACAGAGTATAAATTAATTAATTATATTTTTTTAATTAAAGATCAAATGAAAAAATATATTCAAAACAGGTTAGCAGCAACATAGTATAACTATATATGGGATGGTATGTAGCTCAGTGAGTCTAGGGAGCTGTGCATAGCAACCATATATCTCATTTTGGTCCTTTGGCCTTTTACCCCAACCTCATACACTAACGGAATTTTTCAGAACCAAACCGCATGTCTTTGGACTGCAGGAGAAGACCAAGTTCCTTAAAGGAAAGCCAAACCGCATGGCCTGAACATGCAAACTCCAAACACACGCTGCAATTCCAGCCCTGGAGGTTTGAGGCCGGAGGCCGCCCCAAATGCAAATAATATGGATTATTAAAAACTGCAGAATAAAGCATTTCCACTTTTTCTCAATTCTGGTGGCAGTTTCACCCTTTTCACGCTCTGTGACTATTCAGCTACACTCAGCTGTTTTAAGATACTGGACAAACAGCTCTACTGGAATCCCACTCATACTTATATGTGGCCCCTTTAACTGGGTATGAGTTGAGAGTTACATCTTCCAAAAGCTTTTAATGAGATTATATAGCATAATAAATGTGCGGTAAAGAGCCAGATATCAGGCCTTTTGGGCAGCAGCTATAGAGCTGTGTGTGTTTAGCAGGAGGCAGACATTAGCGTGACAGAGATCACGTCGGATACCGTAGCTACAGGAAGTGTGCAACTCAAAGGAGAGGAAACTGGATGTTCCAATGCTCATTCTGTCCCCTTTTTTCCTGAAAGTGCTGTTTGTTGGTTTGTACCCTCGCCCTCCACCCCCGACTCTAAGCAGATTGTCTAAAATGGATGTGCAGTTAATTATATGGGATTACAATTAGCAGAGTTTGCCTCATTTGAATTTTACAATGTAATTTTTAATTTGGTGACTAAGGACACAGCACTGAGGACAGTTAAATTGTGATGTTGATGTTTTCTGGGCCTTAAAACTAGGAGATATTTGGTTACGCCATCACAGAGTGCTGTAGATTAATTATATCAAAGTGCTGGGGTCTGTGCCTGTCAGGCCCTTGTGGATGAGTCATGCCACAGACCATCACTGTTTAACCAGCCAATACAGACGGCACAGACAATTAAACTACCTCATGCAGTATTCATCTAACAATTAAGGCACTGTGAAGGAGTTCATATTTCATGTCTTGGTAGATCACAATCCGTCCATCCAAGACCTTCACTTGGAGTGCCCCCTGACAGCCTCCAGGTGGCGCTACGTCAGCGTGAAGCCGCCTGATGTCCGCGGTCGACAGTGTATTCCCCGGCATATTCATCCCACACCATATGTTTACTTAAAGGCAAAAGTGCGATGCTCCATCTATCAGGCCTCTGGCAGGGGAGGAGAAAAATAGATTATTTGCTCAATAAAAACGTCTTGAGTTTGGCTGGCCCACTTACACGAGAGATTAGAGGCAGTGATCCCAGTCAAGGTGGCAGCAGAACGGTAGGAGGACACGGATATGGGACATGCTGAATGACCTGGCCCGACGCCCCCTACAGGTCACTAGGTGAACCTCCAACCTCGGTGATCATTATCCATGACATGCTTTTACCAGATGCTCTGCCTGAAAAATGGATCAGCCGATGCACTCGCACAATACCGAATATCGCCCAGCCGCTAATCAATGCATCGCCCGGGCTTCCACGCTCAGCCCATAATGAGCCATCATTAATTTCCAGAAAAGGGCTGCCCATAACAATCATAATAATTAAGGCCTTCGTCAGTGTAATTTCGCCGTAATGAGGCGGGTGGCGGCCGCTGGGGGACGGCAGAAGTCATGTCGCCACCCAGTGATTCTCCTAGGACCATTTTTCAATCAACTGAAAACTGGAACTTGAGAATTTCATATGATGAATTGATATATTAGTTAGACACCTTTAAAATGTTTATACATGGCTCTCTTATATGAATGCAACACAGAAACTGAACCGAATATAGTGATGCCCTGTGGCATCATTCTTTATTAAATCGTACCATACACTGAAGATTCCCAAGTGTGTGTCCTGCAGGAACCTGAGGCAAATGGCAACAGCCTCCATTTGTAGAGAGACTCACCAGCGAGCTCCTCCGGTATGCCCTGCATTCTTTATTCTCCCTGCCGCACGTTCTGGTGTCCTGTCACATCACATCACAGAGCTCAGGGCAATGGGGGTGGCTGGAGAGCTGGGCAGAGCAGAAGGAAGCCGGAAGAGACGGGCTTCCAGAAGAGCACAGAGGCCAGGCTTTACCTCCGGCTGCCGCTGTCCACGGTGCTGAGCGGATGCATATGTCCCCAGGCTTAGACGACACACAAAGAAGCAACATAAAGAAACCAGCCCAGGTGGTTTTAATCCTCCAAAGGCTTAACACAGTCAGAGTTCACCCGAATAAAATTACTTTTTAATTGAATATTTTATGCTCTCTTTGGATATAGCCATTGTGCTGAGCTGAGCCAGAATGATACCATCACGTACAAACAGAGCCGTGCAGAAGTAACAAAAGAACAGAAACTTTAGGGGGTCACACTATATAAAGCAAGGTAATAATAGACATATTTTAACATCTTAATTTAGCAGATACATAGCTTAAAGAGAATGATTTACATTTAATTTTTTTTTTATTCCTAGTTTTGTCCAGCATATAAGAGAAATAAAAACTGGAATAAGATTTGTAAATATTGGAAAAATCTGTAATTGTAAACAGCTACTTGTGATCTGTGTTCCGAAGGGTGAGAGTTCATGTGCTAGAGAAGTGGGGAGCTTTCTGGGGCCCACAGGGATCAGATATACGCGGGACAGAAGGAGCACCACAAGCACAGAAAGACCTCAGCTAGTGAACTAAAAACGCAATGAGAAGCAAATGTGGGTGCAAACAGGAAGACGTCTACATGCTGTGTACCTCTGGCAGCCGTGGTGGGACTTCAGGTCTGGCCGCTAGACAAGAATCGAAACACAGCAGGAAACGGGGGGATTAATCAACACCCAAAGCCCCGCTGGCCTTCGTAATTGTCATGAGACAGGCATAGGCCATGCCCCCCCCCCCCCCCCAACCCTCAGAATGGCACAGAGGTGCACAAGCGTGTGAATTACTTCACAGCCGCACCCCACACACACACTCATGCTCACATTAACGAACATTAACACATACAGACGCATATTGAAATGCAACTGGGCGTTTCTTACAATATCCGTGTGTGTGAGTGTGTGGCTTTGAATTTAACAAATGTCCGCAACAAATGCGGGAAAACCTGTTTGTGTGCCCGTTCTGTGTATGTGTGTCTATGTGTGCGTGTGTCGATGAGTGTGTGTATGCGTGTGTGTGGTTGTGCATCTATGTGTGAATGCATAGGTATGTGAGAATGCGCCCCAAAGACACGTGGGCTCGGCTGCGAATGGCCACCCTAACCCCCCAGCTCATACTCAGAAACTCAGACCTGGGATTTGCATATAAAGGGGAGGGCACTCTGCTTTCTCTGTACATTAGGGGACAGCACATGCAGCCGTCGTTCAGCTCAGAGATTAGCTATTCATGTCACTTTGACTTGGGGGGTATTGAACCATTGTTAAACATATATGTAGTTTGCTAACTGGATTACTACAAACTGCTTACTGCAATTATGAAGTGATTGAGTCAGAATAAGCCCGTGCCAAATTATTACACTTAATTTTTATTGTCACCTACCAGCATTCGCCTTGAAAATGTTTTAGGCAAAGATCTGAGTTTGCAGATGAGCCACCACAGGGCAGGAGTGGTATAATGAAACTGCTATGTCAGACCATTTCGTTATTTATGACATATTTCTTTCATTAACAGCATCCCCTCTTCGGGAGATCCCTTATTTCCTGGCTGAGCTGTTTCAGAGGGGGTGGGGAGGGTGGGGGTGTGTGAGCAGGGCCTAAAGTGAGGCTGGAGAACCATCCCGTTGGGTAGCTTAAAGGGGAGGAGGGTTCGTCTCCATTATGATTCCATTATTGGTTCTGAATGATGTCAAAGGGAGACGCCGGTAACCTTGGCCTAGATACAAGGCTGCTAAGCAGTGCCCTCGATTCATCCCCAGTGGGGATACCGGGAAGCATGCCTCCAGCAAAGCTATATATACTGATGAGCCGGTAAGTCGGCATTCGCTACTCGATATGTCGATTGCAGGAGAAGGGCGAGGGTGAAGACCTGAATGTCTTTGATAAGGACCACATTGTTACGGCCAGACGGCTAGGTCAAAGCATTTCAGAAACCGCGAGGCTTGTCGAGCGCTCATGGTACGTACGTGACCATAAAATGTCATGCTACATAATTCATATTTGAATAGCTCTGTGTAATAATAATAATAAATCTGTGTAGACTATGCAGAGATTATAGGCAGGGAGAGAGAGAAGACTGTGTGTGCCCATGTTTGAGAATAACGTACAAATGGCTAGACAAAGCAACGCATTTTCCCTTGTTACTTTACAAACAAATGAAAGTGTGGCTAATCGGTCACATGATCTGCCTGGCATGACATCACAGGTTTGGAAGCCCTCCTTCGTCTCCGATCGCTGCACTCAGATTGATTGGCATTTCCGTCACTACACTAATCCCAGCTTCCCAAAGAGATTCATGATAACATGATAACATGACCTGTTTGAATAGTATTTAGAAGAATGTGAATTTGTGTGACTAAGATTTTTTTTCTTATGTAAACCATTAACCGGTCAAAAATACTTTCTACTTTATTTTCATAGTTAGAACATGTTATCGCTGTTCCCCTCATTATTTTTGTGTAAGACGTTGTTATATTGTATAATGAGACAATGTATAATCATTAGTAAAAATGTTATACAAAAGAAAATATTATGTGTTTCAGACTATAAAAGGAATGCTGGGTTAGATTTACCAGGATCCTGAAGATGTGGGTTCAGTAATGAGAATGCAAATAATTAAAATGAATACCAGGCATTTTAATTAATATACATATCGTTAATCTGTTTTTACTGGTTTTTATTGTTTAGACACAACTCCTGAAACAGAATTAACAATATTATGCTGAAAAATGCCCGAAGGCACACCAAATATGTGGAAATTAATCCTTAATAAACTACAACGTGACCATGAAATGACATCTTACATAATAGGCTTCTGAATAACTGAAATAATTAATTTTTATGTGCTTGGTGACATGGTCCACCATATACCTGACTGGTCATCCATGTTCTACGTGTAGGTATCCCTAACATTACAGTATGGTGCGATAGGTGATTTGGATACTGAAATATGACATAATTACTTTCAATGAATATTTGCACCGGATCAGGGTTCTATACATAATTCATTCAATATTTGCTTCAAACAAAATGGAAAAGCATTAATCCAAATCATAGTAAGTTAATGATATTGCGAATGATTTCTCTTCCAGTGTGAGAAATATTTTTATGGAGAAGCAGCCTCTTTCATCTATCAGAGCTCTCCCACGGGGAACAGGAACTGCTGGAACGAAAACACCAGGAAACCAAGGAGACGGGATAAAAAACTGCTTTTCCTTCATTTTCCGTCCGTTTGTGCAAGACGGCAAAAACACACACAAACACGGGAGAAGTGCTGCTGGGACAGCAGTAACCACGGTTAAGAAGGGGATGTGGGTGTGCCCCTCAGATGTAGCGTGGACACGCTCAGCCTGTTCAGAGACACTAATGCCAACCGTGTCCAAAACGCAGTGCAGACAAAAGCACAAGGCCCCAAAAAGACAGCAAGCACGTTGCCCAGATTCAGATTCATCCGAGTTCCTGTCTCTCCGGTACAGCACTTGTTCTCATCAACATTACATCGGATGTGTCCCTTTCCCAGTTACTTCCCTGCAGTCGTCTGTGGCAGACCCCATATAGACTGCAGACGTAGCCCTGGGCAAAGTCATCTGATGGTGGGCCTGGCGCTCCATCACCCTTCCGTCGTAAGCCAGACATGTGCTGCAGACTGTCCGTTGACTGAACCAGAGCAGTAAGAATTGTTATAATCCCCCTAAAACAGAACCTCAGTCGGATCAGCCGCCACCTGCTTTCTGCGGCTCATGTTAGAAGCTTTTCTTGCTGCAATGTGGGCGATATCATAATTCTCTGATATTTTTATATGTTTATGCCAATTCCTCACACTGATCTAGTATGTCAGTAGTACTCCTCTGCCTGGTTATGTTTCTGTGGACTTCAGAGAAGTTTTGAAACATCATTGTTTACACACCCAAAGGCATACAAAGTCCTCATGGACTGACACCCTCTAAGTTTCTCCTCAACAAATAACCCCCCCAAATATCTACATTTCGCGAGCAACATGAAAAGTCATTAAAGAACAGGCTTCTACTGAGCCACCCGACATACCGATGTCTCGGCTGATTCCTCTATCCCAGTTCCTTAAAAAGGAACTCCCTAGAGCTTGCATGTGGGATTGGGTTTCCTTCACTGCTATGTAGGTGGTGACAAGACTCACTGTGTTTATGTTCTGGATTACTGCCTCTTGGCTGTATGACAGCTCCATGAATCTCTTGTAATTATGAAGAATTATAGGCTCTGAGCTCAGCAAACATTGTCTTACCCTGCTCCAAAGTGAATACCATTCTTTTTATCATTTTTTTTTCATTAGGAGGACAATTTTAGAAAGTAAATGCAAACAAAGGCTCAACCAAAGTGACAAATATATACCAGTGCTATATACTTACTGTTTAATAAGCTTTACTAATCAATTATGTTCAGTGGTGGGCGGGGTTCCACTAATCCATTAACCACTAATCAGCGACGCTAACGTTTTTGAACTTGAACTATTTGAACTATTTTATTAGCGGACCAATTAGCTTCCACTAAATTTAGTTCCGCTAACTATAAATCCACAAAAAAATTTTCACAGGTCAAGTGGTCAAAAAAAACTGTAAACCCTACAATCATATATAATTGTTCCAGTCTGCTACAAAAGACTATCTGGCCTGCTGTTGGCTGACTATTGTAAGCACAAGACATGATTAGTCTATAACTAGGCTGTGCTAAATGTAAGTTAATGAAGATTAAGTCTGGGATACCTTGAACTAAGCAAAGAACAGCACCCTATATCACAAAACTGGATCTAAGGTATGGACCTTACCTTCATTCACTTTAACCCGAACTACCTTAATCCGCCAAGTTACATGGCCAAGCAAGAAATCTATAGACCAATAAAGAGTTGAGACCGTCCTTCCTAGTTCTGGGTAAACGGCGCCATGTTTTTAGTGGTTTGTTGGTTTGGCTTTATCAAAATGAACTTTGGAGTTAGCAGACTAGTGGTTATCGAAGCTAACTTTTTGATTAGCTGTGTCCCTCACTGATTCTCTGGTTCCAGTCTGGTTTCAGACTGCTCTAATCAAGTCAATTCAAGTTTTGTTGTGTCAATATTATATGTTTCAAATAGGCATACAATGAAACAAAATGGATTTTGTCTGAAACTATAAAAAAGACAACATAAAGCATGGAAGGCAATAATGAATAAATAAATAATTCCGTGGAACCAGGGAAACTGCATTTCTATCTTGCCACTGTCCTCATTAGTCCATAAATAATGGCATTATTTTTGTGTTTATTGCTGACCAATGTACTCAAATGTCAATGGCAAATGTGTTAAATATGTCTTGGCCTGAGTAATACACAAGTAATGCTGTGCTGTTGCTGTGCCCCCTAATGGCAAAGTCGGCACATGATTTAGGTATTTGGGTAAGTGGGTCCAGGCTTTTCAGGGCACTGGGACATACTATATGTGTAAGAGATCGCAGTGAACAACAAGCCAAAACAGCTACAAACCCACGAAAGGAAGCGGCAACAATTTGGTGTCTGAGTACAATATTATAGTGCATATAATTCATAGTAATGTATCATAATATAACAACAGGCAGATACATTAAACAGCATGTGTAATGGGTCTTGACGAGTACATTAAATGTTTATCGTCCTGAAAAATGTTCCGTATACACTAAAGAAATCCAGACCTTGGGGACCCGTTTTTGCCCAGTAGGGAGCTGGGAGGGAGCAAAAATGTGAACTGTTTGGCAGGGAGCTGGGAGGGAGCAAAAATGTGGACTGTCTGGGAGGGAGCAAAAATGTGGACTGTCTGGCAGGGAGCTGGGAGGGAGCAAAAATGTGGACTGTCTGGGGGGGATCAAAAATGTGGACCACCTGCAGGTCCCCGAGGACCAGGTTTGGAAACAGTGCTGTACA
>JAODKL010000021.1:15667771-15684280 GCA_026780765.1 Petrocephalus schoutedeni | reverse complement strand
TTATTAGCCCCTGTTTATTTTGAGATATACATGAAGTGCTGGGCCAAGCTGCTTATCGGTAATGCAAACGGGGCAAAGAGTTTGGAAAAAGTTACTTCAGCACTGAGAAATGCTTGTTAGTGGTTATAAAAAAAAAAACTGCAAACCCCATAAAGGTGAAGAATCCAGTCAGAAAGGGTCCCTGACAGGTATCCATGGGAACATGACCATTACTCTGTCCCCCTAGACCACAGGATGTTTCCAGGTTTGTACGTCAAGGCCAGGCTATGTGATTTACTTTACTGAGTGCGCCTGGTTACTCACAGAGTTTCTTTAACCTTGTCGCCTGCGACTCTCCGCTAAATTTTCCACCAATTTACCTTCACCTTGAGAATTCACACACCACCCTGTGCTGAGCAGCAGACCTGGGCTGTGTTCCATCTCACCCCAAAATGAATCTTTCATTTCTGAAAGCACTGCACCCCACCTTACACACTGCAGCTGCAAGTACCCCAATTACGGGCTACAGATACATTATCAATTTCTCTCTCTGCTATTTTATCAATTACACATTTATTATAAATTGCATTATTAAATTGTTCAGTATTTAAATTATATGTCTATTTATATGCCCTTTAATGCCATAAATTTCATTACAAATGAATCTAATTGGAATATATGGTACTGTGCAAAAATCTTAGGCAGTCAAATAATGTTTACACTTTTTCTCAATTGCTTAAACTAAATGTTTGAACCATGGCCGCCGCCGTCAGTATTGCCAATATTGCTGAAGTAATACTACTGCTCAAACAAGTATTGCCTAGCAATACTACTTTTTCACAGAACATATGGGGTTTACAGTATTGGGTTTAAAAGACTTGCGCAATAAAAACCTAATTTTATGCAGTGAAGAATCAGATTGCATCTGCTGCCATATACGAAAACGTTAGACTTTATCAATAAACTATATAGGACACGCAGCACCATTTGAGTCCTATGCCTGCCGCGATGGTGTGCATGCCCTGTGTTAGAACGCCCACCACAGCTCGGAAGGGCGACACATCTACCATGCGACCGGCTAGACTTCAAATCACAGCAAAATGTGAAGTGTCTCACTTACTCAGCTGTTTAGATATTATAATTGTGATACCCGCTTTAACAAGGGTTCATGCTTCTTAAATACCCGATAGAATTTTTGGTTCACCAGGAAAAATATCTGTGGAAGACTGTTACATTGCAGCCATATAATGCATAATTTATGTTAATGAGTCATTTAACTAATGCATGCACCATACTGTGCTTGGCAAGAAAGTGTGGCAATACTACTGTTGCGCTGGTGATGGTATCTACCCGCGTGCTTTGAGACGGCAGCTGATAAATGCTCTGTAAATGTATGGAATGGATTGCAGTGATCCAGCATTGTTAGATGTCAGAGACATTGAAACGTGAATCTTGTGTTTCACTCATTAACCATTCACACATAAACTCCAGCTTTCAGCTGAAACTGCCAGTCCTTAAACATATTTATGGCAAAGTGGCAGAACTAAAAAATGTATGATTACTGAATATGGAACACGCAGGTATGCAGGGTGGTTTTGTGAGTGGTGGAGGGGGTCAGAGTACAATTACCATGTAAGCAACCATAGCCCACGCATTTCTGGGGCTGACTGGAGAGCATAGCCTAAACTGTGGCAGTCACAGTATCAAGATTAATATATTTGCTCTAAACAAAGAGACTATTCAACATTAGCATAGATGCAAACAAATGGTAACACTATAAAACCTACCAGGAATTTTGTCTGCTCTCCACAAAGTCACTGATATCTTGCTGGATGACTACATGAACACCACCTTGCTTCAGTTCTCAGACCTCTCCTCAGGGACTCCTCAGCCATTCCATGTCTTTGTTAAACTTCTCCACCAGCTCACTTAATTAACTCAATTAGTTAAATAACTTAATGAGGTATTGATTAGCCAAACTCAGCATGCTAGCAAGACTTTTGCACAGTAGATATTTGGCCATCGCCCCCAGTACAGCCAGACCTCCGTCTCCTCAGTCCTCCAGGGATGAAGGTTATGCTGATTCTGGCTCTGCTTCACTTCTTAATGACATTCACAGATTAATTATTCAGACTTTAGGTGGCACACCTCTGTCGCACATAAAAGGCAATATAGTTATTATTGGGAAATGAGACTTTGGGTCCTACATTAGTCTGTGACTAGCCTACTTAGTGAACCGTGGCTCCCTCGCACTGTCCTTCGTTCTGATTAAACCACACAGGCAGAAGGCGCCGCAGGATGCCGGGCTGTAGCAAAGCTACGGAAACTCCGCCCGACAACCTGGCCATCATGCTCATGGCTCACTCTCATGCTTCTGGTGTCTGTCACAATGTTCCAGACTTACTTTGAACACACCAGCCATGTATTATTTACTGTGTGCCACCGATGTGTTTTCCAGAAGCTTAAAACATGCAAACCCTGCATCCTGCCACATGAGGGAGAGGTACTTTTAGAAACATGATCATCTAGAAAAAATTAAACTTTTTTTTTTGACGAAGTACAAGTGTAAACATGGACATGTAATGAGTCCAATGACTGGGGCTAGGAGCCCCTAATGGGGCCACTCCATAGCTGGTAAGAACACCTGGCGTTTAGGCTGTCTGTCTCACGACAAGGGACCCAAATCCAGAGCTAAAAGGAAACCAAAACACAAGATTGAGATCAAAAGCAGGGAGGTAAATGTAAGGACTAGAAGCCAGAAATGTATCCTGGGGGGGCAGGGAAAGTCAGGCACTTGTGCAGATGCAATGAAGTCAGTATCGTGCCCCGTTCATGCACACAGCGCAGGGGATATGGGTGATCTTTCACGTGGACCCATACAGGATGAAACTTTGACACTTGGGAAAAGGCTGGCATCACAAATGATCCGATATCAGGATGTGACGCAAGGGCGTGGCTGTGGGACGGGGGCGTGGCTCAGGTGCAGGGGCATGGTTGGGGGACGGGGGCCTATCTGCAGTGCAGGGGCGTGGCTGTGGGACGGGGGCAAGGCTGCGGTGCAGGGGCATGACTGTGGGACGGGGGCCTGGCTGAGGTGCAGGGGCGTGGCTGTGGGACGGGGGCCTGGCTGCGGTGCAGGGGCGTGGCTGTGGGACGGGGGCCTGGCTGCGGTGCAAGGGCGTGACTGTTGGACGGGGACCTGGCTGCGGTGCAGGGGCGTGGCTGTGGGATGGGGGCCTGGCTGCAGTTTCAATCAGGCAGTGAGGTAGCAGGTTACATTACAGATAAAGATGTGGATGAGGTTGTAGGTGTCAAGGTCTTACTGTATCTGCTCGAAATTGGCTTTAATAAATAGTTCCCAGAGTATAAATGGAATTGGCATCCAGTCCAGGGTGTTTTTCTGTCTTTTGTTTCCTGGGATTGACTTCAGGCAACCCTGTAATAGCTAGGAGGATAGATAGATGGATGGATGGATGGATGGATGGATGGATGGATGGCCGTTCCAGTATGGGGTACCTGAAATATCCCGTCAGGAGAATGTGGTGCAGTTTGGTTAATCTCTCCAGCATATTTGGTGAGAGGTGTAACTTCCCCAGCTGAATTTTCTATTTGCAAAATGTATATGCTTGTTTCAAATTTTCTATTTAAACTTTATTTCCAAGCCTTTTTTTCTTGCATACAGCAGCAATAAGCCACTGTGGCCTCTGCATTGTTTTTTTTTTGTCACTAATGATGTTTCTCAGCATTTTTCCCAGCAACAGCAAGCAAGGCTTTGTGACATTTATCCTGCATCGGGGAACGGGGCCTTCGGTTACTGCTGACTGAGCGAGCAGACAGCCAGGCCACAGGGGAACAGAGATATCCTTTTTAAAGGAGCCCTTACCTGCGGGGCAGGTTTTCCAGTTGAGGGACCATGCTGACAGTAGGTGCTTCCCGAAATTGCAGCAGAACAGGTAAAATGTCAAACTATGTCACGCCACAGTGAGAACGGGACATGGATGTCAGAAGAAATATTTCCCGGAGCGACAGAATATTTTTGGCCCGCTATGGAGTACCCGTGACATAATCTTGTGTACTTGGGATTGGTGTTTCCCATTAGAGTTTTTTGATCATTCAAAAGTTTGACGTTTCCCTGTTTGATTTTCTTTTTTGTTCAGAACCATCAAACCATCTCTTCCCTTACTGGAGTCATGTCCTGCCTGTGGCTCTCTCCAAGACTTATAGGCACAGTCAGAGGTCAGTGGCCACAAATCAGAATCCCTGCACTGCTGTGCTGAGGGTTAAATTATGTTATGGACATGAATTTTTCTTGCAAAAAAATCCCACTGTAATCATAGGTACAGACACAGCACTCTTTAAAAATGTCATTCCTGTTTCACAATAACGTATAAGCCACAAATTTTGTATTAAAGCAATATTCCAACAACCTACAGTGCTGTGAAACTGATTAAGGAATGTGCTTTGTCTGTTTATTCCTAATGAACTGTTTCTAGTTGGAATTTTATGTCAGTATGTATGAGTATTGTTTTCAAAGCAAAGTACATACAGTGACTTACTGTAGGGGGGCATGATTTTCAGTCATTGAAAGGTGCAGATGGGTCAGTAATGGATAACTTTTAATGTTTCCTGTTTTGTTTGCCATGTAACCGCAGTGTGTCTACAGGTCTTGAAGGATTCTCACACTTCTAATTCTAAAAGTGTCAGCGTTAGAGTTTGCTTCACTAACAAATAAAGGATAGAATTTTAAACCCAGGAAGCAAGTGGCGGTGTTGATTTTACAGTCAATGTCATCAGAGAGGAGATACTGGAGAATAGGCTACAGCTATCACTGATAGTAGAGTGAATCTTTTTGCATGACGAAGTATATTTTATGATTTGTGTTGGATGAGAGAATGGAAACTGTAGTGTAAATGCAACCAGAATATAAAAATCTTTAAATATATTTCTCTGCCACTTTAAACATGCATTAGTTTGTTTAAATGGATAAGACATGACCCTGTTGCTTGGAACAACGCATTTAGTGATTTCCTGCCTTATCGCTGATTCAAGTCATTGACTTTTGGTTTCACTTCTAAGCAGTGGCAACATAAAAGTGTTTGCTTGTGATTTCATCTTACTGTCCTGCTGCTCTCCTCCTCTCATCCCATCATACTCTTCTGCCAGTTGGTAATTCATACAGTAGCATCGTTCAAGGACTGACATATTGCATGGTGCAATTTTCCGATATTAAGTGTGAGGAAAAGTGAAGGACAGAGAGCCACACAAGTTGAAGGGGCCAGTAGTCAGGTGAGTGGTGGGTAATGCTGGCTTCCGAAGTCCACAGGTGTCATTTCAATTCTCTTCCTGGCCATTTCCCAGTTAAAGCACCAACCATCACACTGGCCTGCCTCTCAGAGAAATGATTTAGTTGAGCCATCAAACAAAATGAAGATCTCCTACCATTGCTCACACTGCACAAGTGAATTCATACGCAGTATCTCAGGAAGATTTTGATGGATTGTGCATATTGCCATTTTGAGGTATATGGACATCAAGTATCGAGATATTTTAGTTTGACACAAATATTTCACAATATTGTGTCTTTGTCACTTTTATCTATACCACTCAACTTATATCTCTCCAAGAGTGACACAGACATCAGCTGTGTTTTTACACAGAAAACAAGGTTAGGTGGGGGGTGAATCTGTGAATTTGTACGCAGTCCAAAAAAGGTTTTAGTTAAGTCTTAGAAATTAGATTAATTGCAAAGACCATGGAAAAGTGCAAAATGGGGTTCCCAAGCTATAGTGCAGACTTAACTTGGTGTCTGAAGTCAGCTAAATCAAAAGATATTTCAACACTGTACTCCAGTAGACTTAGTGCCTAAAGTAAACTCAGGACGTAAACAGTTTACCAGTCCTAGTACCCATATCACCAGCACCATGCATCTGGGCTTGTCCATGGGGTAAGGCCAGCTCAAACAACGAATTACTTCAAAAAAGCAGTCAATGTTTCCATGGGGAAGTTGAATACTTAGCTCTGCACTGTACCAGAGTAAATCAGCTGTCAGTATGCACTACCTTAATAAGGCGGTTAAGTTTGGAGTCTCAACAACACCAGAAGCACCTCAAAGCCCAGACCTTCTACAAAACATTGGCTCGGATGTTACCCGCAGCTATCCACTGCTGGCAACCAGCCTTCCACTTTTGTGATTTAAAAATATACAACGACTGAGAACAACAGCATTTTTGCATCCAAAACTGAAAAGCCTGAAGCTGTTTTCAGACGTAGACATGGGGGAGAAGTCGACAGTTGGAGAGCCTGGGTGGCTAGCTGAACAGGGCTGCATAAGCAGCATGAGAAACCCTTGTTTAGAGCGTATATCGGGCGAAAGTGAGTAGGAAGCATGCATAACAAAAAGACCCTTAATGAAAACAAAAGTCTCATTGATTTGATATAAATAACTGTAATGAGGCATGGATTGTCAGACCCATGTTAAACTTTATGACAAAGTATATATGAGCGTGGACATCCCTTGTCCTAATTTGCTGGTAAATTTAATTACGAAAAATAAATTAGCTGTCAAACCTGTGCCACAAAAATAATGCTCGTAGCACAGGTGTTGATTCTGCAGATGGGAGTTGCTAGCTGGGGCCAGCACCAGTATGCTGACAGACTGCTGCAGGTGGACACGCCACTATCAGCTCTCAGAGCCAGGTACATTTCCAGTGGCCAGCCATGGATACAGATGGGGCAAAAGGCTCTGGGAATGTGGCTGAGAATCTCTTCCCAGGAAATTCCGGAGGATGTGCCCCTGGAGGTACCGGTTACATTTGCATCTGTGGAAGAAGTAAGCCAGGCTGAGCTCCTTCATGCAGCTGCGTGGCGGAAGGGAAGTTAACCCCTCCAAACTCTCACTGAATGCACATTTTACTCCTCCAAACCCTAGTAACCCAGTGCAACCAACTTGTACCATTCTGCTCTATAAATTCGACATTTGCTCCTCGGCGAGAGGAGAGCGACCCATCGGGGCATATTGCGCTTAATCCGAACTGCTTAGCTACTAGAACCTGCTGGGAGAGAGGTGAAGTTTAAAATCTGCGAGCTGGCTGTGGTACCGCCGACCCAGAAAATAAATCACACCAGCCTACCGACGTCTAGAATATCCGGCTCCGAGTTGCAGCATGGCCACGTGCACAGTCCTCACATGGATGCTATTGTTTGTGCACTATGCTTGTGGACGAGACGTTCTAGAGTCAAGAGCAGCAGTGCGAAAAAAAAGTAAATAATGAGCTAGCCCTTTAGCCACTTGCCATCCAACTGACTCAGCAACTGTAGCCCTTCTAATAAAGGTGGAGGCTTGCTGTCTTTCACGCACAAAGGCTAAAGAGCCTCAGAGAGAAGCGTTGCTGCTTAAGGCTATCGTCAGCCGCACGGGAGGGAACGAAAGGTAGGGAGGTGTAAGTGGTATAAATACTCCCATCTGCAGAACTGAGAGATAGCAGCAGCAAAGCACTTTAGCAGCACACTCCCTGCAGGTGGACTGAACCCCACCTCGCTAATCTGCGGGTCACTGTGATAAGACAGGCTCTGGCTGCACTGACATGAGCAGAGCGATTTGCTATGTAGTACGACTCCATGCCTCACCGGGTTCACGTGTGGTACGTGTGTCACTGGGGCATCTCTGAGTGAACATTCTGAGTCAGGGTGAAATCAGGTGACAAGCCAATTCATTCACTTTACCTCTGCCTGATTGCTAATTAGGCATAGTTCCACTTTGTTATCTCCTGACCAGTGTCTGCTGTTTCCTGTAATAGGTTCCCAGAACCTAGTTTCCTATCTTACACCATAAAAACCAATATCTTGTTGTCCCGTTTCCCTTGTGCTGATCCCCCAAAAACATTTTGTCATCATTTTGTTAAACCTTCCTTCTCTCCGATCCCCAAATGAGGTCCCTATTCCATCCTCCCAACCCCAATACACCTGGTTTTGTTTGAACTCAAATGGAGTAATGTTTCATGCTATAGGAGCATTATTTAGTGGAAGACCTCCATGGGTAATGTTCCATAACAGCACTACAGCATCATCCATGGGAAGTCGCACCTTCTTCCAAAGCAGAATCTCTGGTGCCTGATAGAGATGGAGATGTCAACAAAGACTCACGTGTTCTATTTATGCTTTAAAATGCCCACAGTAGAGTGAAAACAAGGACGCTGGTGATATGAGGATTCACCCTTCATCACTATTGTTTTCCGTGTAGCTGGGCACATTTGAGAAGACAGTATCTATTTTACAATAGTCACCTTGTGTCTCTCAGCCCTGCATCAAGGACATAAATGCATCATGCTCAGTTCAATAAATGACGATGTTCCAGGCGATATAAAAAGACATTTCAGATCAATGATTCTCCAGTGAGTTCATCGCAACGCCTTTTCTCATTTTTGTTTCAGTGTTGGTGTTTTTGTGCTGTGACCAATATCAGAGAGGTCTGTTTTGAGGAAAGAGGTCTCATCATACATCAAGTTTTAATTAAGAAAAATAAATAATAAAATATAAATTAGAAATAATAATACAAAACACTATAAAAAAGTAGGATAAACACTGAAAGAAGTCTAATCCCATTGTTATGTAAGTAGTTTTCACTAAAATAAAGGCAATATGTCACTTGTGAGTATGTGCATTTTCATCCCTTGTGTTTTTGGAATAAAACAAATATTTCCAGCCTTTTGCTGAACTCTGAAAGTGGTTCTCTGTGAAAATACCTAAAATATTAAATAAACAATCATTATACAGTATTTAGATCACATAAATATAAATGACATAAAATACATAAAAATAAATGCAGATCATAAGTTCACCCCTTTTGTGGCCCATTTCTTTGAATGGGATTGACATCTTCGTATGACACAAGTCCTTCAGGCCCAAACCAGACCAACTGTTGTGTAAACTGTCGTGCAATAAAAAGGGCTGCAGTAGTAGTTTTGTAGTAAAACCTTCAAAAATAAAATGGATTATTCTGCACGGCGCAATACTGTTTCCGACTGTAGCAACTTTTCCCACCTGAACTGATCATTAAGTCCCATTATTTCCATTTAGGCCTCTGTTTGGCATCATTACCATGTAGTCCAAGGTAAGAACCTAAATCAAGACAGAGAGAGGTTTACAAAAGAGCCTTCCTCTTAGCTCACTCTGTCAGGATCCAACTCTTTTCATTCAAGACAGAAGGAGGTGGATGGGGCAGCCAGTGCTTGGACTGCCTGCAGCTGTGCTCGCTAAAAATCCACAGAAATGCCAGAAATGAATCCATCTTTGTCACAGGGTAAAGAATGTGATAATGTGTGGTAGGCATACTAGGGAAATGCACTGCTGGTTGAAAGGCTGCTGGTTTGAATCTCTGACCAGCAAGGTGCTGCCCCTAAGCACTGCTCCGTGGGCACTGAATGTGCCGCCCACTGCTTCGTCATTATGTCAGGTATGGGTGGAATGCCGAGGACACATTTTGTTGTTGTGCACTGTGTACTGCTGTGTGTAAACAATGACAATTCATCCTGTATTTAAAAGAATTGAAGGAAGATGACCCTTTGTAGCCTTTAGCAGCCGCACTAACACATGTGCACAGGAAATGCATGCTGACACATGCAGACGAGATGCTGTCGCATATTGAAAATGCCTGACTTACTTGCTGCAGGTTGGGGACTCTGGCATCAGATCCCCAGCCTTCACGGGAAAGGTATGCAGAACAGGATCTTTCCTAAGTCAGCTGTAGTGATTAATCTACATAGCAATCAGTGAGGCGAAAGCAGTGAGTAAACAAGATGCCACTTGTGGCGCTTGTGCTGATTATTTAAGTCGCGTTGATGTGCGGAGCGAGCAAGAGTACCGGAGGGGAAGGAACATAGCATGGCTGGGAATGCGGAGTCAGAGACATCCTTCCGGGGTTCCAGGGGGGGGGGGGGGGGTTCTTTTTATTGCTTTGCCTTATTTACATTGGGAAAGGGGAGAGATGAATAACCCACGCCTGGCAAGGGCGTAAATACGACAGCGCTCTGAGCAAAAAGACAAAAAAAGAAAAAAAAAAGAAAAAAGGAAAGCTATTGGTTTTCCCGGTTCACTTCTGCCGGTGTGAAAGGTCCTGTTTTTGATTGATTCCCTGGCAAAAGGACTACATGAAATAGGGATTCCTTAAAGCCCCTACTGAGAGTGTTAGACACTGTTAATCCCTGCCTTTCTGCCCGCAATGCACATGCCGCATTGGTGTTGGTACCATACGCTCCCTGCATCCTTGTTCTCTGGCCCTGCCTCGCAGTGGGCGGCCTGTTTCAGAGGACTCTGAGATGTACATCTGAGTCGGCATATCCCTGAGGCCCAGCCCCACCAACCTCTTCCATCCCCGCACCCACATCGCAAAATATCAGTATAATAGCATGACATATATTCAATGTACTTCCAGCTCCTTAAATGCGTCTAATCTACCCCCCGGTGAGGCTTCAAAATCCCCGGGTTAAGAATCAAGGTGCACATAGTGAGCCGCTTCGGTAATGGGGATTTAAGCAAACGCCTGCAAGAGACACACTCTGATTCATCTGTCGATTGTATGCAAAATGCCATCGATCGTTCGCCGCCATCGCGGGGTTCTTCAGTCACAGAGCTGGTGCTGGCAGTTTAGGATTTCCGCTGCCCCCACCCCCCCACCCCACCTCACCCCACCCTCATGAATCCCACCTCAAACTGACTGAGCGCCGCCAAGGAATTGCCAGGACTCGCTACCTCTCTCACTGCCCACCCTCCTTCCCTGCCCTACTTCTGCCCGTTACATCCAATGAGCTCCCATGGGGCGGGGGAGGGGGGGTGGGGGGGATTCCTATTGGCCAAACAGACCCCGTCATAAAAGCTCCAAATAGGCAAACAACGACAGAAACACCATTTTAGCTAATTAGCTGAGCTGGGAGATTCTGAAGTGACCCGACTGCTAACAGATTCTCCCAGCAGCAGCCAGCAAAGCAAAGACACAGAGCTGTATTAGGACTTGCTGAGGCAGAGCTTTCACATATGTCTGAAATAAGGTGTGACTTTTATGAGCAGAAGTTTATAACTTTAAAAACCATAAACAAAAGTTGTCGCGGTTTATGAGCCCTCATGGCAAAGTGAGAATTGAAGTGATACATTTCAGTATATTTGCTGTGTATTACCCTTTCCCCATTAGCGCACTGCTGTCAGGGTTGCCAGCTTTGGTCAGCTGGCTGAAGTGAGATTTTCAGTTTGAGACAAGTCTGCACGGACAATTACATATACTATATGTAACAGTTTTATTACCTTGTAAATAGTCTGTAGGGTTTGCAAATTGCCCCAATGCTTTTGATGTGGGTTTACAATGGAATTTATATAGATTTACTGTAAGATTTCCTGCAAAAGCGTGATAGTCTATGACAGGGGTGGGGAACCTGATCCATGGAGGACCGGTGTGGGTGCGGGTTTTTGGGATGACCTCTCAATCAGCCAATTATAAAGCATTGGGCCCAGCTTAACAGGGGTGGGCCTGCCCCCCCCCAAATCACAAGGCTAGCCCACCCAGCCAAGAGGGGGAAATTTTTTTTTTATATGAAATTCCCCCCCCCAAAAAAAAAATCCTGGCCCACCCTGTTATGGAGAGCTGGAGCCAAGCCTGATTGGTTCTCAATTCCAGTCCTGAGGACCCACTCTTATTGGCTGATTGAAAGGTCATCCCAAAAGCCCGCACCCACACCGGCCCTCCATGGATCAGGTTCCCCACCCCTGGTCTATTAGTATGAGTGTCTCATCTAGATTCGTGAGAGCTGGCAACCCTGCTTCTTTGCCAGCAGTGCATCTAGGGGGCTTCGGGGGAACCACATCCATCTGAACGGCGTCTTTACATAAGCAGGCATTTATCCCAGTTACAGGCTTCATTATCTTGCAATAACGTGAGAGAGGAAGAATCCAGCACAGGGACTAGTGCTCCCAGTCTCCAGGATTCGCTACTTTTTATCTTCCTAACTAAGAGAATTACCCGTCTAACATTCAGGGACCACTGCGCTTTTCTGTGATCAGGGATCTCCAGCCAAAACGCGTTTTTTTTCCTTAATCTAGGGCAGCTTTGAAGGAGCACAGGCGAGAAACTATAGCTAGTGATGTTTGACTTTTCCGGCTTTACTTGCAGTGCCGTTTGGATGGCTAAGTGTCTCTTTGTTGTCTCCTTAAAATGGTCCACAAATTTTTTTTAAAGAGTTTTTAAATTTCTCCCATAGGCAAAACTTCCCGTTCCACAATATATGACAGATTTTAGGCTGGATGATGTCACTGTGCACCATCCCAAGTCACCCGACCTGTCTTAACCAGATTAACACATTTCGAAGACCTTAAACTGTCATGCCTTTACATTTTGACCTCTATTAAACATTAACCATCCATCCATGTTCAGAAACCACTTGTCCTATTCAGGGTTGCGGGGGGGTCCATAGCCTGTCCCGGAAGCTACAGGCCCCAGGCAGGGAACAACCACCAGTCACACACACCAGTCACTCACACATACTGACCTTATGGCAATTTGGTACCTCCAATTAGCCTCGACATGTTTTCAGACTGTGGGAGGAAAGCAATGTACCTGGAGGAAATCCCAATTACACACAGAGAACATGCAAACTCCACACACAAGTAACCCTGGCAGAGCCTTGAACCGAGGTCCCGGAGGTGCGAGGCATTGACAGTGGAATAGTTTCAAGGTTTTGATTTGGACAGGACACAGCACCATACGTGATCAGCTGTGGATACACAGGACAATGTATGGCTTGTGGTGATTATCTGCTGGGCAATACCTCATTCTATTGATTATTTAGCTGTGACTTTCGGGGCGAGGCAGAATTACTGTACTGTATGTATAAATTCTACAGGTATTCATATTTAGCACAAAAAGAATTGCTGAAAGGAATGCTGGTTATTCATTAAAATGCAGTGAATTTTCACACCTGACCATCCTGCCACCTCTTTGCCATTGAAAATCTTTCGACCATCAGGAATGATTTCATGGTAATAGGCTGGAAGCAGGGGCCTAATGAGCTGTGCTGTGATGGTCAGACCTTTGGCTTCTGCAGCAAACAGCATCCAGGTAGCCCATGCCAACCAAGTCAGGAGTCAGGTCCCCTTCCGGAACACTGCGCCGTCCTGCACTGCCCTTGGTGTATCACTGTGGAAGCAGATGTGTGTTCATGGCAGCTTGCGGAAACATCCCAAAGGGTGACATCAGTCTGTCCTGGTCTGAGGGTCAGTTCCAAGTATCTACAGCCCAGGATTCATCCATCTGTTACACAAACCACTGTAACATTGTGGAAGAGCAGTGGGTTACCTGTACCCCATACGGCCCCTTAATATAGCCAGAGAACACTCCAGTATAATTATAAATATGCAATTTTTTTTCCCCATAAGAACATTTCATGTTATTACTCACTTAGCACACTTGGTACACTTAAAAAGAGACAAAACAAAACAAACAAACCTCTTACATTTGTTATCTTGCTTGCTGCTCAGAAGCGTCATTTCACAAGATCCCGCTGCGTGTTGTTGACAGTAAGTTACACGCCATCCTTGGAAGGGCGAGATGTCCCACAGTCTGCTGGTGGCTGCTACAGGGTGCGGCTTCATGTATATTATGTCAGACTATAATACCCTGACCCAGGGTCACCAGCTTTCACACATCAGCCGTGACACTCACACTTTCAGAATCTCACACTTCCACAAGAAACCCTGCAGACTATTTACAAGGTATTAAAACCAATACATACATGTAAATATGTGCATGTGTGTGCAGACTTGTCTTTAATGGAAAATATCACGCTAGCCAGCTGACCAAAGTCGGCGCCCCTGTGTCACTAGAGGCAGACAGGAAGCACGGAACACCCCAATGTGCAGAAGAACAGGAACTTTATTTAAGTGCCTAGGCAACCAAAACCAATGGGGCAGTCCAAGTCACAGTCAGAGGGAGAATCAGGGTCCGAAGCCGAGGGGGGCATCTGTCCGACGATGAGGCGCGAGACAGGAAAACCAGGCGAAGGGAGGAGGCCGGGGTAGGAGCAGGCAGGATCGAGACAGGGAGGCAGACAGGGACCTGAACAGGAACAAGCAGAGTCAGGGCAGGCATTGACCAGAACAGGAACAGGCAGGGTCAGGGCAGGCAGGGACCAGAACAGGAACAGGCAGGGTCAGGGCAGGCAGGGACCAGAACAGGAACAGGCAGGGTCAGGGCAGGCTGGGACTGGAACAGGAACAGGCAGGGTCAGGGCAGGGAGGGACCAGAACAGGAACGGGCAAAGTCAGGGCAGGCAGGGAGCAGAACAGGAACAGGCAGAATCAGGGCAGACAGAGAGCGGAACAGGAACAGGCAGGGTCAGGGCAGGCATGGACCAGAACAGGAACAGGCAGAGTCAGAACAGACAGGAAGCGGAAAAGGAACAGGCAGAGTCAGGGCAGGCAGGGACCGGAACAGGAAGAGGCAGGGTCAGAGCAGGCAGAGACCGGAACAGGAACAGGCAGGGTCAGAGCAGGCAGAGACCGGAACAGGAACAGGCAGGGTCAGGGCAGGGAGGGACCAGAACAGGAACAGGCAGAGTCAGGGCAGGCAGGGACTGGAACAGGAACAGGCAGGGTCAGGGCAGGGAGGGACCAGAACAGGAACAGGCAGGGTCAGGGCAGGGAGGGACCAGAACAGGAACACGCAGAGTCAGGGCAGGCAGGGAGAAAGCAGGCAGTGCAGAGACTCAGTGGGCAGGACAAGAGACAAGGTCAGAGAAACGCTCAGTACAGCTCATAAGGCAGCGATACTTCGCAACCTGCTCCGGAAAGCTACTTCCTTTTATATCACTGGAGGGGCAGGGAGTCAATTTCCTACTCCCCACCCCTCTGGGCGTGACACCCCGATGTCCTCTCCTGAGCGATACCTCGCTTGAGTTCATGCTCCCCACAAGGCATGCTCCCCACATTCTGCGGTGAGTATCGATTCTGCTTTGTGGTTGGGGGCCATCTGCTCGAGTGCTTCAGAAAGAAGGTAGCTGCTTCTGACTCATTTTCTGCTGTCATTATGGCAATTATACTATTAGGTCTGATTATGGGGTGGCGCAGTGACTCAGTGGGTAGCATTGTGGCCCGGGACAGGATCCAGGCCCTCCTGTGAGCCTGATATGTTTAAGTGGCTAGAAGATGGATGGGGCTTCAATTACAGCTAGTGGGAGCTGCATCATCTGGTGTGACCTTGGTATTCATCATGCCACTGGGGTTTTATCCCCCACTGGACCAAGCAGTGGACCAGCTCGCATGGGCCCTTTGCCTAACAAGCTGTGCTGTGACATTTAGCTTTCCGGAAACGAGTGAAGCTTCATCCTTACATTATATGTATTTCCTTTTCAAAGTGTTAGGCCCCACTAAAAAGTCCCCACCAGAGAGTTTTTTAAGAAAACAGACAAAACTAAACAATTAAGAGTTTTCTGTCCTGAATAACAAGAGGCTATAACAGACTGGGCCTTCCCTAACCCTCGATAAATGCTCTCTGCTTGCCTGGGCTCTGAAAATTTGCCCTGACGTGAGTAAAAAATTGATTTATATTTTTTTGCTATGTTTTCCAGTGTTTCCAGGTATAAATATTGTTGTAGGTAAGTCACAGAAATCCAGCATAGTTTAATCTCCATTCCAGATATAAGTTTTATTTCATAACAATAAATATGACTGAAAATCTACTTCCCTTGAAACAATTGCTTGAACTATGATCTTTATAATATCATGTTTCACCCTTAACAAAATAGAAAAGAAATATCTTGACGGGGGAATATGACAGAGGCAGTACCCTGTCCACCCTCTTTCTCGATAATGGTTTTGTATATACAATTTAAGGAGCGCGCAAGGATATATTCCAGAACTTTCTGTTTCCCTAGAGTCAGCGTAATAGAAATTCCAGGAAAATTGGGGATCTGGCTGGCATCAGGAAGAGTACACCCAGCCAATCTGAAGATGATGCTCTGTTGGGGTCTAATAAATCATTTACTGGGTTGTTTAATTCCTCTTGGATTTACTTACTTTAATCCATGGACAAACACTCTTGCCGGACTGAGAACTTCCATTAGCATGTCAAACTGCAACACAGGGCTCATTCTCACATTTCCACTAACGAACTACCTGCAAACCCAGCTCCGGAACGTAGGAGGAGCAGCAAGCGGCACATGCTCCTGGCTCCGAGGATAGCACTCTGGCCTCGCACCTCCAGGGTCGGGACGGCAAAACTAAATGTGTGTGGATGCCCCCCCCCCCACCACAAGTCCACAGACTAGCAGTTTCTGTGTTGCCTGGTCATAGATGCAGGTACACAGATGTATGGGCTTTCGAAAGGATTTGGCAATGGGAATAGGGTTCTGTTTTCTCGCTGGACTGGAAATCAGACTGATAGGCCCTGATACCCAATCTCAGTCCTAATTTTAGTCCTTTGAAACTGACCACAAGCCCCATTTACAGTAGCATACTTGTTTGTACCCCAGCATGCCGGCTAGCCACACCAGA
>JAODKL010000021.1:15606912-15620896 GCA_026780765.1 Petrocephalus schoutedeni | reverse complement strand
GGGTTGTTCCCTGCCTCGTGCCCATTGCTTCCGGGATAGGCTCCGGACCCCCCGCGACCCTGAACAGGATAAGCGGGGTGGAAAATGGATGGATGGATGGATGGATGGATGAAAACAGAGAAGTACATTCAGCTTACCGCTCATCACACGGTGGAAACCCCATAGCAGAAACCCAGACGTGTCAGAGAATCTGCAGTTAGTCATCGTGGAAGAAAAAGGCTATTGGTCTCTTCTTTAGATGTTGATGTAGATGTTCGATAAATATCATTTTTAAATATCAAAGAATTCAAAGAGCCCCTTCAGTCATGAGAGCACACAGTGTTTAATAACTTCAAAGTAATCCACATACCCTCAGCTTTTTCCGTAAAAAGGTGGCAGTTCCTCTCGTTTTAATTAAGCAAATGAGCGCATGTACTGGAGCTAAGCTCTCGAAAATGGAAACAGTAACCGGTGTTGACACTGCGTAATCCGAATTATAAGCCTACTGTTTCTGATACCCAGTGATTACTTTTAGATTAAAACACTATTATTCCTTTTCCTGGCATTTTAAATAAAACTTGCAACGTGACGCATAATCATGTGTTTAAAATTAATAGTTTTTCTGCTATTGTGCCTTTAATGAGCTTTCATAGTGATCGGGTTGCACACAGAAGATAACACTCCTATTAAGCTTTTTATAAATCAATTTATAACTGAAGAAAGAGCTCAGCTATGAACTGTCAGCTGCCTTTGCGTATTAGGACTATCTAATTGCATGAAATGCAATAGCCCTGGCTCATTGAGGAAATGAACACGGGTGCCAAGGAAAGCATTGAAGGTTGCCTGTTGTTCTCCAACCCCCTATCATTTTAGCTACACAGTTAAAGTCATCCGTACAAGTATCTCTGTCTCGAGACAGAGCTTCGTTGGCTCAGAAAATGGCCTCTTTGACAGGGACGAGCTGTTGTACCCTGAGGAAAGGTCTTTAATACAAGAATATTATATTTCAGATACCACCATAAAACTATAAACCATGTACTTTGCAGAAATCTGGTGTCTCATAGTGGACTGCAGTGCTTCCCCCAGACTGTGGGCTAGCATCTCTGGTACAACAGAGAGCCAGAACCCTAATCCTCGCTCTTACGGCGACAGTCTTCAGTTAAGATGTCCCCTTTTTCTGCTGAGTAACGTTTTCCTGCTAGATGGAAATCAATTCTGCCTCCTCGCTCTCTGTTTTTCTTCATCCCTGCTGCAGATACCATGAGGCGATTGCCCAGGCTGGCTGCATTGATTGCTCTGCATAGTCCTCACATCCCCCATGCTCATGATTTATACTGTTTGTCATGTCATAATTCCGGGGCCACCACCCTGGGTTGTCATAAACCACATTATTTATCGGCTGCTGAATACACATCATTATGTTTGAGATGACTCGCTTCCTGGCTTTCCTGTGTCAACACAGACACATCTCGAAGCCTCTTCCATATTCTCTGCTCTTACGGGTCCTTTGAAAGGAAACAAAATGGCTGCAGCCAACTGGAACAAAAGCTTTGATCGTCAGAGAACTCAGATCAGACTGCAGCGTCCGAGGCGGTGATTGAAAATTTGGGGTGAGCAGTATCTGGGGAGATGAGTCCCTCTTTGCCTACATGGTCGTGTTGTGGCAGCAGCGTGTGATGCAGAGGGCGTGTAAGAGGAGAACATCCGCGGGATTTCCGTGGTCATTACTGTAAACATCTCGCCTGAAGCTCTCGCATTGCCCCCTTCTGGACAAAGGTGCCCACGGGAGAAATCGAAGCGGCCGAATGAGAAATGGGACTGTTGAACCTCAGGTCTCCCTCTGAAGAAAAAAAGAAAAGAATGAGAATGAAAGAATGAAAAGGAAAAGACGGAATGAAAGTGTCTTCATGAATTTTGGGTTCATCAACATCTTTGTGTTCGAGAACTACTGAGAGTTTAATGGACAAGTTAGGAAAAAGATTATAATTAACTGACAATCAGCGAGGCCTCTCCACCCATTGCCACCCTAGAGCAGCAACGTGAATATTCGCTATATGAAAGTGTTCCTCCTAATGTGTTCTTCCTAAAAGGCCAAACTCCCTATAAACCAAGGCCGGTATGTTTCCTACAAGCCTTTCTGGCACTTAAATGAAACACACCTTCAGGCTAATGTAATATATTCCTCTGCAGTGCCCCCCCATGAGTTACCATGGCAACCAAGGAGCATCTCTTGCACCTGGCTAGAGACAGGTGGAGCAATTGCATGCCCAGGATTCTCAGCCACCCTCCAAGTGAGCAATTAAACACTTAAAAGCTGATTTTCTACTCCATCCCACCTGGAGAGAAAAGACATTCCTGGTAAAAAATTAGCGGGTGTGGAAATTTTGTGGTGGCGAGCCTGGGGATTAGACTTCCATTGGGGCGCGGAGGAACAGTGTGGGAAAAGGCCCGCTCTCACAGCAGGCCAGACAAAGTCGCATTGGCATTATTGTCATCAAGTCACCTCCAAGTGGCATTGTCACGTTACGAAGCTGTTGTGATGAAGTGTTCATGTACCAGCACTAATATTCTTCACTCAAACGTCAAATTAACTTTAAAAAGTGTATTTTACCCCGAATGGGAATGAAGATATCCCGGGCAATAGCTCCATGCTGAGATGTTAGCTCCTCTCTGGGCTGGATGTGACAGTCAGGATGGTGTTCTTTTAGCCGTCGTTACTGTACGGAGGAGGGTCTGAATCATACGCAGGAGGCTGTGGGGCGGGAGGGGGGGGGGGGGTGCTATTCTGTACTTTGTTGCATTTTTTTACCTTAATTTTAAAGTTGTCTGTGGTGGAATTTAATGTGACGGCTTTTCAGATCCATTTCTTGTCAGGTTTACGGACGGGCCCCAGTTCCCATTAAACCATTCAGCCGGAATTGCTTGTCTGCTGGAGATGAGACCCGCTGGGCGAGATGCAACATATCATAAGGATGCTCCACGCTGAGCACTTCTGACACGTAATGGATCGCCCTTGCGGACAGGGATCCGTGGCCACGAGGTTCCCTCCAGGAACCTGGCATTTTTCGTTTTTTTTTTTTTTTTTTTTTAGTTCATTGCATTGGGAAATATGCAAATAAAATAGACTGTAAATATTCCTAAATGCCTGCCAGCAGGGTAATAAAGTCCCTGGAATTGGTGACGTGCCCGTCCTCGCTCTGCCAGGAGGCGCTGTGCTCATGACTCAGCGCAGAGCGGACAGCGTTATTAAAATGATGCACAGACGTCCTCTGCGGTTTGATGGGCCCGTGCTGCCCTGTGTGACGGGGGCAGTATGGTGCACTCTTTTAAAAAAGTGTCAGCCGCGGGATGTTTGCTTTTCATGCCAAATATCTCTCAGGAGCCCGTCCCAAGATTTTCTGTTTCATTTTCAGGGCGAGGTCTGGCTGACGTAACGCAGTAGGCCTGGCAGGAGGGGTAGTGGGTAGAACCAGAGACCAGAGCTTGAGTGCCTTTTCGCTGAGCTTTAGCCTGAATTTCTGCAGGAATTTCAGGTGCCTAAATGTTTGAGAGAATCGAAGTAGGTTTGGGAATGGGGGCGGCCACGTGAAAGATCACCCATAACACCTAAAGACACTGAAAGATCGCCGTAGCGTTGGGCGAGGAATGAGGTGGGGAAAGCAGGAATATTGTCACTTCTTAGTGCCTCAGGTCCACAGTTACCATGAAGTCTGGGGATGCCAGGAATTCCTGGCTGACGTCCCTACACTGGCCTGCTGTTGGATGCTTGAGAGGGTCTTTGGTCGACAGGCAGGGTACTGAAGTTGATCCTGGAGAAGAATGTTGTGAGATAGGATGGAGTTTTGCTTCCTGCTGCACCAGAATAACAGAGCCAGAGCGTGATGAATCGGTGTCCTTATCCTCACCCCGGCCCCATCTCATTGTAGCCCATTCCGCATCCCTGAAGGCCTGCTTTCCTTTCTCCCCCGACTCCTCCCACCACCCCTGAGGTGTCACATGGTGCTGTTCACCAGGCCTCCTGGCAGACCCTAAAGTATCTAAATCTTTGTAAACTTTCTTTGGATGACCATGAAATAATTATCTTTAAATGAAACACATTTAAAGCTATTTAATAGGCGCACAAAAGGGCTCACAAAGATATTTTAACACACCCTCTGCGCCCCCCCCCCCTCCATTTTCCAGGCAGGAAGCTGAGTGATGGGGGGGGGGGGCATTTGCCACACAATGGCATGTGGGTTTATTGATTACGGGCAGGTTTGTGCCATAATAAACGCGGCCCCCTGAAGGCGGAGTGTCACCACTCGTCATTTTTGCCAGCGACAGCCTCCCAGGGGCCCGTCACCGCCTGCATGCCCACACTCCGTCCGGCACATCTTCAAAACTTGTAAAACCGAAGCTGGCTAGGAGCCAAGAAGATTAGTCAAACACACACACACACACACTTCCCCACATGCAGCGTGCCTGCAGCCAGGGTAGGGGGCCGGGCGGGTGAAGCTTGTAACCTAGAGACCACATGCAGCAAAGCTGTCTGTCAGCGACTCGCGTGCGAGCTGCCACAGCCCCGCTGCTTAGCTGTGCTCATGTGTTGGTGTTTGCACACTGCACATGTGCGGCGAGGCTTTCTGCTGAGCGAAGATGAATCTGCATGCAAAAGACATGTGTGTTAATATGATTCTTGTGTTAGGGATTATTTTATATTATATCTGGGAAACTTGGAAACCCTGTGTGTTCTTATGTAGTCTGATAACCTGAAAGGCTCCCTAAGTCACTTGCTAGATCGCTCCTGAAAGTATTATTCCACACAGAAGTTCTGTTCAGTATATTTTGGTCATCAGGCCTTGGTAAAATACAGAAGTCTGTAGAGAACATGTGTCAACTTTTTTCATTCTTTTCGTCGTCAGGAGTCGTGATCTCGAGATAACAAAAAGAAAAAAAAAGTTGACTGCATGTCCTCTACAGACTTCCATAGTAAAAGGACATCTCTAATAGAAAACAGTCACTTTATTTCTGCAGATTTCACAATGAAAATAAATGTACCTCAGCTTTCATTTTTGACTCCTGCACCTGCAGTCTTATGTCTGTGGTGCACAGTGCATAGTGTATCTGTGCATAGTGATGCCACATCTCCTGTTCCTGCTCTTTGATTGTCAGTGTCCAACTCTGATGGAATTTTAAAACTCGCCTTGGATGCAAAGGATTCCAAAGAGTTACCTAGAAGAGGATCATGAAGACCGTCGAGATAAGTGATCAGTGAGCTTCAGAAGGTCAGGTGTCTGAGTGGATGCCTGACCGGCCTCCGTATGACACCCTCTCTCCAGCCTCCGCACTTACACCGTCACCCACATCACTCTCCAGTCCACCAGGACCTGCTGCACTCACACTCCACCTGCATGCTTATTTGCTCATCCCCAACACCCAAGCCTTTCAGCTGAAGACGTAGGTGGCCCATACCTCTGTCACATGTTCCCAGCATGCACAGGGCTCACTGCAGACGCTCTGCTGCAGAACCTGCTGGTCATCTTTCTCCACTTCATCACCCCCTCGCATCAGAGCTGCGGTTCTCACATCGCGGCCCCCGCCACCCCTCCATACCACAGAGCACTCCCTAACCCCACCCCCGCCTACTTGCCTTCAAGATGCCTCCTGATGCCGTCGGTTCCTCGGCTGCCTCTTCATATTGTCACTCTGCTCCTTCGGCTCTTTGTCACTCCTGAAACCGGAAGTCAATTCTTCAACATCTCAGGTGCCCTGAAGGGGATTCTGTAGAAGATCTCCCCCAGCCTCATACCCCATGCTGCCTGGAATGGGCCCCAGACCCCTGTGACCCTGTACCAGTTCAGTGGTTAGAAACGGATGGACAGATGGTCTCTCTAAAGTTCACCAAATCACACATATAATAAATAATAAACAATAAAAAACATACAAATCCAGAAATGGAAGACTCACCTCTAGGGGGAGACATAGCTCAGCATATGACATTTAGATATTCCTGCCACCCTGACCAGGATTATCAGTTGGAAGATGGATGGATAATTGAATGGATGGATATCTAGAGATTTACAGCTCAAATATGTAGCATGCTACTGATTTATTCTTTATCCACAGTGGTGGCGTTTGGTTCGGTGCGTTTGAGCATGAGACAGCCAGCTCCTGAACAACCAAAAGTCATTCATAGGTAGGATGATCTGTGCACATCTTACTTTTGGAGCCTTCATGGCCAGTGCTGACACATGCAGACACACTTACAATAGCTACTTTCTTATTTATAGACCCTAAAACAAAGTTCCTAACAATAACCGGGGTTATCTACACGCAGCCAGCTCACAGATTGGCTTTTCAAATGGGTTTCACTAAAGAGGCTCATCGCCGTATCAGTCCAGCCTGCATTTTCAATCATGCATCATTGTCACTAATTACATTTCGCATGGGGGAACACAGTGCCACACGCTGCCCGCCGCTAGTAACTGCATGGAAAGCAGCACGGGTGGCGCTGAGTCACGGTTGTGGTTACATTTCAGATTGAAGTGCAGCGTGGCATGAAATGAACGTGGTGCTGTGCTGTCTGACCACGGGGAGTCAGCGGGTGGTACCTCAGCTTTACATATCTGGAGTTGGGAGTTTGCATCCCTCCTCTGCCCTGTGTGTGTGGGGCTTGCATCATCTCTATGCCTGGTTTCCTACAAAAACATACATCTAGGCTAGTTGGTGTCCCCGGGTATCCCATGGTGTATCACTGTGTGCATGTACCCTACCATGGCCTGTCCTGTGTTGCCTCCCCCAAAACCACGGCAGAAATAAGCAGCGAGGAGACGGACAAACGACTGCAACTTGTATAAAGTCTAATGCCGCTGCTATATTTTGTTTCGGTTGAATGCAATTTATGTTTCAAATCATTTCTGCATTTATAGAAATATATTCAATCATCAAAGCTCAAAACGTATTAAAATTGAATATTATGTAGGATTTTCATCCAAAGCCCCTCCTAGATATATAGTCTTATCTGGCTAATTTTGAAATTCAGAGGATGTTTACTGGCGACATAAATTACAATGATTAAACTCATTGATACGCGGATAATCCAGACATGAGGAAATGCCACAGTGGGGAAGAGCGCGATAGAAGGATTTGTGCAAAAAGAAGGTGCGTTATCAGCGGGATTTATATTCCAGGGGCGGATGGTGGCAAATGAGACCTCATACCAGCATCAGATTAAACAAATGAAAAAATTACCAATTTAAGGAGGAAGGAGGAGTTCCACAGCATGGTTTTCCCTCAATGGGGGGGGGTACTGTACTAAGGACACACAGAATGAGAAGGGGGTGGGGCCTAAAGGGCCTAAAGTCACCTTGACATACAGAAGCCCCTCCCTTTTCTCACAAACACTTTTACTTCTTGTACCATAAGTATTTTTTTTGCAGAAGCTTTTGAGAGCAGGACCAGCTAGTGTCCCTAAAGGAGTTGAAGCTAAGGGTCTTGCTGAAGAGCCAGATGGTGATATCATTACTCTACTTCCACGGGATTTGAACTAATGACTTTCCTTGGATGGACATAGACCCCCTAATCCCACAGAGCTATGCACGACCCAGCAGTATTAACACCTTTCTCCGATTATGAAAATATCTAATCTTCCACTGCCTAGCTGCTGTCATTTTTCACCAGTTCAGCTTCACACACATACAAACATCTCTGGATATATGGATAGGCTTTTAACTCGAAAGAAAGATTCTTCTGGAACTTGGTATGTTTGACAGACGGCTGAGTAGAGGTGTGGAAGGTGACAGAAGGAAGGCCGTCCACCATGCCTTAGCCGCAGACTCCCAAACACGAGGGTCTGCTACACATTGGCTGATTTTGGTGGCGTATGGTGATCCAAATCCCAGACATGGAAGCTGAGCCCCACTTGCCTGAGCAAAAAGTCCAGGCTTGTATCAGTGAGGGCTTCCATAAGGGCTGTCCAGCCTGGTTTATCACCTTTGCAACCTCACCGCCAACTGGGCCGTGATGGATTTGGATCATATGAGGCACCAACAATTGGCAAGAGCATCAGTTTCCGCGACAGGGTTTGTTCAGCTCGACAGGCATTTTGGGAGGTACCAAGGCTCATAACATGGTGATTGGACAGACGTGTCTGTCTAACGCCATCAGAAACGTGAAGGTCATTGTTGGTGCCATGTGAGAACTGCATGCATACGGTGGCCCTTAAGGACAAAAGAAAGAATGAAATTTCAAAGAGCAAATTACCACATTTGAATAATAAAACCAAATTGCAGAAAGCATAGTTCAGGGAGTTAAAAGCAGCACAGATTCGTATTGTCATGTCGTACTTTTCAGCGTGTTTTCTGGAAAGTTGTTCTATTCTCAGATTTCATTCTTTCCAGACATTACTATAGTTACCTGGCTGACTGCTCCATGCACTGGAAATATTTGGCATGTGAGTTATACTGCCTATCTGCTATGTACAGCCATCAAGAGCTATAGGAACAATATTAAAGTGAGTGAGAGGGCCGGGAGTGGAGAGCGGTCTGAGAGGTAATCGGTCCTCCATTAGATCCTCGTATAGAAAGAAACAAGCTGTTCTGCTGTTCCCCTGGTTGGAAGACCAGGTAACATCAATGTCCCAAATGGGACCTGTAACTCATACACCCCCTAACATCTGTTCAGCCCACAGAAATATTATTATTTTAACTTAAGATGACTTTATATGTCTGCATCAAACTCCATTTTCTCCACCTGCTGCAAAGAAACCACACTCCAATCTCAGAAACAGAAGGGATAGGGCAGTATTCATTTCCAGCAGACATCTGAAGTTGTGCGGCTTGTAAGCTCAGTTCTGCTCAGTGGAATACACTGTCGAGGCCCTTCACTGGTTTTCTTAAAGTGTCATTCATAGATCAATGATTCTAAGACTGCTGTTAAGGAAGGAAAATTCTATAAATCCTGGAAGAAGGGAAGTTTGCTTGCACTCAGGAAGATATTAAGTCTTTAAGGCTCCTTTAAATTGGGTACTAGGGGAATGAAGCAGAAACAAGGATTAGGTCTGGCATGCCTCTCAGTTTCTGATTGGTTAGCTGTGGAGTTCCCATAGTGGGAGTGGAGATAGACAAACTGAATAAGGGCCTGTGTGGCCTTCAAAGCTAGCAACTGAACTTCTCACAATTAACATGACATTTATGGGAGAGAAGAAGGTTCATTTGGAATCCTTTTTCATAGCTTGAGTGAAATCCTTGAAATGAAGGCATTTAGCAGTTGGGGTTTTGGATGCAATTAAAACACAATTTCACTGTATTTTGTTTGAATGACTCACCATTTGACATTAAAAATGTTTTGGTGATTCAGAAAAGCCATAACCTTGCACTACATAGTGGGTAGTGTGTGGCTCAGGGCCGGGGATTGGAAGATTGCTGGATTCAAACCCTAGTAGAGTGATGTCACCATCAAACCCCTGAGCAAGACCCTTAAACCCTGCAAATCCTGCAGGCGTGCGGGATGGTGGCTAACCCTATGCTCTGACCCCAAAAACCTACACTCACCTGTACAGTATATAGGATACTTCTGTGTATCAAGGAGATCAGAATGGGAAAAAGCCATATTCTGTAGGGGAAGGAATAAATTATCACAGGTTGTTTATTGTTTATTTTTTATGGCAGCACAATACTGGAAAAAAATTAATATTGTGATGTCTGAAATTTTTGTGATAAATATTGTAACATTTATTAAAGAAAAAATGATAATTGAAAATTTGCCCAAAATAAGCTGAATCCAAATTAGCCTACCAATACTACTAACTGTCTATTGTCTACCATTAGAATCAGTCAAAAAAGTAGTTGTAGTGTTGTTTGCTCTATAGTCTCTATGGAATCCAAAATATTTCCATACAGCAGAATGTGACCGGTTCTAATTTGCTTCTCTCCTTACGCATTCTTTGTCAAATTTCTCACAAATGTGCCACACTGTCTGGGAGTCCAACAGCAAGGACGAAAATGTTTATGATTGGTTCGGATAGCACACGCAGAGCTCATCCAAAAACAACCATTGTAAACTTGAATCATTTTTGACATATATTAAATAATCTCAAAAAGGAAAAATAAGTTTTAATAAGTTTTGTTTCCTATGACTGAGTTTAAAGGTTTTACTGAAACATTTTGATGGTCACTGACTATCGCAGTCCTTGCAAAGTGACAATTGCTTGTACATAACATGCAATGTCGATATTAACATCACACATCTTGCTGGCCTATCCCTGTCCCACTCCATATGTTTGTTGGCTTTTGCACATGAACATCTTCAGATATAACAGGCTTTTTATTTCAACCTAGCACCTTCTATCCTGCTTCTCAAACAGTGGAGGACTTAAAGGGAGAAGTTCGGGAACGACCAGTGAGGAGGGCCTGACATAAGTGGCCTGGTCCTGCCAGATGCCACTCTGATCAGCGATTATTTTAAACCCCAGAGAGCATTTTGTTCTCTATGTACGAGAGTTCTAATGCACAGCACTCCACCAACGTTTCAATTATCATTTTTTTGCTCAATTTTTTTTTTTTTGCTCAATTTTTTTTTTTGCTCAATTTTTTTTTCAGTCACTGACGAAACCCCCACCTCTAAGCTGGAGACCCTACACTCCTAATTGAAAGGAAATCTCCGCTCCTCCTCCTTCTGCCGGTCATCATGGATGCCTCAAGCTGCGTGCCTTATAGGCCTGCTCAGGTCTGCAGAGGAGCCTGCAGGTTATCAGTTTCTCCAAGACTTCCCTAAATCAAGCAGCGTGTCTCTCTACTTCACTCATTCTCCAGTGGCCCTGACACTGTACCTGGATGCTACTTACTGGCAAAAAAGAATGACATCAATCACAACATGTCTGCTTATAATCACTGAGCTGAGAGGTTAGCCATGTTCACAGGGACATTTTTTATCTTAAAATCCCATCCTATAATCACAGCCTGGGTACTTTCTTCATGTATATGTAAACAATTGATCAATTTCCTGTTCAGTTATCCCAATGCCTGCTGGAAACTGTGTTCACCAAGGGACATAAATAATCACATAAATAATAATAACAAAAATACAGTTCTGATATTTTATTTCCCTTTATTGCCCTTTTCACTGCAACACTTTATATATTTTTTTTCTTATGTGTTCTCTAATAACCTTTGCTTTCATCCCAAAAGCATACAGCCGGCGATTAGGGAAACTGGCACTACTGTATTGCTCGGACTGTGTCCCTGTGTGTCCTCTGCTTCGTGGCCTGTGTTTCCTGGCATAAGCCCCAAGCTCACTCCAAATCTGTATGGGATAAATAATTATGGAAGGTACTCAAAACCATTCAAAGTGTGAATGGGTGCACAGGTCAGGGAAAAAGCCCAGCTGTGTGTGACAATACATCCCCCAGAAGAAATCTCTCTGCATCCATGACTGCATCGGTCCATTTTGTCATGCCAAAAACGTAATGATAGGAAACAGCCATGTGAAAGCGGGGACGCGCTTGAAGGTAATACTGAAAATGATTACTTGGTTCACCGCTTTTTACCATCCTCAGGAGAGCAGTACTCCCAAGTGTGAGCCATACTGTACCCAAAGTGTCCGTTCGTAGGTTTATTGATCTGTTTGCACTGACCTTCGAAAGCTAATGTGGGGTTTATTATCCTTATGTGTGCTTTCCAGCAAAGGACACGTTAGTAAAACTTATTAGTCATGCACACATTTTATAGGAAGGCAGTAAAAACACTCTGTCTGGCAGATTTTTACCTGTAAGACACTTCTAGAGAATTAATTTGGTCGTTGTACTCTGCTTAACTGGTCACACGATACAGTAATGTTTTTATTTCCCAGTCATATCACTGTAACCATTTGTAGCATTGTCATTCCAGGCAAAAATCCATCCATTTTCTGCAACTGCTTGTCCCATTCAGGGTCACAGAGGGTCGAGATCTTATCCTGGAGGCTATGGGAACAAAGCAGGGAACAGGGTGGCAACCCATCGCAGGGTACACTCAAACACCATTCTCACCAATGAGCAACTAACTTGAACTTGTCATTATGTTGTGTAATGTCGATTGCATGGTCAAATACTTGCTTTCGTTAACAAATCCCCCTCTGCATTCAAGCTCTGACAGCCTCCACACAGGTTTGCTTCCTTTAATTAAATATTAGCGTAACGCTACTTCCAGTTCCTTCTGTTTCCACAAAATGTTTCTTCCCACGTCAGATGAGCGGTAAACATCCGTGCCACTCGTATTACATGCCGCGAGGTATGGAGATGCTGTCTTCCTAAAAATTACGGCCTCACACTCCGCGGCCTTCGTTATTACAATGCGCTTTGAAAGACTAATTACCGATGAAAGGCGTTTGTCGAAGTCAACGTGCAGTGTCTGAGGAGCCGTGTCTGTCCATCTTAGTCGCTGAACTGTGCTCAGTAATAGTTCTCCAGATTCAGTACCAAAAGCTTTAACCTCACCCTCTCAAGTCATCGCTAATCATCCTTAATGAGTCTGGTATCTCCTCGCAGCCTCCCAGCTCTGTATTTAGAATATATTGCTTTTAATCTGTCAACTTCAGCCAGCCACAGTCCTAAATTGTCTGTAATTAATGCAAGCTACTAAAAACCAATCGAGAAAGCCATCCATCTTTAATGTGCCTGAAGAGAGGTGGTTACGATTAATCTCTGACACAGGACACAGGTAAAGTCTACCGTTTAAAAACCACGCCTTCACAGTTATTCTCTGTGACAGTGCATGTCATAGACAGTGAAGGATTTGCCAGTGACAGGAGCAGAGCTGCGTGTCTCGTGTAAGCTAAAGAGCTTTTTCTATTCTTCTTCAGTAGCCGAATCACGGCCCACGTCTACAACCGGGCCCCAAATGAGCCGCGAGGAGGGGCTCCTCACATTCAGAGCCCGCCTGAAGCCCATTGCACCTCCAGTCGTCAAAATGTGTGCCTTCCAAAAACAGGAAAGAGGGGCTGCCGGGCGTTTTAAGTGGGAGGGCTTGCTTCTGCATTCGGGTAATGTGGCTGGTCCCTCCAGGCCTGTCAAAATGCCACGATGCCAGGCAGTCTGTCAAACAAACCCCAGAAGAGCAGCCTGACAACCGAAGGAACAGGATGCTGTTTATACGAGAGCAGTGTTAGCACCTGGGCCCCCCCCCGAATACTCAGACCTGGGAATGAATCCTCTTCTCAAATAACTCCTGACGCCGGACTGAGGAGCAAACTCGGCAAGTTATAGACCTGCGGCACGTGGCATCTGTTGCTCTGCATCATGGATGCAAAACCAAAGACTGCTTACTAAATCAAATACGGCATTAACTCAGGGCCGCTGACTGTCATCCATGTCATGTGACACTCACGCTTTCAGACTCTTATGGCGAATCTATGCTAAGCACTCAGGTAAGTTCCTCTGGGAAGGGCATCTGCCAAATGCTGTAAATGTATATTTTTCCATTATAAACCTAAAATTAGCAACATCATAAGTGTTGTGGTAGTTTGCAAGACCTACAGACTATTTGCGAGGTAATAAAACTGTTACATGGATGTAAATGTGTGTGCTTGTGTGTGCAGACTTGTGTCGAATGGAAAATGTCACTCAAACCAGTTGACCAAAATTGGCAGGCCTGAATAAGTGGAGTAACATCAGCTCACACGGTCACTTGGCCCTGGCTAACCAGACCTGCCCATGCTCTGATCACTTTGATGTGATACCAACATCAGACACTACACTCTCAGTTACCAGCTCTGTAACTCTGAAATATCAGTATAATTATCAAAAATTCATTATAATAAGTAAGAGAACTATTCTGTTAAAACATACACTAAGTAAAAAACAATAGTATATGCACAATATGTGTGTGTGTATATATATATATATATATATATATATATATATACACTCATCGGCCACTTTATTAGGCAAACCTGTCTAACTGCTCGTTGACGCAAATTACTGGTCAGCCAATCACATGGTGGCAACTCAATGCATTTAGGCATGTTGACATGGTCAAGACGAACCGCTGCA
>JAODKL010000021.1:15587104-15597844 GCA_026780765.1 Petrocephalus schoutedeni | reverse complement strand
AATGGAATCTCTCCATTTCAGTGTGAATGTTGCAGATGCTGTCAAAGCTGTATGCTTGTGTGGGGGACCTCCACGTTCCCCCACCACTCTCTGCCTGTGTGAAGGCTGAGATGGGCTGAAGTGAGGGCTCCTGCTCCTCGCCCTTTCCGGCGGCTTCTCTTCTGTTTCCTAACATGAAATGAAATTTCAGGACTTTTTGTGCAGAACGCCCCCTTGCATCTTCCCCTAATTATCCTGTTTGTTCAAATTCTGGTGTCAGGCATTCAAACCATGCAGTGGATGTACATGAACGTACATGAGCCAAGAATACAGCCAATTTTGCAGGACCACTGTGTTTGTATCATTCTCTGGCATGGGGGTGGAGTAGGGTCAGCTATGAATAATCTTGGGGGTGGGTCTGTATCTTTCAGTGGAATTTTACAGCCATTCATTTGATGGGACTGATGGATTCCTTCTGCTAAGTCTGTCATTTCTGATGGAGAACGTGCTTCAGCAGAGAGCATTCACCTTATATGCAGGGTACCGTTTCCATGCAGATAATGAGAGGGAAGAGACATCACCTGATTAAACAGAAGTAGAAATGTTAACAAGTAATGCTGCATCGACATCTGGACCGAACAACTCAATGCTGCCACCTGCTGTTGCCTCAGGTGATCCATCAGCAGTGTGTCTGGTGCCAAAGGCGCAGATTTTGTGAGAACACATGTAGCGCAGTCATTGGGTAGGGCATCTCCCCCACACAATGTGCCACACAATTTCCCACTCCACAAATCTGGCTCCTCTGTCATTAAACAACAGGGATGTGTTACATTCCTGTGACATAAAGGCCTCGAAGTTAGTTAGTTCTGTTTTTCATAAAAGTGTGATAAAAGCCTCGGGTAATTTGACATTAAAAAAGGCCATCTGCGCGTGTTTATAACATTTTTCTGTAAACTTTTCAGGCTGCACCTCCAGGCTATTGTGCACGGTTCTGCAGAATCCATTTCTCTGTCCTGTGTATTCGTTCAAATTCATGTTGGCATGACAACAAACTATTTTACAGTGACAGCAAACATGCGCTATCTTTAGGGTAAAAAAGGAAATTATGAAATGTAAAACAGTCATGGTTCATATGATACAAAAATTCACAGTACTTCCTTCTATATATTCTGCTTTTGAGGTTTCCAAGTGTGCATGGCATTATAACCTAAAACCAAATACTCTCAGTTATTTTCCATCCACCCACCCATCCATCCATTCTCCACCACTTTTCCATTTTGCACTTTTCTTGAAATAATAATATGTGCTGAAATGATGTGTTGCCCAGAATAATATATTCAACACAGACCAAATAAAATGAATATTTGTACCTTTTATAGGAACTTGCAGGTTTTGGGGTGAAGCAATTAGAATGGACAGCAAGGTTCAACCAAGGCTTCATTAAAATAAATCTAAAAATCGCGGTCAAGGCCCCTTTAAGAAAAGCGATGGGAGACATACTCAAAATGTATTATGATTCAATGAATTATAGCAAACAAAAAAAAGCAATTACTTTATAAGGGTGGCTCAGTGGGTTTGGGCTTGCCCTTGCTCAGAAGGTCGCTGGTTCAAATCCCAGGACCAGAAGACTGACGCCGCTCTGCTGTTGGGCCCCCGAGCAGGGGGCTTAACCCCCAGCTCCAGGGGTGATGCATGCTGTAACCCCTCAAGCATGCGGTCACCTGCGTGTGTGTCTCATGGATGGGGTAGGCGAGGAAGAGAATTTCCCCAGGGATCAATAAAGTACGACTTTCCCATTCTAATCCTATCAGGGGCAGCTGGGCTTCGTCGCTGTGGTACAAGCATGGTGACTTCCCACAAGCCTCACCTTGTGCCCCCATTGTACCTCCTGCTGCTTTACACAGCCAGTAACCAATGGAGTAACATCAGCAATGTAGTGGTTCATCCGCTCTGTACCTTTGAAAATATCTACGTAGTAGCTGTCACGTACAAGCAACAGATGAGCTCACGCTTATTTCTATTTTCTCTTTTTCTATTTTCTATTCCCACCCAGTGATAGAGTTGCACATGTAGCTCCTCACTCTGGAAACTGCGCTTGAGCATAACTCGGCCAGACCCCACCTATCCAGCCTCCTGCAGCTTCCCCGATCCCCTAATTACGGCGTCAGCAGTGAAAACAAGACCTGCACATTCCTGGAGTAAACGTGAGGCGGAAACATGCTAACGACATGCAGTGAACAGCACTGTGTGTTCTGGTTGCCTGGAGCTGCGTGTGGATGCCTCAGAAAGGTCATGTTAAGGTTGAGAATTAGGTTTATCTGGTCCAAGAGTCACATATGCATGTAATTTAATGACCTGCCAGTTACCTCCAGATCAAAAAAATGCTTGCAACATTGTGTCACCTGTACCTCAAGGTGTGCACATTGGGAAAGGTAAAACTGGCATCCATACCTGCCTCCATACCTGTCTCTCTCAGGAGATACGATGCCGGGCCCATTTTTATCCAGATATTGTAACTCGAGTCTCCTGACCATGACAAAATCTCACCTTCATTTACCCTGTATAGATGGAAGACCACAATAGCTGCTATTAAGCCAAATTATAACAGCTGATGGGAGGTAATTTTAGGAATAATTTAATTCAGGTTAAATGCTGAAAAATTCTGTCAATTTCTACTAAAAGTGTAACTTCATAAAATCCATGTAAACTATAATAATAATAATAATAATAATTATTATTATTATTATTATTATTATTAGGGTTTGATTAATCATGTCCCAACATAACATTTTGTGGGGTTTATTGTACAATCCATGTTTCTCTCTACATGACCTTCATTGTAAATATTCTGCATATTGTAGTGATTATTGCATTTTACCCTATAATTTTAGCAGTTCAAACCACTCTGATTCAGACTGTCATTATGGTATATGAATCTGCATTTCAAATAAAGCAACATTACTGGGGTCACCCCAAAAAAAGGCTCCATTATAGTAATTCTAAACACCCGAGACACGCAGAACCACGTTCACATGCAAGTCTGGTCCCCGTGCCTCTCAGAAGCCGCTGTTATGATTGTGGGAGGGACAAAACGGCCCCTTCGACTTTAAGAGTGTCCGGACTTTGAAATTTGAGAGCGGGAGTTAGACGGAGAGACAGAGAAGCCTGTTAGAATTATTATTTCCCCCCCCCCCCTCTTTGGAGGGCGTCTCACTGCTGGGAGTGCACAAGGGGAGGTTGCTGGGCACGGGACAGCCCCTCTGCGTTTCCTCCCCCTGTCCTCTTCATGAAAACCAGCTGCAGAAAGCTCCCGGCCCCAACTGGAGAGCAGTTATTTGAATGGAGCACTGAGGAGACTCTCTACAGCAGCTGCCAGTATGAGATCCCGCTGTCTGCTTCTTGCTGCCCTGTTGGCTGTCATCCTCGCGCCCTGGCCCAGTCTCGGAGGTAAGTGCATCGGAATGACCCCGCACGCATGGAATTTATTCACTTGTCCTGCTCAGGGGACGAAGCCGTGGGTTTTGTGTGCGGGGGGTTTGGGGGATTGGGGTTTAACAAAGTACCACGCCGGAGTCCTCACTCCTGTTGGCTGTGCCGGCCACGCACTTTTTCTGCTCGGAAGGGATTCCATTTCGCGTGCTCAGCTGCAGCGAGGCGTCCGGTGCGTTACCGGCGTCATAAACTAGAGGACCTCCACCTTCTGTAGGACGGAGGGCTTCCAGGAGGCAGCCCATGGTGCAGCAAAGGGGGCTTAGGTGATGGTTCTCAGAGGGTGCAGGGATCAGGGCACCGTGCCAGGACCAAACACAGGCTGAGGTGTCCCACACTGCACGGTGAAAGGCTCATTCATCTGATGGAAGCACTTGGCAGTTAGGCGCGTGGAGGTGTGGGCGTCTTGGCTGATGCAGGCAGGAAAGGACTAAAGTTGTTCAGGGAGGGGGAGACGGGCGAAGCAGCACAGAGCTGAGCTGTGTCCGAGGCTGATTTAGATGCTGCTGGTCATGGCTCCTCGCCGGAGATCCGGGATGCATGCGTGGGGCTCCTTTGGTACAGCTGGGCGGTGGCCTGAGAGGATGGGCCAGCTTGGGAGGAAGGAAATCTCAGAGGACAGAGAAGAGCCTTTCAAAGGCTAACCGGACTCCTGGTCTCTGAGTGGGCGTGTCGGTGCCCATGCTCCTCCACTCTTAATTAATTACCCTTAATGGCCCTATTGACTGAATTGACAGACAGATTCATTTTTTTTTAATTAGTGTTAAAACAAATTTATCGCTGATTTGGTTGAATTTAGATGGTAACACAGGATTCCCAAAAATGTAGGCCTATATAGAGTACATTATATTATTACACTGTGGTTAATGATGTGCATGTGTGTTATTAAATGTTAATTGTGGAGCTACTGCTACATGGTTTGTTTAGCTGTCAGTAAGAATTAGATCATGGAAAATATTTTATTAGGACAAACTCAGCTATGGCACTGTCTCATTTATCATTCTCATTTCTTTGTAAGTTTTCAATCAACACAAACTTGGCCGTGTAATATCCCTAAACAGTGATTCGCTGTCCTCGTGTAATATGTTTGGTTTAGCCAGAACTGGCTAAATCCACACAGCGCACAGCTAATCGGACCTAATTAAATATAAATGCAGTGACAGCAGAGGTGTGCACGCCTTCTGGCGTCCCGTCTAGTACACAGCGGAAGCTCGCAGGATACATAACTCCCTTGTTACCTTTCTGATTGCTTTTTTCTGGTGCCTCTCATGAAAGATGACTTTCTAGAACTTGATGGCACTGTTTCTTGAGTTACCATTAGTTTCACAGTCTTAGAGTAACGTCAACATGTATTTAACCAATGAGTTCTCGTACATTCCTGCATTGACCTGTCTGGGTGGAGAGACCCATCTGTTCACCAAAACTTCAAAGTTTTGGCTTAGTGGAGGCAAAAATGTTTTTTTCAAACCAAACTTCAAGTGTTGGTTGACGTAATTCATCACCTGGGCTGATTTTGCACCATGGACAATAATATAATTATGCAGTAATGACATAATTGCTAATTTTCCAAAATGTCTGAGCTGCTCTGTCAGTCAGCGTATCGGACACGACACAAGCCATACAAATCAAATTACTGCTCCTGAAGAGAGGTCCTTGTTCCAGTTCGTTGCGCACCTTGTTGTTTGTTCAGAACCCAGTCTCACAAAGACTACGGTCATTCCCTGGTCAATTTCCGGAACCTTTCAACATGACACCAAAAGTCAAGTCATTAAAAATTCTTCACCCAACCTCCAGTTATGCTGTTGGGACTCCGTTTATGCTGGAGGTGGGGGAACTGCACACACTGTCCTCGGTGTGAATAAGCCACCCCCCCCCCGCACACACACACACCCTACATCCATCTCTAACGTCACAACCCACATATAAATCTCACCAGTTCCTTCTTGGCTTCATGGGGTGTGGTCAGTGGTCGCTCAGTAGTGGGAACACGTCCTCCAAAAACCACTGAGGTTCCTCTTCTGAAGGATCTGGAAGCCCAGTAGCATCCATGAGTTGCTCATCAAGACCGTGAATCATTTGGGTTTTTAGACTCATTTTGCGCTAAAAAGAAGCTGCTAGTAATTCCACTAAACAAGGAAGACATTTTTATTGTGGAAACACAAACATGAGAGCATGTCTGTGGATAATCCGTCACTTGTGGGAAGCTCATGGGATCACGGTTTTCCTATTGTGATGTTGTGGCCAGGCACGCTGGAGGCAACTCAAATCAAAGTGGGTTCTCTGCTCTCGAGCTTCAGAACGGCGTATAAAGCGAGGTGGCTGCAAAGGCGGGCAGCTGGTAATAAAATAACGCACCCAGGGGCAGCGGACCGGGCTCTCTGAGACTGGTACAAGGAGCCTGTGTATTACTGAAACAAATGTGGAAATACACCCCCCCCCCCAAAAAAATGCTCTCTCTGCAGTCAAGATTAATGAACATATACTTTACAAGATGGATGGGGTAATGCTACCTGCTCTGTTCAGTTAACCATTGTTTTGTCTTTATAAGTACAGTAACTGCCTTGTCAGGTATGTAATAATGGACAGTAATAACGGTATTTAGCTGTGTACCAGTGACAGCTGCGCTCTTACTGAGATGGAGGTAGATCCATGCATGTATCACGGCTTTGGGTCAGCCACACACTGGGCGTGGCCCTCCCACCCTGGACTGATATTATGGGGGAAATAGTAAATCGGCAAGTGAAGCATGACAATGACAGAAAGCACTGATTCCATTCAACTAATGTGGGATTTACAATAAATCTGCTATTTCTAAAAGCAAGCCAGCATCAGGACAGCTATCTTGCTGTTTCTGGACTCCAATACAGAGGACTTAATTCAGATGTTTTCTGGTGCCCTCTGCTGGAATGTATCGGAACTGTGACTCAGTACATTCCAGAAATCATTTCATCTGCCAATATAAGCAACAGAGAAATAAAAGAAATAAGATCGCAAATATAATGTTAATAGAAATGTAAAGTAAATATAAATTCTCTCCCCTCATATTTATCACCCATTCTGTTGGACATTCAGATGGCAATTTACCATCTGGCCCATGGAACATGGCGTTGGGTCTTCAGTGGCTATACAGCATGCTAACAAGTGGACATCCACACCATCACCCTGCTCTCTGCAGACCCCCAACAGTACAGCTGGGACCTAGCGCCCTCTAACGGGTGGGTCAGGGTGTCACAATAGTCACCGTGCCAACTGAAAACAGAAGCTCCTAAATATTATCAGTGCATTGATTTCTTTTTCCGACAAGCCACTGCGATGTTGTCAAAGATCAACGAGAATATAACGATCAACACGCTTCAGTTCCATGGATCCATTCTTCCCTGAGCCTGCATTCCATCTCTGTTTTTATCTGCATGCTAGAGTGGCAGCCAGCGCCTCTCAAATTAACCGTGACAGTGCCGCACATTCATTCGAGATGAGAGCACTTGGAGATATTTTGAGGCTTGTGGAACTTCAGCTGGAGAAAAGCAGAGAGCTGTGTGTCAGACAAAATGCAGCTCCGAATTTCCTTTGTGGTTTAATCCCAGAGGTTTTTGAAACCATACCTAGAGTAAGGGTAATGTCAACCAAAGCAGCTCCTTCAGTTTAGATAAGTGTTCCTGATTTTTTTTTTTTGGGGGGGGGGCGGTCAGGGGAGAGAGGTCTGTCAGCAGGACAAATTAAACCACAGGAACCAGTCTTCACATTAAAATACAAACAAAATTACAGAGAGATTAATATCCAAGATCATCATCATATGTGTCATATAAAGACCATAAACATCTAACAGGTTAGCATTATTAATGGTTTGCATAGTCCCTGCGGAAATAATCATTAATTAAATAATCCCTTCTTATAAATATGCATGTCTGCCGTCAAAGTACGGTAAACAAAATCGATTCATTGCAGTTTATAGCTGCTATAGATTTATAAAAAGTGTCAAGGTGCATTCAGAATCTGTTTTACATCTGCCATGTGGTTTTGCTAAAATCCTAAACTGTTAAGGAAAGGCCCTTTCACGGGGCCTCCTAATATAGACAAACCCGGTACTCCGTTCACAGGAAGGGAATCCTGCAAGTCGGCATGATTATTATCACAGTGAGTATTATTTAAGGAAGGGCAGCACGGGAGATTCTCATAGTGCCCATTCTTAGACAGTACCGAGTAGATGCTGGAGTAGGGCTGGCTCTAGCTACAGGAGGAACAGGTAGTTTCCCGGGCCCACAAATTACCTGCATTGCTAGGAAGTGAAATGATTGTGGGGGAGGCTCCCACATACACCTCTGCCTATGGCCCCTGAAAAGACAAAGCAGACTCGAGTACTCGAGCACTTCACCAACTCAAATCCAAAATAAACATCACATCTAGAGTCAGGTACTCGGCTTTTTAAATTAGCTTTGATGCAACTGCATCACTCGCCAGTGTGCAAGCATAAACTCAAAAGTGTCTGAGAAATCAGGTCACTGGTGTTATTACTTATTCTAGAATAACTTTGGCAAACCCAACAAAGGCTTCCTCTACCAAGAAGTGCAGGTTATGATTCCTCCACATGTATCCTTTTAAAAGAATTGATGCAACAATTCCTCTAGATGTATCTGTTTAAAAGAATGAATGCTCTCAGATAGACATGGAAAGGTAAACACTGACTGGAGATGAAGAGTGCTTGGGGGGGGTCACTAGGCCTCGACCTGCTGAGAGGTATGAGATATGGGGGAGAGGTTCTCCCCGTGCCGTCAGAGACCTCACACGAGTTTGCCCCGCTCTCCTGTCTAAAATCAGCACAGTAACACCCTGGCTAAAGTGCACAGGGATGTGTGCCTCACATAACTCCATAACTATATCTCCAATCGCACGTCTCAGCTCTGATTTTACATACATATATCCCCATGCGAGTATCTCTCTGCCACATATCCGGTGCTGCTTTCGAAGACATGCAAGGCAAGAAGGGCTCAGCTTAGAAGAGGAGGATGTGTACAGGAGGTGATAGCATGGATTCTTAAAAGGCGAGTGTGGGAAAGTCCGCCAAAACCACGTGACATGGGAAGTTTGGGAACGCAGACCCTGACTTTCTACCGGACCTTTTCCTTTAGAGGTCGGGGGAAGGAGATGAACTGCACAAGAGTCCAAACAAATGAAGAAGAGCCCATGGGAGATGAAAAGGGAATTAAATTTGCTCACTGTACAGGCTTCCATTGAGTCCTCTGGGCTGATTGCGGACAGACATAAAGCAAACGAGAAGAGTGTGGCCTAAAAATTGAACAAGCCTGCACAGCCACGTGACTGATGGCCCCAGACTGGCAGTGGCCCCACCTCTCACACCAGATTTTAGAAGCATTAGAAATTATACTTTAAATTGTCTTTTTTCGTTATATCTACTATAACCAGGTAGTCACCAAAGAGCACAAGACTGGACCATCTTCATAGAGCGTTTGCCAATAGGAAAACACAAGATGAAAAGAATGGAGAAAAGGCTTATCAGGGTCCAATCACAAGCCGCTTCCTGGCCCCATTTTTTAAGGACCGCATTTGGCATTTGGGAAAGTGCGTGAGATCTGGGACCAGCGTCACTCGCTGCATTGTGACGTCAACTGGACATCAAGGGGGCTCCGCGTCCCCCTGAGTCCTCAAGCTAGCCTGAAGAGTCCCAGACAATTTGAGAGTCTCGTCCAAAACAGGGGCTCTGCAGCATTGAGAGGGGTCCAAGCTTTGGTAACTGATGCTCTTGAATAGATACCAGGGGAATGAGGAGAGCTTCCTGTCTGAGACAGGGTGGGTGGGATTCTTCGCACAAATTCCCCTGTCAGCAGCTAAAACCATGACGTCATCGGTGAATCTCATTGGCTTTAAATAACTCCTCTTTCCAATCCTGTCTCCTGAAAGGTCAGGGAAGACCACCCTCGCAGCCACAGAAGATTTAATGAGTCGCTGGCCTGAATTCTGGTGGTGGAATTTAAGTCAGGTTTTCCCTTGGACTAGTGCATGATTTTCTATCAGGCTATTTCTAAATTTGCGTTTATTGTAATCCAAATATGGTCAGGCCCACGGTGTATTAGCAGGCGCTGGGTGTATATCATTTTTGCCTATCCATGGAGAAAAAATCAGGGGAATCTGTGGAGGGGAGAGAAACGGTTATTTTAGGAAGACGCTGTCTGGACTCACAAGAAGCCTGCAGCAAGGAAAATGAGATGAGGTCCTTCACCCGTCCTCAGCGAAAGCCTGATGCCGTCTACTGCAGAAATTATAACAATTATCGTTGGAACAGTCATATTTTAACCCGTTAAATTACAAAGAAACAATTCATTATAATAATACAGGCAAGCACTGCATATATGCAGTGTATTAAGCAAAGAGTAAGACAGCCACTTTAAAACTACAGCCAAAGTTACGGAATATTTATGCATCCCGTAAAATATAGACAGATGCAGAATGACAAGACAACCATCTCCTCCTGGGCAACGTGAGAAATGGAATCTAGCTGAGCTCTGTGAAAGGGCTCCTAAGGTCTATGAACTTCCTCCTGTTGGAGGCTCTGCTCACAGGCAGCATTTTTGCCAATGGGAAAGAGTCTAGTTGGATCCAGCTCCTGTCTCCGACAAGTTAATTCCTGCCAATAAATGGGCTGTGGAACACTACTGATAACTTCTCGAGAATATGCCAGGGGTCTTATGCCAGCCGTTCAGATCGCATCTTAAAATATGGCTGAAGTGTTTTGTCAGGGGACACTTATCTGTGTCTGAGTCATGAATTCTCCAGTTTGGATCTGTTTAATCCAACCCTAAGCACTGATGTAATCCCAACTGTGGCATCCTATCTGAAGTAAAGGCTAAGGTCTGGGGGAGGGAGACGTGTAAATCCAGGAGCAGAACCTATACATTAGCTGTTTAATCCTTCAAGATAGATATGGTCAGGACCCAGCTGGTAATCATAGCAGGAAGCAGGCCCGTCGGTCCCTTTTCAGCCAGGCCTGTGATCAGAGCTCTGTTTGCATTAGCTCTGCGGCGAGGAAGCTTTCAGGCACACGCGAGAACAGTCACCTTCCTGGGATACAGTCTAGTCTGATTTCACCCCTGGTCTGTGGATTGTGTAAATCTCCAAAATACTGGAATGCTTTGTGTGTGTGAGCTCTTGTACCAAAATCTCATGAATTTGACCTAAGATCCATCCATCCATCCATCCATTTTCCAACCCGCTTATCCTGTTTAGGGTCGCGGGGGGTCCGGAGCCTATCCCGGAAGC
>JAODKL010000021.1:15571075-15583480 GCA_026780765.1 Petrocephalus schoutedeni | reverse complement strand
CACCATCTTTGCAAAGACGGGTAAATGGTGGAGACCACGTGTTTGTTCACAAGCAATCCTGTATCACAACTTGCGTGGCCCTGGATGCAAATCTCATCATAAGTTTGGTGGAACATTCCAAGATTTGTCTGGTTTTAGCGGTCTGAATCGGAGGCTTACACTGGTCCATTAATATGTAAACATGCCTGCCATCTAGTGGCCCCAATCTGCAGCTCAATGCAAGAAAGGTACTTGTTAAATTGTTGTTTAAACTCTGGGGTTATTCACCTCAGGAGCGAGCAATTGCAGTCTTGGCATCTCATTAGCAGTGGCAATGCATAAGATGTCTTAAGTATACAGAGGGCCCACGACTCCCCAGTGGAGGGAACTCCTGTCGCTCAGTGAATATATTGCTCTGTGTTAGTTACTTTGAAATGCAAACCCCACCTGTTTTTATGCTTTCTTATGCTGTTTTTTATGCTTTAGATGCTATCAAAGGATGTGTGAGAACTGATTCCTCCTGTTGTTTACGCTGAAGTTGTGCTTGAGCAAAGCGGCTTCACCTCCACCCAGCCTCTTCCCTGGCAATTCTGCCACAAGCTGTTTATCGGCTTGTCTGTCTGCCACCTCCTTGCGTGGACACCCTGGTAAGAAGCCGAGAGCTGGGCTCCGTTTGGCGCTCCGGCGGCTCTGTGCTCAAATTCCAGTGCATGTGTGAAAATGTGCAATAACTGGGCAGACTGGGCGGAGCCGCCGGCGAAGGAGGCCGTCCTAATAAAGCAAACGGCGGCGGCTGGAATGTCTGGCCATCGCCTGCCTGCGCTGCCGGTTACTTTTAAGGGCAAAAGGAAAGCCTGCTCCAGCCAGTTTACATTCTGCCGGGCCCGCGTCACCTTTGCTGTTCTTAGGCTCCGGCGGCCTGTTCCTCTGTTCTTGGCACCTCCCTAATCTGTTCCGCTAAGGAACGCAGGTTCTTTTAAGGCTGACCCACCAGCACCACATGCTGACCAATAAAGGGTCAAACAGAAGAGCACCACTCCTCTCCCAACAATAGCTGTGATAACACATAATCGCCTATTCGACACGTTTAAACACCTTTATTAGCTTGACAGCCATGAGTTTGATTATGGAGCCAGCTGGACTTGGACCCTGGAGGTTTCTTCTCCTGTAGCTACTGTACATGAGGAATGTTTCCTTTCTGTTTTCCTGCCTGCTGGCTTTCCTTCCATACTGGCTGTGTCTGAATTCAGGGGCTGCATTCATGGAAGGGCGCGGCCTACGAAGGTGTAGCATTTATAAGCTATGTTCTTCGAAGATCGAACAAAAAGCCTTATCAAATGGGATGGTCTGGCCTATTTGCATCTCCAGCTTTTCCCATCCTTTCCCCTGACTCCTGAGTCACGAAGTGTAAGTCCTATTGCCAAGCCGGGACCCACTCTGCGTAATGAATCACGGGATGTGTTGGGCTGAGAAGGACAATTTGGCAAAAGAAGGATGCATTTCTAGACCGCGCTTAAAGGAGACGAGGGACAGCCTTATCGCACCGCTGTGACACATTCGGTGTTAAGAGGATGCAGCCTTTGAATTCGGACAGATTGTCTCTTGGGGAAATTCTGTGTAGCCTTTACTGCTGTGGAGTCTATGGCGCAGTTTCTGCTGCCTGATCTCTCTGGGAGAGGGATAGGTGCTGGGAAAGTTGCTGTGTAGGTACTTAAAAATTACTATATCATAACCCTAATGCCTGAAGGTGATTGGATGGATGGATGGATGGATGGATGGATGGATCGAGCTGTATGTATGCCAAAGGATTTCCATTATTCTTGCTGCGGGGTTGAGCTGTGCATGTGTTCCATCTGGCATGTGCACCATCACTCATTCAAGACATTAAAAAGAACATCTTGTAGTATGCCGGAGGTGGGGCGTGGGGCATGCTGGGAACAGCCACTAATCATTTTTTCCACCTTCAATACGTTTTTTATATGCAAATCATTTATGGCCTCGTTAAAAATAAATTTTCTTTGTTACAAGTTGTTACAACGTATGATTTTATTCTATTAAACACCATCGTGTCATTACTTTAGCTATCAGATATTATGCACAGTACATTCACATCTGCCTTTTTTAAATTAAAAAGACACAGTACATTCTATAACTGTTTAACATGATCTTCTGGAGTTGCTTCGAGAATGATCTATAAATCAATACCATGACATTTTTTGATCAGAGGTGAGCCAGAAAGCTACCTTCTCTTAACACAACGATGAATCAGTCTCAAAATTATTTGTATTCTTCTCAATTAATGCTTGCCATAAAGGCAGTAAATGTTTCAGCCTACCTCCACACTCTATTGATTCTGATTCATAGTACTGACTCACTTCAAATCACGTCTCCAGTAGTCATTCTGTCCATGACTCAGACAGACCCACTACCTCGCTCAGTCTGCCTGAGCACGTGAAGCTTAACATCGCTATTCTCCCTTCTGTTTGATGCAAATGAGCCCTTAGTCTTAAACTAGAGTGTGGTTGATCTTTTGAGTCGACATTCAGAACAGGGGGTCCTATATGTAACTTTGTAAGATCGTGAACGCAATAGGTTACTTGAATTGCACAAACCCAGATGTCAATAAATCTTACAACTGCTTATTCTGGTTATGATTATTTGAAAACTCTAATATCTTCTGGGGTTGGGGTATGAGGCTTCGAGTCTCTTGATTTGGTTCCAGAAAGAACAGAGAACTGGCATTTTATACCCAAGTCTCTGCTGCTGTTGATATACTCTGCATATCTAACTGTGCATATAATAAACAGCAGTGTTGTGTCATAAATACCGTAACTTGCAGTCCCAAATCCTGTCAAAAATGTTTGCACCATTCCTTCGGGTGACGGCTTTAATTTACTGCTTCTGAAAGTTCAATTTAACATGAGACAGTCTGTCTAAGGAAGCATTTTCCCGTAGAAATCCACCAGAATCCAACCAGCTACAAACAGTAATTGTAACTCGGACCCAGTCTAGCCACCCATCCATTTTCTATAACCATAGAGTCACAGTGAGTCAGGACGCCCAGAGCAGGCTTGAGTGGAATCATATCAGGCTTCCAGCTGTGAGAACTGGATCTGTTTGGCTTCACCTTCATTCCCAGTTCCACTCAGCAGCTGTAGGCTTACAGCCCTCCCCCTGGAAGTCCACATTACGGCCCCACTCTCGCAGAACACGCATTTGTCACCATATGACAGCAGTGTCAATACCGTTCATGCAAACTGCGTGGAAAAACCCACACCACTCCCCAGCAGGCCGAAGGAATGTGCACACAAATCTCAAGGGGGACTGCGAGAACATCTGAGCTGTGTGAGAAGCCTCAAGCACAGATGTGTGTTGTTCTCCTGCATGTGCTGGATCCATCTGCGGGCAGCGCGTTCGTCGCCTCTGCCGTGCAGTTTCTAGAACTAGCTCGTTTTTTTCATCCCAAGGATCTGCCGGGTGTTCTCTGAGTTGTCGGCAATATTGGGCATCCATTTGGGTCGTGAAGCGTTATTAAAGTCATGTCAGATCACAATTAATATCCTGGGATCTGCTCCTTGTCATTTACAGCACCGAGACTGATCCTGGGTCTGAATGAATGAACGAATTTTACACATACAATTTACATGTCTGATTACCTTTGTATCACTGAATGAGGCCCGAGGTTTCTTGGTGACAACATGTCTACACTTAAAGAATTTTATTCAGGGAAGAAGTTAGTGCAGCCTGGCCTTGGTGTATTTGTGGAAAGAAGATAGCAATCGCCTTATTAAATTTGTATCTCTGTGTGTAATGATGGGATAAATAAAAGTGTTAAGTTTTCCTTTGGGATACCTGAGGGAAGAACGTAGTACGAGTGTCAGTGTAACTGCTGCATAAGAACATACAGGCCTGCTCTTACTGAGAGTTGACACGATACACCACTGTCCTAAGAAGTAACATGGGTAAGACTCAAGTTTTATCAGGGTCTGATCTGAGTTGCAGTATTTTCCGCATTTTCTGTTCACTCCAGTTCATTTGCGGTTCATTTGTTCCACTTATAAGATACAGATGGGTGAGGGTGGAGCCATCAACAGTAGCCCAAACTACTGGAGCTGGCTCAGCTTTGGACACCCAGGCCAAGTAGCTGGAAAATGCAATAGAGTCCAGCTGCAGGGCTCCACAGCTCTGTGAATCACAGCTCCGCTGAAAAGTCGAATTCTGAGTTTATGTCACATGAATTTATCTAACGTGGTTGGAGCGTGGTTTGGAGTTTAAAATAATAGTGCTTCTAACTGTTCAGCAAGTAATGAGCAGTATTAAAAAGTGGAAGGAAAATTACGCAGTTTCAACTTAGTGTCTTTTCAAGACTGTAAAAGTTATGGTATTATACCACAAGAATGTTAACAACGCAAGTGCAATATAATGTTATCATAATGTTAGTCTAGGGTTAGGGTAGGGATGTGTAAAAACAGAGACTTGTTTTTAGTCTTATATTCTTCGTTAGGCATTATCATTTCATTATCATTTGAGATTGAATTTGAGATATCCATCAGTGATGTTATTTGGTGTGCGTGATGGAAGTTGAATATAAAACTTGAATGGCTCTTCAACAAAAAGAGCTATGCAATATTGTGAAGTCTGATTGGTTCCACCAGTGGAACCGTGAATCATGGAGCTATGGATCTGTGGGGCTCTGCAGCTGGACCCCTCTCAGAAAATGACTTGTGGGTCCCTGAGGTGGGGAGTACCAGAAGAGGCTGCCCCAGTGGGTTGGGCTAGTGGAGTGGTCCTAACCCCTGCTAATTATTACGAACCATTAATGACTCCTGGTTGAGGACACATCAGCAGCCAACTGAGGAGGGAGGTGGGGCCCTTTACGAAGCTCCTCCTTCATCTCCACCTCCTGCTATTAGCCCGTCTGGCTCTCCCCAGGGCGGGGCCCCAGACTGGGGCTTTGTGTTTTCTTACCAGAGACTCGCTGTGAGAGCTGCCACGGCACCATGAAAGAGCCTCATTACAAGCTATGTCCCCTGGGCTCTCAACCAGAGGCTTGAGGCATGAAACATCATACCGGATGGGATCTGGGCTCACTCTCGCGTGCCGCCTCATGCTACTATGTGTCGCCACAATGATCGGTTTTCAGCCCGCTTTGTAAACTGCATGGCCATTTACTGTCATTAAAAGCCTGTTGTGTTCTGCACCAGAGATGCCGATAATGTGTTGACCGAAGTACGCTATAAGTTGTAAGTATCGGAACTGGTCTTCTGCATCATAAAACGGGTAAGATGAAAACACAAGTACAGTCAAGCATGCATATGGAGAAACACTCCTGCTCACCCTACACAGAAGTAAACAGTATTTGGTAACACTTTACTTAAGCCTTTTCCCATGATAATTTCCCCATGAGAAATTCGCCTACAGTTTAATGATGCTCTGGGGTCAGACTGACCCCAAACACGGGATAGGGGTTAAAGCAGTTATTATCCTGCATTACACATACCTTCATGATGCATTATAATGAATACATAAAGTATTACAAACATGGCTATAACTATTCATAAAAAGGCATCACACATTATAGTCATGTTTTTTATGCATTATGAATGCTCTGTGAAGCTCTCATCTCTATTGCACTGTAAAGATTCAGCAGGGGCCGACCCAACCCAAACAGCTACGTCTTCATTAGGAGGGGGTCTGATAAGCACTTCTGGAGGCTCACAAGCAGCTTCTACTATCAGGCCATCAGATTACGCAACACTTAGTCAACAGTTATAGTTTAACAGTCACTCCTTACCCATGAAGCACACACATTTGAACCATGTTTTCCGGTCTTTCTTGGTATAATTTTCTGTTCTTTATTTATTACTTATTTATTACACAGTGGAATCTCGGTTTGGCAGAGATGTTCGCTACAGACGCGTTAGTGGTAGACTGACTCACACGCACGCATTCTGTCCATTGTTTATGCGTAAAAAGACACACGCTTTTGTCAGACTGGTTTTAGTGCAAAAGGGTTGGTAGGTCGAGAACCGAAAATACGTTCGAGAAAAGACACATTTTTTTACAATATGGCCGAGAAGATAATTATAGGTGACGTGAAATGCTAGAGAACCGTGGTTCCACTGTATTGTTACCTTTTATGTCTTTATTGCACACCGCTTTTACCATGGCAGAGTTGACCGCGCAGCATTTCACTGCAGGTGACAAATCAAATCCTTGAATCACTGGATCCTTGAACTTTCAGCCAAAGCTGTTAAACAGTGGCGGTTTTTCTTATTTGGGCACCACGACTATGCTTTTTAATCACCGCACACAGTACCCAGCTTCTGCAAGGCCGTTCAGTTCAGGTTACTGCACACACCACTAAGTATTTTTCACTTTCTCTGGTGTAATTCCCAAGCTTACCCTAAAGTCATCAATGCTACAGGTATCCAGGAGGGGCCAATGGGGGAGGGGGGTACACGGAGTACCGGGCTTATGCATCACAGGTTGCTCTATGTGGTATTTTACAGCTGGGTCCTGGGGGAGGCTCTTTAGTTGGGGAGGTGTAGCTACCTTGGCGCCCCACAGCATGAATAGTCACGGTCATGATCTTGATTGGAAAGTCTGAGCCGCGCGCGGCGGGAAAGGGCGACTGCCTGATGCTGCATACCTTGGGGTTTAACCATTGGAGTGCCTCACACAGACACCTTTGTGCTGCCCTCTCGAGAAATTCCCAGACCTCTTAGGTCATGTGACACTCCCTCTGAGTCGGCCATGTTTTCAAGTCGCCGGCACTGCCCACCTACCGTCACTCCCTCAGCACGTTTTCGCTCCCACGACCAATATATAGGATGAGAGAGTCGAACCATTCAGTTCAGCTCCGCTCATTCTGCAGACAGAGTAACATCAAAGTCATCCACAGTCTTTCATGAAGCCACACCCAATCCCTTGCTGCACAGATAAAGGCAGGGGTACCAGGGTTAAGCCTGGGTTCACATGCACACATGACTCACACTAATTCTCCGAGCGCCTCCAACTAACACATTTAACAAGAGATTTATTTCCCTTTAAAGAAAAATAGTAGAAACTGTTGGCCATACGATACTTATTCAGAAAGCACTGTAGGTGGGCCCACTGTGAGTCTGACAGATTTATGGGCTATTTACAGCTGTGAAAATAGCCCACTTACTCACATCTCGATCTCCCTGTCTCCCACCCAGAAGACAGCCTACGGTTTTAATCAAATGATAAAATGCAATGATACGCAACAGCTCCCACTGGAGGCCATAACAGAATGCACGGTGGAGAGTGGGAAAAGGAGATTTTTCAACCCAGGGCGATGGTATGGGTTTCAGTTGCTCTTTGCCTGAAAGAGCATCCGTATGATGACGGATAGCAGTGTGCAGAAGGAGCCACAGAAGTAGCTGAGATCCCTCGATTCGTGAGTGAGTGTCTGTTGCAGCTCATCACAGGGCCAAACTCGCCAAGCTCAGAGATTTGTTTCTTTCGGAAAATGGAGAGCAAACATTCTCATTAGAGGCCAACATCCCTACAGTTTTTCTTTGCAAGGTCTCGTTGGGGCCGCAGTGAATTCCTTCACAGAGGCCACGTTCTGGTAACGTCATACAGGGGCCAGCTATTTTATATTTTTCTTCCATTCGAAAAATCTCTCAGGAAGTAGAAAAGGCAGCTTTTATTACAGACGACTGACAACATATTTCTGTTCTTCAGCAATCTTAGACTCAGTCTTCAGAATCGGTCCAAGATGTTTGTAAAGGTATCTCCCCAGTGGGAATTTTCCAAAACTCTGCATGTGTGTGTGTCTGTGTGCTGGAAGGTTTAACAGACTTGGGAAAATGCTTGTTTTTAAGATTTAATGTAAAAGGAAAATCTCACAGTTTTGCAGTTGCATAAATCTGGTTATTTGACTGTAAAAAAAAAGTCCTACACTTTTCCCGTGGTTTTCAAATCGTTTTATCAGACTCAGTCAGACTAAGATGCAGTATTTGTGTTTACCCTGATTTTTCTTTGCCTTAGCTTACTAACATATGGCCTCTGTGTGTGTGTGTGTGTCTGTGTCTGTGTGTGTGGCTTTGTAATTATTACAGTGTGGGGACCCAATGTCCCCAAAATGTGATTAAAAACCTGCTACTTTTTACCTTGTGGGGTCATTTTTTCAGTCCTCACAAGGATAACTTGGATAATATAATTTATATATAATTGTATAAAAATTATATAAAAATCTGTGTCTGCAATCAAAAAACTAAAAATGCCAAAAGTCTCATATTTTGTTTGATTACTTATGGTTAAGGGTAGGGCTGGGTAGGCGTTAAGGGTGTCATGATTGGGATCAGGGTTTTTCCCATAGAAATGAATGGAAGGTCCCCATTTAGATAGGTAAGCCGAGTCATGGTGTGTGTGTGCGTAATTACAAGATATTCTCGCAATGTGATAACATCCTATAAGGTTTTACCTTGTGTGGAAATTTTTTCAGTAAAAAATTACATACAATTCTGTGATTATGAAAAAAAAACAAATAGCCAAAAGTCTTATATTTTGTTGGGCTACTTATGGTAAAGGTTAGGGTTGGGTAAGGTTGTCATTGTTAAGATCAGGCTTCTGCTCTTAGAAATGAATGAAGAGTCCCAATAATGATGTGAGTATACTATATGCACTCTGTGTGTGTGCATGCAGGTCCCTGTAATGTTTGCTTCCTTGTGCATACACATGTACACAGACCGCACATTTTTCTGTTTGTGAATGAACAGCCCGAGGCGATTGTCTTCAGTCCAGCCCCTAGAGTAGGGGTGGTGAACCTGATCCATGGAGGGCCGCTGTGGGTGCGGGTTTTTGGGATGACCTCTCAATCAGCCAATAATAAAGCATTGGTTCTCAGCTCCAGCCCTGGGGACCCACTCTTATTGGCTGATTGAAAGGTCATCCCAATAGCCCACATCCACATCGGTCCTCCATGGATCAGGTTCCCCACCCGGGTTCCACAACCCGGTCCTTGGGGACTCACAGACAGTCCACGTTTTTGCTCCCTCCAAAGTCCCTACTGGGAGCTGGGAAGAAGCAAAAATGTGGGCTGTCCGTGGGTCCCTGAGAACTAGGTTGGGAAACACTGCCCTAGAGGGTCTCCCTCTGATGTGTGCTGCCCCCCCCCCCAGCAGCCAGGCTGCTATATTTGTGCACTTGCTTCCCCTTCATGCCAGCTCCACACCGGTGTGACGTTAATGTTCCCCTAGCAGTTGTCATAACAAGCCGGGGTATGGTTAGCGTTAACCGCAGTCGGCCAGACGCCCTGCACGTGAAGCACATGTAGATCCCCGTTACCCTACACCTCGCTTGCTTAAAATGGTCTCTTGATGACTCTCCTACTAACAAGACATGAAGCTACTCCTAGTCACAGGAACACACCGCCGGTGTTTCTCCAAATAGTCCGTTTGTCGTAAGCAGTCCGTCGCGCGACGGGTATAGCCTCGACCGCGCAGAAGTTCCCCCGCGCCAGGCCAGGTTTATCCCTCCCTCTCCGGTTTTAAGAAAAAACAGACAGCCTTCCCAGCGCTAACAACCGCAGGCGGCTCTGCTTTTTACTGCACTCACTGCTTGTTTTGCAAACCTGTGGTCAGCAGCTTCCGTCACCATGGAAGCAGAGTCGCCAGAATCCGCCTGGAAATGCGATACACCTGGAGTCCAAGACTAAGGACTGAGACGGAGCTTGTGAGACGCTGGTCAGTGATCATTCTAAGTGTAGCGCAACATGGAAGCTGCACCTAACGTCCTTAGCTTCAGTACTTAAAAACATAATTAACCGAGAAAGCAGCCACAGACGCTGATCTGGGCCTGGTACCTCAGACAGCATGGAGAGCATCCCCAGTAACACATTAGCCACAAGGCTACCGGTTGTTAGCTAAGTCAAACGGGAGCACAGAAGTCCTGAGAATGGAACGGAAATTGTCAGAAGTCTGGGGATGGGTGGGTAGGTGGGGCGGGGGGATGAGGGGGGAGCAGGATATATAAAACAAAGGGGAAATTCATTCTTGCGCCAGAAACAGCGTGTTAGTTCTATGTACTATAAATATCTCCATGACCAGCCATCTGTACTGGACCGGACCCAGAACACACTGGTCCCACAATAAGTCAGTGTTACTTGGGTGTGGCGAGCAGCGAGTGGGACAGGACAGTCTGGGCCAGAGAAGCCAAAGGGGTAGTACGTTCCCAGGTCATGGAACCCGACCCGAAATGCGCAAGCAGGCATTTTAGTGTGCCCAAGAGCATGATGGGATATTATTGCAATAAAGTGTTTTTAGTCCTCAGCAATGTTCAGTTTGGTCACAAATACGGCTATTTTAAACCAAGCAGCTCCAGCTATGAGTCAGCAGCTGTGATTCAGAGACGCAAGGGTGTGGACCTGGGTATCAGTATGAACCACCGTAAGACTTTTCTTGGGGGTCGGGGGGGGGGGGGGTATTTGAGTCCCTGCTCTGTGTGGGGTCTAGGTGTTATGTATGTCTTCTGACTAGTCTGATTCCACACATTCACATGCAGTCAGGCTAACTGGTGTCTGGAAACTGCCAGAGGACTGTGTCCTGTGATGGACAGTCTGGGAGGGTCCTGCCTGGTCCCTTAGGCTGAAAGCTGGCTGGCTGCCTTTAGCCCACTCTACAGCTTGCTAGTATACATCACTCTACCCTACACTGGTCCCATTTTTGCAGCCATGAGCGATGTAGGTGGAGTGAGCATCAGCTAGCACCTGATTGGGTAATTTCACACTGGGAGTGGTCACTTGGGCCTCAGGCTGTGCAGGGGAGGTGGGGCTGGTTTCCATAGATACCACACCTCCATTGCAACTCTGACACGGCCTACCCTAAGCTTTGCTTTCACCTCAAAGGAGAGCATGATAATCATGAAAGTGAAAATCAAAAGCCAACAAACCCCTAGGTATTTGTACTTATAGATACTTATACAAATGGCAAAAAAGTATCTCTATTCTTATTCTCTATGCTTATATGTAGTATTCCCATAACAGTAGGACTCTGCTGCATTCTGCTAGCAGCAAGTGTATTCTTATTACCCACCACACTAGGAGTTACTTGCCTTCGTCGCGCACAAAGCATGTGCTTTTGTAACCAAGGCAGCCGTTGAGCCCTCATTCCAGTGTCGTGTTCAGGAAGAGATTCAGGTTTTAAGCATCTGCATTCCCTGACAGGCAGCACTGCTCTGGGGCTAATCGAAGCTCGGCCATATCAGCCGGCCCGCTGCGAAGCTTCCGTCTGCTTCCCCGGCTGCTGCTCTCCTGCAGGAGTGGGATTGGGTCAGTGGAGACGAGGCGATTAACACCCAGCCCAGGAGAGGAGAAGCCAGACCGTGGTGCGACCGCTCCGGTTGCAAGCTGCTGTGACAGAAGTGTGACATGTTAGCCTCACTTCACATTCTTTATTTAGCTTTCAGGTGCAAAATTTTCTCCTCTTTCAGCTAATGGAGCAAAGAACTAATATTTTCTTTATACTTAGGAGTTTCCATCTTGGCAGTGATGTTCGGAATCGGTGCCGTTCTGGGCACGAGAAAAGTGCAGCCTCCCAAATTTCGAGGGGACAGTAAATTGGCTTCTAATGTTACTCATAACCTCGGGGCTGCTTTAATTGATACCAATGGGCTAGTTTAAATTTCTGCCATCTGGACAGAACATTCCGGGTGATCACATCCTTTCAGTATGCGTTGAATATGCTTCTTAAGGCAGTAATGCTCTGGCAACACACCAGCACAGCTAGCCGTTCTTTTCTTATTTTTCATAGTCTGCACGGTAGCTTGCCCCCGCAGTCACCCCTGTGATACCCTGGAGAAATTTCTCACAGTGTGAGACAGCTGACAGCTGGGTCTCCATCAGCTTCTTCTGTGAAGTGCACCACAGTCATCCTATGATAGCATCTAACCCTGGCAATGATGTGTCTAAGGTTATGAAAAGCCCCTACTGCATCTCAGTAAAAGGGCAAGTTTTCTTTTGAAGTAATTATCATGGTGAAAACTAGTTTTCATGCTGAGTGAGAGGCAACCATGTGGAGTGAAAGTCATGTAGGAAAAATATCTGTGAGTTCCTAAGGTAGACCTGGTCCATGTCACACATTTCCCAAGGGCCAGACGATGGCAACAGTCGGGATTTCTATGTGATTGGACTGCTTCTCTGTAAAAGCTAACACCAGAGACTATATTATCTGTTAATCGTGATAGGAGTTCCTCACATAACTGGCATTGTTAGACTAAGTGGTGTTGGTTGATATACGTTGGCATCTCAAGAGCAGCTACAGATTGTCACCTGTAGTACAGTATACAAACGACCCAATCAGCCTAAGAGACTGGATCAGCTTAGCCTGCCTTTGCAGAATCCAAGCAGATATAGCATGCAGACCAAAACAAATATTCAACAGATAAATTGGATACAAG
>JAODKL010000021.1:15558584-15570975 GCA_026780765.1 Petrocephalus schoutedeni | reverse complement strand
TCTGGCTCACAACCGGAGATATAACTGCTATGTATGGTTCAAATAAAAGCGCTTCACTTCATCTTTGAGCTCTGATTGATGAGGGTTCTTAGTTTTGCCAAAATATATAGTGGATTAATACACCCCTCAGTAATAGAATTTTAACATGTATAAATGTGAAATTACAATTTGGAATGTAATCCTGCTTGGTATGTACTAACACATAAGGATTTAATTCATGCAAATATCTCTGTAGAGTAGAACAACATAATGACTGACAAGTTTACTCATTCTCAGTCATTCTGGCCAGTCAGCAGCTAGTATGCTAAATATGAGTTTATGACCAAAACAACACTTTGTCAAATCGTCAGAAGCAATCTTGCCATTTTCACTTTTGGGTCAGTTACTCAACAAGAGCATTGATGTAAGTCACATGGACAAAAGTGGCTTCCAGCATGAGATTTATAGTAGCTGCTCTACACAGTGATTACATCTGGTGCTGCTTTTTGTGTTTACAGTGTCATACTATGGGAACAGTTTCTGCTACATCAATGCCATTCAAGATGTCACCTCGTTCCAGTTGTCCCTGCAGTTTAAGACCAGCCAACGCAGTGGGCTCCTCCTACTGGCTGCAGGAAAGGTGGACTACCTGGCCATAGAGCTCAAAGACAGTCGTCTAAGGGTGAGAACAATTCTGGCAGGCCCATCATGGTGAAAGGAAGGAAAGCGTTATTCATATTAAGACCGTGCCATTTGTCCAGAGTGACTTTCATTTATGCTGCAGGAGCTAATCCCTTTGTATGGCTGAATTCATTGACTGAATCAGCAGGACGTTTCCTCAGGACTCAAATTGGTTCCTCTGATTTGCATTTCCAGTTCCCCCTTCATTAACAATTGCTGCTCTCCTAGAGTCACTAGGGTTTAGCTATTACAAAAATATACCTATGGCAGGGCAAACATACAATGGTGCATATAGTTTAACCGTATGTTTCAGATGAGTCGACCTCCACATCCTCCCAAGGCCATTTAAAGGACCTAATTGCCTGGGAGCTGTGGCAATGCACTCTAAGGATTACCGTGTACTTGCACTGCATCACCTGAGCTAGCAGGTGCAAAATTTTGGTCTTTTCAAGAATTTCAAGCAGGCCCCTTCAGATTAATCCAGCCAGAGACAAATGACTGACCTTGAGTGCAGGATTGATATTTCCATTTGCACTGCAGCAAATGAGAGCTGCCAAAAAACTTCGCAGGTGGGGTTGGGGAAACTCATGATTTGTGTGTATTGTAATGCAATTTTCTTATTCGTGAAGCCAGAGAAACGCTCATTAAAAATATGGCATTGGCAGCGTCAATGATGCAGCACTCAGAAAACATAAATAGCTCCTCTGTCATAGTACAATGAATCCAGACATTATAATTCCATAATGAAACATCTTACAGATTATGCACGGAACTGGATTAGTATCAAACGTGCTGTCATTAAACCCTCTGTAAATTGTGCATGGTAAACAAAACACTAATCATTGTGATAGCATTGGATGAGATTCTTCAGGTGGCACGGAGCCAAAAAGATGACAAGTGAACTGAAAATGTCGCATGAATGAGAGGTGGATAATAATCGGGTGTCTCCCCATCCCACAGGTGCGAATGGACATAGGCTTTGGCATCAAGGCGCTATTCTCACCCGTTGGGCTACCGCTGAACGACTTGGTAGAGCACACAGTGAAGGTCACACTACAGAAATCCAGCTTGGCTATGTCAATCGACAACTTATACAATGATTCTCTGAGTCTCCCCTCAGGAACTCAGGAAACACTTAACATTGACAACGGAGTGTTTTTGGGGGGTGCAGGCAGCACGCGGGGAGCTTACTTGGATGACTCCGTCCCTCCTCTGCGAGGCTGCATTAGCAATGTGGTCTTCATGTCCCACAACTTCGATATCTTGAATTCAGAGGCCAAGGAGTGTCAGGAAACCAAGGAAATGTGTTCAAGCGAGTTTGATGCTGAGAGCGGAGAGGCAATCAGTTTCATAAGCCCTGATTCTTTCATATCATTTTCAACATGGACCCTGGCTGACACGCGGGTACTGGAGTTCCTTGTGAAGACCACCATCGAGGATGCACTTTTAATTTTCCACTCTGGCCATCAAGATGACTTTATAGCGCTTGGTTTGGTGACCGGCCATCTCAAAGGCCTTGTCGACCGTGGCAGTGGAATTGTCGTGCTGAATAACACCAGAGTGCGATTAGACGATGATCAATGGCATCGTATACAGGTAGAAATTAACCAGAACAGATTCACAATGACTGTGGACAGTCATTCTACCACAGTTTCGCTGAGTGGTTCAGAGATTCTGGACCTGACTGGAAACCTGTATGTGGGGGGTGTGCCAGGGAAGGTGAAGGAAGTGTTTCGAAACAGTGGACTGTTCCCTCGCATGGAAGAAGAGATAACATCGGAGTCCTTTATTGGATGTATGGGGGAAATAAAAACAAACCACAGAGAAAGAACCTTACAAGATGCCTTAGTGACCAAAGACATTCATGTTAAATGTGAAGGAGATTATGATTACTCAAGTTCTTATGAAGAGACAGTTACAACAGCTACTTCTGTTAGAATCACATACTCTGATGTTAACCCCAATGAAAGGCACTGTTACCCAAATGAAAATACCCCAGAGATCTTCCGTAACGTTACGAAGCTCCTCGATGTTACTCCTCTGCTAGTCCGTGAAAGTGACGAGGCTTTTCTTGACATCAGTAATCTCCAGCCAACTTTTGATTTAAATAAGGCTGGCATCAGACAATCTCAGATTATCTTCACTCTTCAAAATGACCCTTGGTATGGAATAGTGGATATAAACATCGGCAATAGAAAATCCAAAAAGTTTACTCTTCTCGATGTGGTCAATAGGAAAATAAAATATATCCATGACAGCGATGAAAAGTATGGAGATGAGATACAGTTGGAAGTTGTTATATACAGTTCTGCTTACATACCAGAGTGCTTAAAAACTTCTAGAAAGTATGTCCTTCCTGTTAAGATCATACCTGCCAATGACATACCCCAGCTAAACAATGAAGTAATCTCCATTGCAAAGAATGGGCGTACCCGTTTGAGTCCTAACCTAATAAAAATCACGGCTTCTGATATCCATTGTGAGGAGTTATTTGTCACCATTACATCCAAGACACCCATGGAAGAGGGTTATTTGGAAAATATAGAGTATCCTGGAAGAAGCATCAGTCATTTCTCTTGCAGACAGCTCAAAGATGGGGAAATTTACTACATTCACAAAGGCGGAAATGTACATCGGATAGATATGCAGATATCAAATGGACATTCTACAGGTCCACTTACTACCCTGAACTTGGAAGTTACACAACCCAGTCTGACCTTAGTCACAAATACTGGCCTCCTACTGCCTCAGGGGGGTTCTTCTGCCATTAGCATTGAACAACTATCAGTGTCAGCCATACCGAGACATGGAGATGTTCTGTATAACGTAACCAATTCCTTGAAGCTGGGGAAACTGGAAGTGTTAACAAGCCATAATGCAATGAAACAGGTGAGATCATTCCGCCAGGCTGATTTGGAGCAAGGGCTATTAAGATATGTTAGTACTAAGACAAATGATCAAGGAGAGATAGCTGTGGAACGCATTCAATTTGATGCGCACCTTGGAAAATTCGTTCTGCCGAACAACACTTTTCTAGTTAAGATTACACCATCACAAATAAGGATGGCAAAAATTGTTCCACTAGAGATAAAACAGGGACGAACAAGGGTTATAAAAGACACAGAACTTGAAGCTGTAGTGAAAGGGAAAAGCACCATGCCGGAGCTTATGAGATATTTCATTGTAGAGGCCCCAACCATGGGAACTCTACAACTTCTGAACAAAGATCTGACTCAGGGCAACAGTTTCACTCAGCAAGATCTTGGAAATGGTCATTTGAATTACAAAGTGAGGGTCCATAGAGCCATGGACTTCGAAGATCAGTTTCAGTTTCAAGTGTTTGCTGAAGAACAACATTCTCCAGTGTACACCTACCCAATAAAGATCCTGGCTGACCCAGATGTTCCATTATTAACTAACCGGGAGCTTACAGTGATGGAGGGTGGTGAGGGAATTCTTAATGATGGCATTCTATGGGTTCAGGCTCAAAACTCAACTGATTTTGTGTACAGGATCACAGAAGATCCCAAGTATGGCCGTCTCATCAGAGAGTCTCCTCCTGGGCAACCTCGATTTGAAGGAGCTATTAGGGTGTTTAGCAGTGAGGACCTGCATTTTAATAGGCTGACATACAAGCATGATGGATCTGAGAGCAGAGAGGATCAATTTGCTTTTACCATTTTCAAGCAAGCCAAGAAAGGCACAACTTCTGAAACCCAGGAGGAAGAAGTCTTGAAGGGTGTGGTCAAAATAATCATAATGTCCGTAAATGACCATGTGCCCTCTCGGGTAGTCGAGAAGACCTTCAACGTGGTGCGAAATGGGCAGCGTCTGCTGACTACAGATGACATCCAGTTCCAAGATGATGACTCGGACTTCAAAGAATCCCAGCTTCTCTACATGCGTGCAGGTATCCTCTCTGGGAACATTGTGTCAGCTGAGGACAGCTCCCAGTCACTCTTCCGCTTCACTCAGGCTGACCTCAGGGACAAGAAAGTCCTTTTTGTGCACCGCGGTGCAGACCGCGAACGATTCCAGCTGCAGGTGTCTGATGGTCGGCACAAGATCACCGCCCTGCTTCAGATTCAGGCCAGCGAACCTTACCTCCGTGTCGTGAATAACTCTATGGCTGTAATCAACCATGCAAGCACCAAGACCATCAATACAAGTCTGCTGAGTACTGAGTCTAACATGGATATCAGAGATCCCAGTGAGATTAAATATGAGATAACATCACCCCCAAGTGATGGAAGCATTATTGTCAGTGGAATAGAAGCTTCTGTCTTCACCCAGGAAGACTTGAGAAAAGGAGTTGTGTCATACCAGCATGATGAACAGAGCTTGAGCTCCAAGGATTCTTTCATTTTTCGTGTAAAGTCAAAAGGCTTGTCAGAGGATGGCACATTCAGGGTAAAAATATTTAAGCAGGGTTACTTGTCAGAGCCCAAGGTTATAACTAATGAGATGATTATATGTTACATGGGAGAGCACACTAAAATAAACCAAGATCATCTAAAGGTATGTTCATAATCCCTTTTGTTCTTTTTCTGGGTGGAATTCAGATAGAAATGTGTTCTGTTCTATAGTTATTATTGAACTGCATTCAAAATATATTTCAGAGATTTTAGGCAATATAGCAAACTTACTAAGATGAGCTTCGGATAGATCCCAAGGTCACTATGACTCTGCAATGGATAATTGGTTATGAAAGATGTATTATTATCCTTCAAAGATTAAATATAATGATGACAATAACTGGTGAATCCATTACCCTCTACTGGAAAACTGATTATGGTAGATGGATGGAATAAGTAGTGGTGTTTGCAATTCTAATGAACATTGTTTTAAAATAATGAATTATCACCAGTGAACAAAGTACACAAGCCATAATATAGGAGCTTGCGCTTAAAAACTTGGGCCATGAAGATGAATCTGCATTCTTCACATCTGTCCCACGTCTTATACTCTGAGGTCCAATACTGACTCTTAGCAGAATTGTTTTGCATAAAATCCATCCACATTACAATTGTTGTGTATTTCCTTACAGGTGGAGCAGGCAGACATCTTGCCTTCTGAAATGGTATTCACCATCAAGGACTCTCCCCAGCTTGGTTACGTGGTCATGTCGATGCAAAACTCAGAGAGCACAGTGTCGCCCAACCTGGACTACATTCGCTCCTTCTCTCAGGAGGACCTGAATCAAGACAGGGTCTACTATGTCTCCTCGCTGATGCAGGGCCAAGACAGTTTCAGTGTGGATGTCAGCAATGGCTTCACCACTTTGGACTCTCTGAGGGTTTATGTGGATGTCGTCCCACCCGAAATTCCAGTGCAGGTTATGGACCTTATAGTCGAGGAAGGAGGCAGCGTGGCTCTAAATGATGTTTTAAACATCTCACACCCCTTCTACAGTTCCACCAACATTGACTTCATGGTAGAGCAGACTCCACGACATGGGAACATCCAATTTTCGGACAACTTTGATGATCTGAGTGCTTTCACCTGGAATGAGGTGAGTCAGCTCTTGGCTATTACAAAAAGAAATTTCCTTGGTGGTAAAAAAATTATTAAAATTATTACTACATGTTTAGTCATTAATAAACAGGGGAATAGAACATGGTACAGTCAATAGCACTATGGTGCTTCAGTATTTTTGGAAAATTACCATATTTATCTAAAGTGCTCATCTCTGGCACTTGATTTCCAGTAAATACATAGGGAAAAGATCTGGGTATATATGTTCATCATATCTTTTGTAAATAGAGCAGGGTTCCCCAACTGGGAGTTCCCCAATCTGGTACTGGAGGGCCAGTTTGCAGATTTTCCTGCTCAGACACACTTATTAAACCTGGTAATTGGCTGATTAGGATGTGTTTGAGCAGGTAATCTTTCAGACTGGCCTTCCAAGACCAGAATTGGGGAACCCTGGAATACAGTGGCATTCAAATTAGACACTCAAACTTCTGTGCAACAATGAACAGCTACCTTGGCGGGGGAATATTGAAAAACTGTGAGGAGACACAATAAATGTTTTGGACTATTTAAAAAATACAGAAGTAAACATACCATTGGCATCCTCATTAAAACTTAATGAGAGTTCAGACACTCCCAATCATGCAAACAAGTATCTTAATAGCAGATCTTTAAGTTATTTTGACTTGTATTTCATCTGATGCATTATAGGTAGTTTGACGTGTTTTGGGAGTTCTCTTGTCTTTCTAGACATCGGTCTTACTTGCAGCAGGAAACAATTATGATCGCTGGGGCGACGTAGCAATTAGCGCATAGAGTCCTCCGGAAAAATATTGTTCGTGGCAGCACACTCTGTGACGAAGTCACCAAGAAGCTTTAGGCATGGAAAGATGGAGAATTGAAATAAGGGGTTGTTGTTGGAAAATCTCTCCTTGTCCAGGACGTGCCAGTCGGCATAGGGGTGTCAGTTAGTCAGTCCACTGGAGACCGGCATAAGCACCCTGCTACATTCACCCTGTTTGCCTGCTTTTGGAAAGGAGTGGAAAAACTGACTCTGAATCCAGAGAGCCGGAGCCAAAAGAAATAGGCCTATTACGCTGCCATGACGGTGTAGGTGTGCCCAGCACTCAAATGCTTCCACAACACGTGTCACATAGACTCCATTGTCGAGTCTCAAATCCATAACAATATTCATAAAAAAGACATGGATTGGTTGTGTATAGCAGTTTTTAAGATAACCAGCTGAAGGTTGAAATAGCTTTGTACTCCCATAGTGAGCATTTGTGTTTCTGATTGCTTGGGGGCCAATTTGTACGTTGAATGGGTGCATCTCTTCTGGCCACAGTTGGGCCCCGGAGTTCAGTGTTAACCCTCTCATGGCGATATCATATCGACCTCCGAAACGAGTCCCGTGGTGGAGATGAAAGCTGTACCGCTGGCCTGAAGGATTTTTTTTGCAGGCTGATGAAAGAGCATTCGACTACACAAAAAATCTCAGGTTGCCTTGGATTAATGGGTCAGCTGGGCTATTATTATTATTATTATTATTATTATTATTATTATTATATGCATGTGTGCAAGGGGGAGTATATCATGCTGTGGGGACCACAAGGGGAAACCCAATTTTATAAAAATCTGTGACCCTAATCAAAAAACGAAAAATGCCAAAAGTCTTGTACTATTTCTCTTGGTTATTTGTGGTTAAGGTTAGACCTGGGTAGGGGTTAAGGGTGTGATTGGTAGGATTAGGGTTTTTCCATAGACATGAAAGGAGAGTCTCCATAAAAGTATAAATACATGGACTGTGTGTGTGCTTTGTTTTTCTCTGCTGTTTCGAATGAGCATGTGGCTTAAGGTGAATAACCTTGAATGAGTTGCAAGCACCAGAGGCAGAACACCAGGCACGGGTTTGGGCAGCATTTGAATGATGCTTTTGTGTCCGCATGAGGCAGGATGGAGAGAGCTTAGTTAAAACTCCTCATGTTTATGATTACAGGGGCTTTTATTATGACCTCTCTTCCTATGGAGTGCTGCAGAACAAAATGTACAGCTAAAGGCTTATTCCATGGTACATTTGCGTGTTTTTATACAGCTTTCCTACAAAATCCATGGCAGCCAACTTCTCAACTGGCTTGACTAAAATCATACACTTCAATATTTGCTTTTTGGAAAATGTAGTATCTTTCATGCCTCAGTCATCTTTAAAAGCCTTTTCCATTGGTTCTTAGATGAAAGAAGCAACAGCCTGGTGCTGTTATTCGTCCCTCAAAGCCTCACTGAGCAGGAAACATAATGTGCCTAATCATCAGCAACCCATGTCATTTGGCTGCATGTGGTGCTGATCTTCTGGAATATGGTGACACGGCCTTCCCAGCAACCACTCTGTCAGCCAGGCCTGCCAACCAATCCGACGATGAAATCAACTCGGAGGTGGTCAGGCCAAAGTCACGCTGTCATTCGGTCACGAGAGTGTCATGGGTGAATCATGGGAGATTCTTGCCTTAATACCATTATTGTGTTGTTTGATTATTGGCTCCTTCTTTAGCCTTTCCTTCCCGCACAGATCAGGCCACCGATGAAGGGCCTTTTGCTGTCACAGTAATGTCACTCTTTCAGTGCAGGTACTTTCATTGTTGGTAGCATCTGCGTGGTTATCATTAATCTGACCGACCCCCTTCCCCCAGGTGAGGAATGGCCTTATCCACTACATACATGACGGCAGCGAGACCACCAGCGACAGATTCACGCTGCTAGCATACACATCCGAAATCGGCAGGCAGAGCCAGCCAATCGACTTGAACGTCACCATCTCTCCTGTCAACGACGAGCCGCCCATTTTGCTTCGCAACACCGGTCTCGAGGTTAGTCCAGTGCTATTCTGCATTGCCTATTCCCCACCCCCAACCTTACCATGGGCCTTATGGCTCCAAGGCATGCTGGAGCTTTGGATTTGCTGGGCTGGGGTTGGGGGAGGAAGAGGGGGGAGAAAGTTTCCCACAATCATCTGGAAACCAAGAGTATGATTCAGTGTTTCAGCTCCATCTGTGGTTACACGTATCCCCGGCAACATATATTTTGGGACACTCCATGTCCGTGGCTGCAATTCCACTGCTGGGCCAGCTGGTGAACTGGCCAATCAGAAGACGCTCCTAGATCCCACAAATTGTGACATAATGATATGTGTCTCGTAACCGGTAGACTGGCCCGTTTCGTGGAGGCTTTTTCGTCCCGAGGAGCACTCTGCTTTCGCACAGGGCTTGTGCGATTGGGCAGGACACACAGCACAGCAGTAACTCCTACTGGGCATACCCCTCCCCCCTTCCTCGGTTCCTGCCACATCTGGCCACAGCTGGCTTCAATTACCCCTCCTTTAACTGAAAGGGTCCTTTATTCGCTGCCTTTGTATCGTCTGCACCACCGCCCACAACACCACCAACAGCCCCCTCAGCTTAGGCTGCAGGGATTCCCTTTCGGGACAAAAATAGAACCCTTTGTAGGTTTAGGTGACCTGCTTCTTGAGATCGAGCACATATTGTATTCATTTGAAATGTAATATTAAAACACTGGCAGTGTGCTTTATGATTTAATTTTATAAAAATGGTTTGTGCCCTTCTCCACTCTGCAGCCACCGTTGAGGTAATGTAACCATGCCTTGATGTGATTGATACAATGCTCACTGCCACTGGCAAATTAGTATGTTCAACTGAACATAGATTTTTTTTTTTCTGAATAGAGGTTACCCTATTTGTTTGTTTCACATAAGTCTCATCCACATGAAATGCCAAATTAACGGGCTCATTATAATATTACATACATAGAGAGATGTACAGTGAATCATATGCACATAGACATAGCTGCTGCCTGTACATACATTTTAATGACTGATATAGAGTAGAGCCCATGAACATGCCAAAAGCATCTGCCATTAATTAACAAAAAAAAATTGAAATCATTAAAGCAAAGCTTGTGCCACCATCTACTGGTGTATCCGAGTAACATCTAGGTGCTGTTGTCAAAATGGCCATTAGAGGGCAGCAGAACCTCAAATACATACAAAAAATATAGAATGGCAAAACACATAGAAAACATTAATGTCACTTCAGAGCAATGACGTAATTGCCATTTGTGTTTGAAACCCCAGTTTTTAAGGCTTTCTGTATTAAATTAAATTAAGAATTAAGACAGTTAACATCAAACAATGATAAACCATACCACTTGTTTATTTGCAGCTTGCTGCCACTTTTGGTGATTGTCTGGCTTTTAGTTGCAGGGGAGTCAATCAGGCAGTTTCTCGGGGGCCCCTAGCAGATAAAATCAATATGATCCTGTTTACAAGTCCCTCCCTGTTGAGTTTTGCTATTTCAGAATCTCTTTCTGGAGATATGCTCCATTTCTGTCCATTAATGGTCCCTTCAGCGATGTGGCCATTAGCAGGCCATTAAACAAAAGCCCTGTGAGGGAAATCTTTCAGTGCAATGTGATCCATCTTTAGATAATGGGTCGAGCCTCTTTGCATTAAGGAACCCAGAGCCACCTATGAGGCAGTTGCACCTGATATTACAGGCAAGGGAAGTTGTTGAAACAGTCCTTGTGTTTTTCATTTAATTGCCTGGTGCTCTACAGCTGCTTCCAGGGGAAGAAGCAGAAATCACAGCCAACATGTTGTACTCTGAAGATAAGGACACAGCCCCGGAGGAGCTGGTTTATTCCATTGAAAGTTCATACAGCGGGAGAGTGGCCCTGAAGGCCTTGCTTGAGGAGAACATCCGCAATTTCACGCAGGCCCAAATTAATAACAGTGAGGTGGTCTTTGTCCACACAGGTAAGCCCAGTGTTTTAAACAGGGATATCAGAACATTTTAAGCACTAAGGGTAACTCCACAAACTGACCCGAACAGTCCATCTGGTAGATCACAAACTGAGTTTTTATAATAATTTTTCAGTGAACATTCCATCATTTAGATATTAAAAGTAAGCGCCCCTTCATAGCTCCCATGTGAATTTCCCTGGCCTTTGCTGGCCCTCGAGCTTTGTGCCATTTGAGAATACTTACTTTTTGCTTCCTATTTGCGTTACTGAGTTTGAGCAGAACATGAGCAGACTGTAAAATTGAATGCCGCCTCGCTTGTAGCAGCCCAGTGACCTTTATAATAGGAGTTGACAAATAAACATCAGTAATGGTCAAATGAAGCTTCATGAACCATTTGCTGTATTTTCTGACCACAGTAGATAGTGTTCTCTGTTCACAAAAGTGCTCAAAGCATGCCCCAAAGCAAACCAAGAGCACCATCTAGTGGGGTAAAAAAATACAGCAAATGGTTCATGAAGCTTCATTTGCAGGGTTTCTACCTTTTGTATACTGGCTGGCGCGAGTAAGACAAGTCTGCACACTTTTACATGTATGTACATGTAATAAGCATACAGTCCTCAGGGGATCCTCAGTCCTAAGCATACAGCCCTCAGGTCGATCGCCAAGACTATTCTAGTTAACTGTGAACCAACTTAAAATCCCCTCAGATGGCAAAATATATTGAGCCCCCTTCCTCACTCCTGTCGGCCGGTTGGACACCAGTGATATACCACACCTATAGTAATGTATAGTTATGATAGCTCTCACTTTAATCTGAACTGTTGTGGTGCAGAAATAAACTTATATGTTTCATGTTTAAAATTTAATTTAAATCAGCGTATTACTTTAACATGTTTATTTTGAGAAGCTGTACGGCAGACAGGAATTGGGTTAGGGTCAGCCAGCTACATTAGCAGGAAGCTGAATGTGATGTTACCTTTCACACCATGTGCGTTTTCAGGAACCCAGTCGGGGTGGTTTGGTTTCACGGTGACCGACCGAGAGCACACTTCCCCCCTGTTCCGTTTTATTGTGAAGACCAGGCAGCTCACCATCTCCATGGAAACAGAGGGGGACCTCTTGGTCTATCCAGGTACCCCTATTTGATCTTGGCTTTGCTGTGCACTCAGCCGTGCCGAAACTTACCAGTCACCAAACATGAACACCTCACACAGACATATGTTTTCATATGGGGAAAATTTAACTGAACCACTGTAACAAGTACAAATATCCATCCATCCATCCATCCTGCAATATCATCGATGCAGTCCAGGGTAGGGATAAGCCTGGCACTCATACCAGGAAACACTGGGCACTGGACATGAGATTTCAGTGAACTGGATGTTATTGCATTACAGGACATACACACCCACACAATAAGACACTATGGATGATGTCAATGTGCCAAAT
>JAODKL010000021.1:15520242-15533303 GCA_026780765.1 Petrocephalus schoutedeni | reverse complement strand
GTAATTACACATTACATGATGTAAGCCATTGTGTCCCCTAGGATCAGCGGCTGGCCTGACAACACAGAAGCACATCTCACGCATTTAAAGAATGACCTCAACGCATTCCCAGAATGCTCATGTTTCTACGGAGACCATTCTTCCAGATTCATCCATGCATCTTCTGCACCCACTTGTCCTACTCAGGGTCACGGGGGTCTGGAGCCTATCCCGGAAGCTACAGACACAAGGCAGGGAACAACCCAGGATGGGATGCCAACCCATCGCGGGGCACACTCCAGACACATGGAACCATGGAGAAGAGCAGAGCCCTGGTCCCAGAGGTGTGAGGCAAGAGGGCCAACAACTGTGCCCCCACGGTATTTTCAGAAGATTATGGGATGGCCTCTCGGCCTCCAGCAATTCAAACAGTCATTAAAAGGGCAGTTCAGCTGAAAGCTAAGGGTTTCAGCTAAGGGTTGAACTTCCCCTTTAACTGCTTAAATGAGGAACAATATCTGAACTGCTCTCAGTCTTCACTTTAAACCTACTGACAGCCTGGAGTCACTAAGGCATTCTTTTGCATACTTAGAGAGCACCCGAATGGATAAGTTATGAGGTGTGAATATAGCCGTCTTTTCATATCACTACTATTTAACCTACGGCCACTGCTAGAAAAGAAATCCCCATTACGTATGTATTTTACAATTTCATTATTTTAATTTCTTAATAAATTACAAATTAAATATGCATGTATACTACTTTCAACATCCTAGAAGATTAACTATTATAAATCTTTAAACCAGGATTTTTTAATTGTTGCACATTTAACCCTTTTCCCGTTTTTACCATTTAATGATGCTCTGGGGTCAGACTGACCCCAAACACGGGATAGGGGTTAATCATGTTCATATGAAGCATGTTGAAAGACCTCTGTGAATGAAATCTGCTATAAAAATTACCTTGCCTGGCAATACAGTATCCCAATACAGAGTATAGCAGGCCCTTACGAGACGTCTATTGCCACCCTTGCCAGATTCCTTTGCTTTCTTCCATACTTAACTGGTACCAATAAGATCATCCTTCTGATTCTATCCAGATACTGTCATTCTTAGTAATTAATCTGATTGGCTAATCTATTTTTCCTTTAGTTTGTAATTGGTAGGGCCTCAAAGCAGTTACTCTGGTGCCTGACCACAAAAGTTTTTCACATGTGTAAACAGCAGGACAGTGTGTGCCAGAAGATTAAGCTTGATTTGAGGGGGCTGCGTTGTGATACTGCGAAGCCGGATCCCACTGCCGTCATTCCCGATATCAAATTCTAAGCACGCCTGTTTCTGGCTGCATTTACACAAACCTCATACACTGGGGAAAAGTGAGACATAAACGAGAAACGTATAAACACAAACATGACGTCCAGCCGGATAAGATGGCAGCGGCGAGGAGAGGAGAGAATGAGGCAGTCGTGCTTTCTGTCCGACGAACCCCATAAACACGGAGCCAACAGCACAAGTTTCCATCCGGACACCGGGGCCACGTAAGCTAAACCTCCGGAATGTCTCCGTTTAGTTTGCGCAGAATCAGCATATCTATACCCACTCAGCCCTATGGGCAGGCATGCAGTGATGTGCTGCTCTGAAGAGATCGTACTGTCCTGGACACCCCTGGAGCCAAAACTGAGATATAATGTCTATGGTCTGCTGTCCCACACCCTTCAAACGATGCTCTCTTAGACAAGAGGGATTACCAAGATGTTCAAAAACCCTGAGCAGATACACTGACAACCCTTTTCACTCCTCAGGGAGGAGCTGCTGCACATCTGTGGCCATTTTTTCCCCAGAAGGCCAAATATAGTGAGATACGACAAAGCAAGTCCCGCATTCAGCACTTAACCACTTTTTACTCTCAGCAGCCAGCTTAACATTTTCCACAGTAACTGCTAAAGTCTCCCATTAAAACAGATAATATCTTTCAGGCTAGCCTCCGCTAAGCTAACTTAATGGTAAAAAATCCCTAAGACAGCTCTTTTCGCCTCACTGTCCGTGGCGAGGGCCTTGACAGACAACGTAAAATTTCCATGAAGCACGTCAAACATCTTGAGGCCCGGATGTCAGAAGCAAGGCGAGCCCCAAAAGCTGCTCCCTCGACGCTATAATAATAACTGTGGCATTGGGGATCCTTCCAACCACAAGTCTATGAAATTCCCCACAGTTTCAGTGATATATTTTACAAGAGTAAGTGTTTCTTTAACGGAAACGGAGCCAGTCAGAACGGTGCAATTTCCCATTGGTCAGTAAATAATTTCCGGCCCCAGTACGGTTACATCATGCAGACACTTAGTGCCTGAAATAGTCGACTTCTTGGTCAGCTCTCGTCCGTATTGCTGTGCCACCATTAGGGTTACCACCTAATCCATGTCAGGGAGGACACTCTGAGGAAGCACAAGATTCGTAAACTACTATTTCAATCAAAAGCACCCAGTTTTCACTTAAGCTGAAGTTCTAGCTGTGTGCTGGTTGGTCAGTTACCTACAATCGCGCATGTCACAAAGGAAGCGAACCAGTCAAAACACGAATAATTGCGCCATTTAGCCAAACACCTTTCAGTATTTAAAGCAGTTTGTAAACCCAGAAGTGGCGCAGTGTCCTTTCTGACATAGATTAGGTGGTAACCCTAGCCATCGTCTATCAGGCCACTACAGGTAGCTTTATTGGCACAGCGACACAGGACTTGGATGAGTGAAGGGAAGACAGGATGAGAATAGACCGGCCACCAAGAAGGAGGGAGGCCAACAGGATGGATCTGAAGAAGCCATCTGTGAGAGGAAAAGACCATCTGTTCATCTGCTATACGTTTTTTTTTTAACCGTACCCATAGTGACACCTCTCTGTCAACATGCCACAATAGTCCAACAGCTTTCCAAGAACATAGTGAATGAGCTCCCAGCATGCACCTCACTTTAAACCTGTAAAGCAAGGCAACATCTCCCCTGGCTACAACGCTGCAAAATTCACATCAACATTAACTGTGTTCAGCACAGATGGAGTTCATGATAATAAAATTACTGTATTATTTGGGGGAAACCTGTGCAGGGCGTTTCTGACAGGCCTACACATTTTTGGGTGCAGGAAAAAACATCATCTGAAATGAAGCACAGCCCAGTCCTGGTCATCAATGACAAAAAACGGGAACGTTTTAGGGAATACAATTTAACGACTACTCCATCAACACCCGTCAGCTCACATGCCCTTCAGTTAACAGTGAGAAAGCCATTTAAAAGCCAAGGATAGGCAAAAACCAGCAGAGCATTTCTGGACCACGATTTGGTAACCCTGATGTGGTTGTTATTTGGAATGGCCAATTACTCAGCCAATAAAACCACAGTGCCAGGTGCTAATGAAGCACAGGTGGTTCTCATTTGGCAGAATACAAGATATAGCAAGCTGGGATGAAGAAAGAGACAGAATCACTGAATGGAGTGTAAAGAATCCGATCAGAGACAGGGGAGACGGGAAGCAATGGGCCAGACCAGGGCTGTCAAACTCCAGTCCAGGAGCCCTGTGTATTTTAGTTCTTTCCCTGTTCCATCACAAATGACTCAGCTGAAGAGCTGTGTGGTAATTAGCACAAGGAGCTGAATCAGGCTCCAGCTCTCAAGGACTGGAGTTTGACACCCCTGGGTCATGGTTAAAGGAATCACCGACCTATAACCTTCAGGTTAACACTGCAAACATCAGTGTATCTCGGCATTCCTACCAAGATCTAATTAACAAACAAAGCAGGACACCAGAATCACAGCCGTGACACTTCTGTACATCCCACCGTTTGAGTCGTCATCCCCAGCAAGCAAAGCCTTTTCATCATCCAGTCACTTCCATCTCATTCCACACCGTCACAGACCTCCTTCTGTCACAAATGCATTCAATCAAAAAGAAAAGAACTTTTGATAAATATATTTTTTTCCATTTTTATTTCTTTCTGAGGAATGTAAAATGTTCTTATTTACAGTAGAAGGCCAAAAGACATTTTTCAATCCCTGGGAATAAACACAAACCTCGATAACTGGTTTGACACTTTGGTCTGGTAGAACCTCCCGGCTGTGGCGTGCGACAGCTGTGATGTTGCCGGAATGAATGACATAGCTGTCACAGCTGTTCCCACCTCATCATTTGTCAGGCCTGTCACGCTAACAAGCAGGGTCCAGAGACTACAAGTCACATGACCGAGGAGACGTCAAGCTCACACCTGTAGCTTCCGCTGGTAGAACTGGGTCCAGAATTCTTGGTCACAGGCTTAATTTGACATGTGACCTACTTATTTTCCAGAATCTCAAGGCAGCCAGTTGTCCTTAAAAAGCCTTACGAAGTCATTTTTTTTTTTTTCAATGACCATGCAGTTCAGATGACTCTGAATAGCTCAAACGATGCCAAAATTCTTTGCGGTTCTGCGGTTACCAGGGTTTATGGTAAAAACATGTAAGAAACCTTGCCCAAAAATGTACTCATACAGAAAACAGAGGTTTTTTTTTTTTTTGCTTTTTAAGATAAATTATGTCAAAATTTATAATAGCTAATTCAAAGTTCAAAGCAACTAATAGATAATGCTTATTTTCCATTTGCTTAGAGTCGGTGTTAACTTTTTAATAAGGCCCATTTTTAATTAATCATGTTTAAAAAGCTGTGCAATGACTAACCCAAAAGCTTTCCTGTGAAAAGATCTTGTAAAACCAGGACACCAAACTAATGTGCAGGTTAGCATGGAATTAGACTGGGCGCATCGACTTTGGTGACAGACATTATGCATCACAGGGCGCTTCTTGGTCAAAGAACAAAAAATAATGTGCTACAGGGTGTCCCTTCAAAAAATAAAAAAAAAATACACTGAATATTAAAGCAAAAAAAGAATATTATCAAGTAATGTTAAGACCACTGCAACATTTCGACATAAGGAACTAATGAACAGTACAGCCTGAGCATTTAAATTCCAACATGACATAATCCTGAAGATCCCCTGACCAGGCTTCTCTGAAATGGGGACAGAAACCAATCATTAAAAAGTGCCAAGACGTGCCTCACCTCCAACAGGCAACTAACCGTTGCAGAAAAAAAACATTTTGGTTCCTTCAGGCACTTGCTACAAATCATATTTTTTTTAACTTCCCTCTGTAACACACATGTGCCTTGTTCCTAAAGGGGACGTAATTTAGGACCCTAAAACCGCCTAAGCAGACCAGCTGGGCGGGTATAAAATAAATGCGATTGGCTCAAAAGAGTCACATGCTTCCCCCCAGGTGTAGCAAGCTGGGGCTGCGTATAAAAAAAAAAAACCCACCTGTCCCCCATCACACACACGTGCCTTTTCACTGTGGATGAATGAAGAGGCGTCCAACTCAGATTGGTAACTTGGCCATTCTGAGGCGTTTAGTGCCAAGTGATGTTTTGAGGCCTACAGGCATCGGGGGGGACAAGAGAGTGCACTCAACCTAACATCCTCAGCTTTCAATATGTTACACATAGCAACAGATTTAAATAAACTGTGTGCATGTGTGTGCAAATTGGGTTTGGTCGCATCATAAATTTCAAAAGTGAAAATAAACATGTATTTTGTCTCGTGGGTAAGCAAACGTTAAGGCCTTGCATCCAGCCGTGACCGTGACGATGACGCAGCTTGCCGATGCCGTCACGCCCCCCCAGTTTCCTCCATGGAAATACTCAGATGCCACCCCACTCTGACAAAACGCCACCCACTTCCGCCCGGGCACCTGAACTGAGACGCCCCAGCCGTCCGCTGGAAGCCGGTGCCCCGTCGCCCCAGAGGAACGGAAGGCCTTGCGGTTCTTCTTTCGGGTCACGGAGGAAAGCCGCAAGGAAGGGCGACCGGGCGAAGGGTAGGGTGAGGACCATCGGGGAAGGTAAGGGCATGAGATGACAGGAAGGAGATAAAAAAAAAGGGAGAGGGCACCAAGCACAAGAAACGGAAGGGAAGAGGGGGGAGTCTTGGGGGCATCGTGAGAAGGAGCCAGCGGTGGGAGGTACGAGTCGGGGGCAGAGCTGAACTGGGGCAGTAGAGCGCCTCCCTGGTGGCCAGTCTAGAGGTTGTCATACATGTGCAGAGTGCGTTCCAGCTGCTGGCCCACCCGCTGGTAGAAGGCGATCTGCTGCCTGAGGTAGGCCTGCATCATCTCTTTGAAGTCCACCTCTCGCCGCCGATGGAAGTGGTTCATCTCCGCCTGCAAGGCGAATCCCACCGTCCGGCAGCGCTTGCGGATGCCGTCCGCCTCGTCCTGGTCCATCTTCCCCTCGTCGCTCATCCTCTGGCTCTCCTTCACCTTGGCGAAAGCACCTGGCAAGGGGGAGACAAGGTCGATGACTGCCGGGGTCCCGTCGCATTAAGGAGTCGTCATTAACGAGTCATTAAAATCCACAAGGTGTATCAAAAAAAAAAAAAAAACACAACACTAACCCTGATCACAGACACAGAGGCATTCACAATCACAATCTAATATCATCAAATCACACCCGGGAGCGCCTGTATGTCGACCAGTTAATGAGGCCCTCAGAAGGGCAGCTTCCCATCTTTAGATGACAGCAACTTAGTGTTAGATCCCCACCCTGTATGCATACAGGCGAGGCTGTCAGGTGACCAAGTAGGTGGGACTGCATTCACCTCCTGATATGCACACAGGAGAGGCAGACATGTGCAAACAGAGAGCCACAAACAAAACGCCTCAGCACTCAGCCCTGTAACGCCACTGGAATTGTTCAGTTTACGTCATAAGAGGCCGTGAGATGAACCCGCCAGTCATTCTTTCAGCTTCTTGTCAACATAAAGTACGACACTGAGCAACGGCCTTACAGAAACGGCATTGGCACCATCAGACATACCTGAGAAATATCTGTTGTGGGTTTTCCTGGTAACGAATTCCTGAAATCCTGCCAGAGCAGCTTTCAGCAAATAGCCCAACAAGGCTAATCGACATACTGACTCGCCACTGCCTCCTCCATGGGAACAGGCACACACACCACCAAGCATCTGAAGCACCAATATACTTGACGAATCGCTTCACTTGCCCTTGCCGGTAGTGTTTACCCACGGCAGGAAGGATGGGTAGATGCAAGATGGCTGCTTACCACAATTCAGCCGTCGGCAAAAAGGACACGGATTCGGTTAAAGTTAAAGCAGCCCTGTCCGGCGCATTCCTGTTTGACAGTCTCTGCTTTCATTTACCATTAACTGACAAAGCAGGACCCGGAATCACGCTGGTCGAGACTCCAGTCACAGCGGGAAACGGATCAGCAGCACCACAGTCGTGCGGGCAGAGACTCGCCACTGGGCCAGAGGACATTTCAGGGAGTCAGATGAGGGCGGTACCAAAAACTTAGGAAGCGGGTCAGAGCAGAAGCGGCTGGGTAAAAAAAAAAAAAAAAAAACACACTGACTCAGACACCAGACACACACACACACACACACACACACACACAAACTCAGACAGACACACAGACAGATACACAGAGATGCAGGCACACAAAAACAGACACACACACAGATGCAAATGCATACAGACTCATAAGGACACACACAAAGATGCAGTCAAAGACACACAGACTGAGACAGATACACAGACTAGTGCACACATACACACAGATGCATGTACAAACAAACAGACAAACAGACACACAGACTCATACAGACACACACAGTTGCATGCACACATATACACACAGTCATTGAGACACACACACACACAGATGCACGTACACATATACACACACACACACAGTCAGACACACACAGATGCACGTACACATATACACACACAGTCATTGAGACACACACACACACACAGATGCACGTGCACATATACACACACACACACAGTCAGACACACACAGATGCACGTACACATATACACACACACACAGTCAGACACACACATACATACATACACACACACACACACACACACAGTCAGAGACACACACAGATGGACGCACACATACACACACACACAGATGGACGCACACATACACACACAGTCATAGAAAGACACACACAGATGGACGCACACATATACACAAACACACACACACACGAACAGACAGATGGACGCATACATATACACACACACACAGATGCGCACACACACACTCAGAGATACAAACACACAGATGCACACACGCACACACTCAGAGATATACACAAACATATACAAATACACACAGACTCATACAGACACACAAAAATGCAGACTGACAGACACACAGACTCATAGACACACACACACACACACATACATACAAATACATACAGACTCATACAGACACACACAAATGCTGACTGACAAAAACACACAGACTCAGACACACACACACACATACATATATATATATATATATATACATACATACACAAATACACAAAGATTCATACAGACACAGACACACACACACGCACACGCATACACACACAGAGAAACACTCAGATGCCGACGGCAGCACTGAAGGGGTCAGATTCCTCAATGCCAGTGTAATCTATGCTGAGGGGGCTGTAACTGTAATCAGACTCATATGTGCCGACGCCCGGAGTTTAGCACATAATAAATGTGTTTGTGGGGGGGGGGACCTTACCGAACTGGGCCTCGCCGGCACCCACCTCCGGCAGTGCTCGGGAGGTACATACATCTTATAAGACAAGTCTTCCTTAATGTGTAGTAAAAGATGGGTCTTCACAAATGCCTACATTTAAGATTTTGACGGCTTATGGCTTTTGCCCCCCACGCCGCCCGGCCTCGTGGTCTGGGTGGGTACCGACACCCCAGGCAGACGCAGTGAGCAGCCAGAGTACTGCACAGCCCCTGCTTCTGGCCCACTTTAATGCATTTTCCACATGAACAGACAATATAGAGGCAGACACCATACAGGCAAACAGGGGAGCGAGGGAGACGAGGGGCGGGGAGGGGAGGGGATAAAAAGAAAAACACCATTTCCAGCTTAGCCCGTCCCGGGGGCCAAGGCCCATTTTGGCTGGAATGCTGGTGTTACGCAACGGCCGAGTCTGGCGGCCGGACGGGAGGCGCACGCGTTAGGCCCGATCAAAACATCACCGGCCGGAAGGAGCTACCAGGCCGGGGTCGCGCAGTGGACGTCCCAAAGAGCACGGCCCTGTGCGTGCTACAAAAAGGCTGAACCCGTGACTCAAGAGCAGGGAGGGAATGCAAAAGCAGGCCTGAACGAAGCCCGAGCCGCCTCAGGCTCCTGGGGCTGCCCTGGGCAGGACACTCAGCCAGCTCCGGAAGCCCCGCCCCCTCCATCTCCTATCATGGACCCACCCGAGCGCAATGTCGTGCTGGAGACAGCAAAGGGATGCCCGCCAGAGGACACTGGTTTTGGCTAAGCAGCAGCGCTGAAGAGGGGCTGAAATAAAAACCTAATTTTATCAAAAGGACATCAGGAGGACTCCAGCTGAGCTTTAAACAGAAACTTGGCACAATTAATGTGGTTTAGTAAAAGGCACTAGACATTACACATCCAGGACAAGACAGCAGGTGATCACACACAAACACGAGGACATGCTACCTCCATGTAACCACTGTCCCCAGCTAACTCAGAAGACTACCTAGAAGAAACCCTCACAAACATGGGGAGAACATGCCAGCTCCACGCAGACACTGTGCCCAGCTAATTTAGCAGGGTACCTGGAGGAAACCCTCACAAACATGGGGAGAACATGCCAGCTCCACGCAGACACTGTCCCCAGCTAATTTAGCAGGGTACCTGGAGGAAACCCTCACAAACATGGGGAGAACATGCCAACTCCATGCAAAAACTGCTCTGAGCTAACTCTATAGCGTACCAATAGATTTAATTTTAATGTCACTCACTGAAATGGCCCGCATCCCAACAGTAAAAGGGAGCGGGGCGAGATGGTGACCTTCCGGTCAGTGGTGATTCATCTGCCGTCACACAATGAGAGGGATGACCCGGGGGACAGAGCGGCTCTCTCGAATGGCAAACAAACACGAATTGAGAGCGACACAAAGCACAGATGGGGGGGGGGGCTTTTGTGCCAAGCGCTGGGGATGGTGATGAAGTCTCGCGGCCTATGCCTCCCGTCAGTGCCGTGGCGAAACTCACACAGAGACTCTCTCACACGCCATCAAGCCATGAAAATACAAACATCCCCGCAGAGGACTTTAAAGGGCCACGCTCCATTTCCCGCTCCGGAGTGGCCACAGAGATGCGAACACGGCTGAAGAGATACTTGTTTTTTTCTGGACTACCTTTCATTTCAGACATTTTACCAAATCCAAGAATTAATCTGGGGGGCAGCGGCATTAACCTGATGTGGGGTGAGGCCAGCCGTAAGCTAGCATCTCCCTGTAGCTTGCCAGCACCCCCATGGAGAAGGCCCCATTCCAGCCATGCCACACTTACCAGCTCGGTGTGTCTCTGCGGCACTGGGTAATTAGTCTGACCCCATTTCGCAAGGAGAGTTCCGGGACCCCAACCGCCAGGGAACCCACTCTGATTCGGTACCGAATAAGAAATTTAAGAGCTTTAACTAAACCCCCCCCCCGGGAGACAACGGGGGGCGTCATCTGGGGGCACGTCCGAGGCAGGCAAACACAGCTTCCCTCCCAACGCGCTTCTGGCCGCACCCAGGCCTGGGAGGGGTGCTGTAGCTCTTGTAATGCGGCCCGAATCTGTGTTATGACAACTTACACAAGAGCCCCAGAGTTCAAAGCTGTAGGAGTTCATGGCCTCCTGCGCATTTCCAAGTCATGTGCTCTCATCTCCTTCTGCTCTCGGCTTTTCTTCAATAAAATGTGCAGCTAAAGCGTATGAGTGATATGAGGAAGCATAAGACATTCGGCAGAAAAGGGCAGGTCACATCTGGGGGTCACTTAAATGGAGGGGTCTGTTCAGCCTGAGTCCGATGGATGCCCTGTGCCAGTGTTTCCCAATGTACTCCCTCCAAACTCCCTGATAGAGATTTCTGCTTCCCTAAAACGTGGACTGTCTGTGGGTCCCTGAGGACCGGACTGGGAAACACTGCCCTACGCAATCACCAAAGCATGGTCGGGGTCTGTGGACTGTGCACTGAACTCCTGTAGCTGGCAGAGTAACCAGGCCACCATCTCACCCCTGAGCGAGGCGCTTAACCCCAGCGGCTCTACAGTGCAGGCCACTGGCTGACCCTGTACTCTGACCCAAATACTTTATCTCACCCGTTTATAGGTGTCTGCGTCTCATGGAGAGCAAGATGGAATGTGAATATATGCAAAAGCTCCCCAATGGGTTGAATAAAGTTCCCCGAGTCCAGTGTCTCCCAATCCGGTCCTCGGGGACCCACAGACAGTCCACGTTTTTGCTTCCTCCCAGCTCCCTGCCAGACAGTCCACATTTCTGCCAGGAGCTGAGAGGGAGCAAAAGTCAGAGGCACATTTCTGGATGTCAATACTACAATTTAGGAAGTATTTTACCACAATGTTTTAGTATAACAATACATGGTATGTTTAATAGCATGTCCAATTTCCATAATGCTGTCAGAAAGATACAGCTGTTCATGAACAAGCCAATCAGAATTCAGAAATTAAAGCTTAACAGCAGACAGTAGATGCATTTCCACTGCTTGCTTGGGCTAAGACAGGCCTGACCCGACGTATAAAGCGCTGGCGATCACATGACCAGAAACGGGCGGCGCCCTGCAGATAACAGGCGGTTAACAGCATGGTGGTAGTAGTAGGATGGCAGGCAGATGGAGGGGGACGCGTGATACGCCCTCCCTTTTCTGGGCTGTAAATGGGGTTCTTTCATTCATGTTTCGGGTAAATAAGAGTACACATAGCCAGTACCCAGTAACTTAGATACACTACCTATTAAAGGCCTCCCCAAACAGCCCAGTAGTATCGGTTAAAAGCCCATTAGTGTTTCTCACAGCTCTTTCGGACTAGTACCACAGTAATGGAAAGTTTGGAAAGCAGTATAACTAAGGGAACCTAAGCTAACAACACTCACCCCTTCCGAGTCCGCATACCAGTCCCCCAGTGACAGCCTGGGCCGTTTTGTTCCATCGGTACTGGCTCTCTGACCGCTCTGGGGTCCTGTCAGGCTACATGGCACCGTTCTGTAATTTCCTCGCGTCACCCGTCGACTGCGGCCGTACGGCAAAAGAGTGCCGATGGCTCCAGGGCGCATTGGATGAGCCGAGCGTCAGGCCAGCCGGTGACTTCATTCCATGGGCTGTTTTTTTTTTTTTTTTTTTTGCATGCAAGAAGTGAGGTAAGTGGCTCTAATATTAATTTGGCAAACGGATATTGCAAAGCACGCTTTGCTCGTACCTGCGGCCTCCTCTTTCCTGGGAAAAGCAAAGTGGATGCACATTATAGCATTCGGTAAATTACGGGGAAAATTTGTGGGTTTCGGATCGCCCTCCAACACCTTTAGCAAATTTCAGGTACACGCAGGCCGGGACTGATTCCAGAAGAAGCCTGGGCCTGATCCAACAAGCCTAAAGAGCGGGGGTCTGATCAAATCCCCAGAGCAAACAGTCAGCAGACGCCTTGGGAAAAAAATGTAAAACTGGGACAGGCATTAGCTCAGCTGTTAAAGTAACCAGGAAGAAACCAATGCAGAGGTCAGAAAGCACTCTGCTGCTGGAGCTTGGAGCCGGGAACATTTCAGCTGTATAAACCAAACCGATTACCCCTCAGCCCAGGAATTTCCATACAAGTCTCACTCATCTCTTGCTGAAAAAAGAACCAGGAAACTGACAAATATATATCATAAACAAAGAATAAACAGAACAGGATTATTTCCATAGTGGCAAAAAGGAGATTATGGACGACCAATAATAACAACGACAAAACAAGACCAGCATCAGGAATAATAACAAATACTATTATTATTATTGGATAGATTGTGGATGAATTGTGAAATATTATTGTTGTTGTCATTCATTATTGTTGTTGTATTTGCTATTGTTATTGTTATACATTTCACATCACTTCATCCTTAAGTCTCTTGTTTTTAATTCAAGTCACGCAGAGTTCATGGCAGGACACCAGAGAGGTTTCACACAGT
>JAODKL010000021.1:15502923-15513232 GCA_026780765.1 Petrocephalus schoutedeni | reverse complement strand
ACATGTTTATCCCCCCCTCTGCCATTTTTATAATTGCCACATTGTAAATCCATTTGTGGTCATTGTATTATCCTCCCTGGCCACAAGGGGGCATAATGTCATAAAACAAGTATGGATTACACTGGAACTGCAGTGTATAGTAATCAGAAAGCTTTTATGGTGATGATGTGCACTTAGTACAACAGTACTTGTCAGTATCAGGTTTGATTCATACTGTGGTTTCAGAGTTTCTTTTAGCCTGCATAATCACTGTTAAACTTTAATCTCTTGTTTCCCCCACCATACTCACCCACTAAGCTCATGTTGTCTGAGTGGCTGGTGGATGTGCCTCCTGACCTGGACACAGAGTGGCTCCTGGTGGTCTGTCCTGTGGGGAAGAGGTCCCTGATCGTGGCCTCCAAGGTGAGTGCTGTCACGTAACTTCTGCCTCGTCTGCGACACCCCAGGGGTCCGCTCTGGTTCTGGCCTTGGACACGGCACCTTGGTCTCGCATGCCTACAGTACCATCCATGTGTTGCCGATTTGTCTGGAAAAATGAGGCTGATTTTGAAATTCTTTACAAAAGAGGTATAACTGTGAGGTAATACAACAGCCATCATAACTTATAACAATTATAACTAACAACAGTGTAACTGCAGTGCACTTAGGCAAAGCAGTTTCTGTGTTTATTTTTACTTATGAGTGATGGTTGTCCTCTTTTATATGGAATGCTGCTGATTTCACTGACGCAAATCCACGCAGGCTGTCTGCCAGCATACGATTTCTTTAGACACACATTCTTGTCCTGGTTTTGGAGATGTGGCATGCCGTGAGAAACTGGTCCAGCGATGACCTTGATTGTTCCTTGGAATGAGGATTGCTTTGTCATCAGGGATCCACGGCAGCCTTCACCAAGAGCGGCTACTGCATCAACCGCTTCCCTTCATTGCTGCCAGGTGGCAACAGACACAATTCGGCCATGGGAAAAGGTATTTATTGTTTTTCCTCATCCCCTAAGTCAGGCCCCAGAAACACTGGTCTCCGGGAAGGGGCCGTGGGATGATTTCCCGAGTATGTTTATAAAACTGTTAAAAAAAAAAAAAAAAAAAATCCATTGTAACTGCAACTGGTAGATTGCAATAAATATACCAAGGTATAGATTTATTGCAATCTGGCCCCCGCCAATCAGCATAATGGAAATTGTGAGTCTCTGGCACTGTTATTTTGGGGGTCATATACTTGTTTATGAAGTCTGCATATTGACGGGAAAAATTTTGCCAGCTGCAAAAATGTCATATTCGTCAACCGCACTTCATTTTGTTTAAAATAATGACTTTGAGTGGAATGTCAGTCATGTAGGTCTGACCCTCAGTGACCAGGCTGGTCTCTCCAGCTCGGCGCGCTTCACCTGCTGTAGGTGACGGGGTCAGGGTACTGCAAAATGCTTCACTAGCATGGTGTCCCGTTTTAAAGCCTAGCACTCACGGGGTGTGAGTTTGTCCGGCTCAGTGCCCTGTAGAGGTCTACTGTAACGTACGATGGGATTGGATGTGTCACAGAGTATTATGAAGCATAGAGTAACACTTTGCAATTTTCCCTTCACAGTAGAATGGTATTATTATAGTGACATGTTGCGTCTGACCCAGTATAATTATGACGTGCTGAAGATGCTTTTGTAGTTGAATCGAGACCACTTAAGGAATGTGTCTCGGCAGATTACACAATCCTGGACTGTATCTTCAGTGAAGTTGACAGGACTTACTACATTTTGGACGTGATGTGCTGGAGGGGTCATCCTGTCTACGACTGTCCGGTATGTGTCACATATGTGTGTCTCAATGAAGTCTTCATGTCAGTTTGCACACGGAGTCTTTGGATATGCAGGCTTATGCTCTGTTACTGTTTTGTTTACAACTGAATCCTCCTCCTGACATTTTCTCCTGATCAGTGTCTTGAATCAGAATTGAGCTTATTAGCCAGGTGTGCTCACACACACAAGGAGTGTGCGCTTGGCCCTCATACATACTGTAGATGTATCCAAAGACAATGGTCACATACGGTCTGGTTGATATACTGCTCTTGTGCAGTTGATAAATGTAAAAAAAATACAAGAAGTGCAGGTCAGTGCGAGGAATAATGGAATAAATGCAATGCGTATGATGGGGGGGGTGGGGCGGGGTAGTAATGCAGACTGAGCTGCAGCAACTGCATCTTCTATGCATGAAAACGATAGCGTGCGGGAAGAAAATGTTCTCATGCCTGCTAGTTTTAGAGCCCAGTATTCTGCTGTGCCTGCCAAAGGGTAGAAGTTCAGACAGGCTACAGCCCACATGTGACGGGTCTGTGATAGTTTTCCCTGCCCGTTTCCTGACACGGGAGGAGTGCAGGTCCGGGAGGGCGTTCCGGTTGACAGCAATGATCTTTTTGGCAGACGTGACTGATCATTGTAGCCAGGTTGCTTTTTTTTATGGCTGATCTAAACCAGACTGTGATGGACAACCTATTTATCGTGACTGAATGTTGAACCTCCTGGAGGTGCGAGGCAACAGTTCTACTCACTGAGCCACTATGCTTTTTTTTTTTTTATTTAATTTGTGATGGAATTATTGATTTGTTTATGTTACCCAGTGACCCTGACCAGGATAAGCGGTTAGGAGATCAATAGGTGGATGGATGGATGGTTTAGAAAGTACATTCCTGCGTCTCAGTCAAGGCTGGCTGACTCTTTGATGACCAGTAGTTTATATAGTAGCAAAGTCTGCCTGATTTGTGATAGTGTAATGGCGTGACTGTAGACTGACAACCAGGGCTCTGTGGTTCATTGAAGGACATATTCTGTCTGTCATGTCACTGCATGTCCACAGACAGAGTTCCGATTCTACTGGCTGCAGTCCAAGGTCCAGGAAAGCGACGGCCTGTCTGAAATCGGCAAGCGTAACCCGGTAGGTCCCCTGCTTCGGGGCCTGCTCTCAGGCCCTGACCTCTGACCTTGCACAGCCAATGACGTGCTTTCTGCCTGTCACATTCACTGCAGTTTCGCTTCGTGAGTCTTCAGAGCGTCGACTGCTCCGCCCAGTCCATCCGGCAGGTGCTCTCGGCGGAGTACAGCTTCAAGGTGGGGCTCGGGCTACCTCGGGGGGAAATAGGGTGGGCTTTAGGTGTGATCTCTTAAGGGGGGGGGGGGGGTTTAACCCCTGTTCAGTGATTGGGGTCAATCTGACCCCAGAGTATCATTAAACAGTAGGCAAATTTCACATGGGGATATTAACACTGCGCAGGGGTTAATTCTGGCCTGATGCTGCCCCCCGCAGGTGGATGGGCTTTTGTTCTACCACCGGCAGACGCATTACACCCCTGGCAGCACCCCGCTGGTGGGCTGGCTGCGGCCATACATGGTGCCCGACATCTTGGGCCTGGAGGTACCGCCAAATCCCCTCGTTACCAAGCCCGACTACGCTAGCCACCAGCTCCAGCAGATCCTGGAGCACAAGAAGGTCTCCACAGAGGTGCGGCCGGGCAACGCGAATGGCAGCTACGAGCTGGAGTACCTGTCGACCCCGGAGGAGCAGCCGAGCAACGCTGCCCCCGACCCCTGCATGTAGAGCTGAGGGGCTCTGCTTCCTGCCTTTTGTCCTGAGGGATCCATCGCAGCTGTGGGAATTAACTGCAAGTGGGCCACACTCACACACGAGTGTGTCAGAGAGAGCTAGCATGAGGTCATGGTGTCCTTTAGGCTTTATGCAGCAGTCGTCCGCTCTGCTCGCCGCTTCACAGGTCAGCTGTGTTCAGGCAGAGCACCGTGTCCTCCTCTGGCCCTGCATGTTAGTTTGGCAGTGTTGGAACACATCTGTGACTCGCACAAGCCCACTGCGTTAGCACAGTGAACAGACTCCGCCCTTTCAGCGATAAATGGAATTCAGAAACTGTGCCTGTAGATAGTATATCTGATATTTTAAACTGTTGGATTTTATCTTCAAATGCTGTTGTTTTAAGTGTGCATACTAATGTATTAAAGTTTTCTTTTGTATTTTTCACCCATTATAAAGTTTGTAAGCAGCTCGAGCACTGAGTGATTTTTGCAGCAACATCATCTGGATAATGTACTCCATCATCTGGAGGAATGTACTCCAGGCCTGGGGGGGTGGTATCCAGCAGCCTATTACTGCCGACCGCAGGTTTGAGATGACTGAATTATTTACAGGGAGCGCAGGCCTGGTTCTGGTCAGTGTGTTCCAGGGATTAGAAGAAGTACAGGAGAGATCTCCAGGTGATATGCTGGGTACCGACAGCATTGGCTGTAATCGCCCAGCTTCCTGCAGCAGGCATTGTTCCTGTGGATGGACTGAGGCGGCCATTGTCTTAGAAAGGGGTTTCCGACCGGCACGATGAAGCCTCAGGAAGCCCTGCTTTGGCTGTTTGATGGGAAGCAGGCAGCCCTAATCCCAGAAGGAATGAGTAATCTGTGAACCGGCAAAGCAGAGATGGTACTGTCACCCTGAAAGCACGCAGAAGATGTCACCGCACGCAGGGGCAATCTCAGTTTCCAGCTGTCTAATAAGCCACACACAGTTTTACCCTAACTTTCATTTGTGTTTTGGCGTTGGGGCAGGCCAAGCTTCATACGATGGGTAGTAAGTGTTGGGCTCCTTCCTTGACGCTGTGTGGGGGAAGACAGGGTAGCAAGGCTGCTTTTGGCTTTCAGCGGGCTGTGGGTGAGTCTGCAGATGAGTCACCGGGCACTTTCCAGGAACAGCACGAAAAGTCACACTTCCCGGAGGCCCGTGTTTTCAAGCTTCTCGCTGCTTTGAGTATGGGGGAGACCGTAGTGGTAGCACATCTATCAGCGCACACCCATTGAGAAAGGTAGCTCTGGCGTGACCCAAGCCTGCCAGATATCACCCCTGATTCTGAAGCCAAGCCACATTAAAGGTAGTCTCACACAGTAGCTGGGATATAGGATGCCTATTAGCATGGTGCATTAAATTACCCCTCAGTTAACTAATGCAACTCTAGGTGGCTAATTTTAATGTTACTGTAATGTAATTAATGGACTTCGGTACGCTGACGCCAGCATTTTATGCCTGTTTGAGTGTTAAGGGTTTATGTGTCACATGCAAAATATACAGTCCAAGTATAACCTGCAGTGAAACGCAAGGTGGTCAGCTCTGCCATAGTAGGAATTAATGAGAAGCAAGAATAAATAAAGTAACCAGAATAATAATAATATAAGGAACAATAAAGTTATACTGGGAATAGATAGAAAATTAAGGGAAACCAGATATGGGCAACAGAGCTCAAATAAAGTGCATGAGTAAGGAGTGAATGTTTAATTACACCTGTTAATTAAGTGTTAAGTTACACTTAATTACATATGCAGGTTTTTCTTTCCAACAGGTAAAAATTTATTTATATTTAGTACCCATTGTTATGGCTGGAATTATACTGTGCTTTTTTTTAAGGTGATTAATTGTCATTGCTGACAGACCACAGTGTACAACAACAAAATGGATCCTTTGCATTTAACCCATGTGACATCGTGGCACAGCAGTGTGCAGCTAATTCAATGCTAGGGGATGCTACCTTGCTCGGGCTACCCCAGTGGTACTTGTGGGTCAGGGACTTGAACCAGCAGCCATATAATTACATTGGTGGCGTCCCTAACTATTAGACCACCTGCCATGCCCCCCATCCAGGTTGAAAATGCTGTAACAGCTTTCAGTGTCTCCCAAGTCCCCAGGGATGTCCAATCCACTCTCAAAGGGGACTCGTTGTTGCTTGAGGGGACTTTCCTCTTGCCCTAACATGAAGGGGTATATCTTCTTCCAGGAAACGTGTTTCTGTTTTACTTCTATGTATTCTATCCCTTTACCCTGAAATGAAAGCAACATACCCTGCAGTGATCTCATTTTATTTCCATTCATTTATAAAGTTCATGACCCGGACAATAACTAATTTAAATTAAAATTGTCTTCTGCCTCTGATTCAGCTGAGTTTGTAGCATCAGAGTTATTGATATAGAATGATCAGATAATCCATGTCAGGGAGGACACTTTGAGCTACTTCAGATTTTACAAACTACTTTAAACCTGAAAGGCTCCTATGCTTTAGCTAAATAGTTCAGTTCTTATGCATGAATACATGAATAAATCTGGCTCCACCAGGAGGAGCACACGCCGGTTGGCTGCTCCTGGTCTTGCAGGCATGTACCAGCCCGGGCAGCCGGTAAATCTGATCGCAGGTTTTAACTTAACATTAAATGTCGTGGGTGGGTTCCGCCGTCGCTCAGGCCCAGCGTTTCCCTGCAGATCTTCCGCAGTTTAAACGTCGTTTACGAAACGTTTACGAAACACTGCTAAAGTGCCTTTAAAGTGGCAAGAACGTTGCTATTGGCAGCCCTTCATATGGTTTACCACCATCTACATGGTCACCAATTTTTTGTCAGCTGGCTGGAGTGACATTTTCAACCCCATACAAGTCTCACATATGTGTCTGTGCTTATGCACACAGATGCACATACACTTAATACACTTACACCCCTTCATGATTAAGCCTCCAACTCACGCATTCCGACTCTCGTGCTCAGGCAAGAAATCTTATGGCAAATCTATATTATTTCATAATAAACCTAAAATTACCGTAGCTACATCCAAAATGTTGGGGTATTTTGCAAACACCCCAGGCTATTTACAAGGAAATAAAACGTGTGTGTGCAGAAAATCTTACGTCAGCCAGCTGGCCAAAGCTGATGACAAAGCTGGTGCCCTTTCCAGTAGAGAAAATCAGATGCAGTGCTGTAATTGATTCTCGTATGTAGTGAGAAGACATGAAGTGCCCAAATAGGTGCCCGTCTAGTGGATAAAATGTGATGCAGTGCAGTGCCCATATGTGAGAATGTGGGGTGTTGTCCTAATGGATGCCCCTCTAGGGGAGAAAATGTGATGTAGTGCCATATAAGGTGCCCTTACAACTGGGTAAACTTGAGGTGCCCTCTGGCTCTCTTTCTGGTAGAAAAAAAATCATGAAGTGTCCTTCCAAGTGAGCAAGCATGATGAAGTGCCCTTGTAATGGAGGGAAAATTACTGTGCCCCACTATGAGATGCAGGCTCCTGGACGAGTGAGAAAAGCAGATGAAATAACGTACCCTCTAGGTGTTCCCGTGCAAGAACATTTTATATCTAGGTTGCCACTGTAGTCAACGAAACATTAGTCGAATAATCTTAATCGGGGATGAAGACTGCTTCACCATACCAGGGTGGCCGACTCTTTATCTTGTAATATTATAACCATGCCGAGGCGCCGTGAAATTAATCGGGAGTCTGTCACCCCGGCTTTGTCGAGAAAGTGTGCAGGAAACTCTGAAAGGCTTGGTGGAAAGTGCTGGCATGCTGACGAGAAGCGAGGTGGAGGTGAGGATGCGGGTGGAGGGGGCTAATTTACCGGCGATAAACGTGGGGGGTAATTAACTCGAAGCATGACCGGCGACGTTCGGCTGTGAAAACGGGCCGCCGGCGCGTGACGGAGGTTGTGACGCGGCCTTTTTTCCCTTTTTTTTTTTTTTTTTTTTTTGCTGTTGCGTTTTTATGAATGGAGGGGGAGCTCGCGCCGCCCGGGCTGCTAGCGTAACCAGCAGGGGGACACAGGGGGCTCAGCGAGGTCCGGCTCCCAGTGCGTGAGGCGCTGGCATTCGGCAGCGCCGTACTTTTTAACTAGCTTATCTCTAAAATGACTAATTAGGCTCGCCAGACGAACATGGTTTTCAGCATCTGTCACAGATCTCCGTCGGATATAACGAAGTCAGCCTATTTTTTTTAGATGCACGTGTATTTTTTTAATGAAGCCGAATCGTTGTAATGATTTTCTTAATTCTGGGAAAAATGCCTCTAGCTAGAAGCCAAAATATACGAATCGCCTCATAGCGCGCTGGCTGTTTATTTGACTGGCTGGAAATCGTTGCTGCCATGCATGATTTCGTGTTCCGTGGTTAAACGCATGCGACTGTCGATTATCTCTAGTGGTGTAAAACGGCGTCTTGTTACTTAAACCTTGAGGGATCTCGAGTGGCCATTTGCGAGGATAACCGACTCGACGACGCAGACACGGACGTGGGGAATGGCCGCCTGTTTGTCAGCAGAGGAGGAGCAGGTAACGTATTGAATGTGTCTTCCTGAACATGTGAATGGTCTCTTTTTGCGCTTAAACAAGGGAATGGACAACACAAAGCCGATTAAATTAAATGTATTCGTTGCAAGTTCGGGGGAATATTCCTTAAAAGTTGGCATGTGATTAAATCATTGCGGCATGACGTTCTCTTTATTAAATGCCGCTTGTTGGTTTTTCAGGCCGATTCCTCCCATCACATGTGGAATATCAATGGGGAGAAAGTTTATTTCTCTGCGCCAGTCGCGTTGCCAGCGACGTAAAGCGAACACGGGGAAAAAGACATTTTGTACCGTGGTTTCGCAACTTAATTTCCGTTAATGAACGAGCGGGGCGGGCGGGCGGGGAGAGGGGTCTCTCTAAATTCAAGTAACAGTAACGAAAAAAAGTACCTCCGCCATTTAAGGAATGTTCGGTCCCTTTAATTTCTTGGCTGGAGGGGCGATCTTGCTTAACCCCTCCACTGCCGGTGTTCTGCTTCGGCTTCCCCGACTTACCCACCGGGGGCGCGTTTCCCAAACACTCCCGTTGGCAACTGACATAGTTGGACTCATTCAGTCGCATGGATGTAACTAAGTAGTTTGGGGAAACGCAGCCCGGCTCGGGCTCGCACGTCGCTTGTGTGCACAGCCACGGAATTTGCACTTCGCTAATTGATCGCGCCCGCCTCGCGCGCGCACGAGAGCCACGTGCGGCCGCGGCGACGCGCCGGTCACGTGGCTGCAGGTAATTCGTTCCGGACCCGGTCCGAGCTGGAGGCCGGATGCGGGCAGCGGCACCGCCACCGCCCGGCTGTCCGACAGGAAGCCGCGACCCTTCCGCCCTGTAATCGGAAGCGACTCTCATCTCGGGACATTTGAAACCTGGCCGCGCCTGTTCGGCTCCTTCCATGTGTCCAGGTTAACTGGGCCGTCACGGCCGATCGGGTCTGATCTGACACGCACCGTATGTATCGAGTAATGCAGCTTGGAGCGGGCGACGAAGCGCATGGAGCCGCCTGAAGTCCGCTTCCCCCCTTAGCAGCGGGGTCATGTGGCACAGCTGCTTTCCTGTTGTTTTCCTGACGGGATCGGAGACGCGGGAGGTCTGCAAACGACGCGCTGAACTCCTGCGTGGATGCCGCTGGGAAAATAATTAATGCAGTCAAAGAGCAAAATGTGTCAGTCTGCAGGACGGCATTAACGGGGTTTTGGCCACATTTAGAGCAAGAAAACTGCTAGACTGACGAGTACAAACGAGCGATTTGGTGGGCAATGAAGAAATGAAATGGAGGTTCATTCATGACGTTGACACATTTGGCAGGAAATTGACTGCCTCTGGTTGGCACCTTAAATTTAATGTTTCTGTGTAATCTTATACTGGATGCAAGGATGCTTAAAAAGTTTTAAAACTCCAGCCAGTAGCTATCACTGCCCACCCCCTCCAGCCTCCCAGCTGGTGAAGCTGGGTTTTTACCGTCTTATTTTAATATGGGGTTGGTCCTAACCTCTCCTTTCACTCCCATCTGGATACCAGCCCTGTCCCTCAGCTCTGCTTCCGCTGTAGGCTGCCTCTGGTAATTAGATCATGGCCCATCTATGTCCGGAGGTTCAATCCCGCCCCGCCCCCCCCTCCACCTGGGGACCCGGCAACACTGTAGGATTCGGTGCTTGTAGAAGCATCTACCGTATGCTAGAAACCTTTGCTTTTAAATACAAGAGGCTCCTTTGTCCTGATGCTTTTGTGGATGAAGGGTCTGAAGATCATCAGTGTGATACGCCGGCTTTTGCCATTAGTGTTGCTGGAAGCTGGTATTTCCCCCTGACTTCACATCCAGTGTTATGGAGACATATGACACACATTGTACCTCTGTGTAAACATTCCCATAATGGAGGTGGCAAGCCCTGAGCTGGTCTGAGCGGCTTTCACACGGTAGAGGCCTGTGTGCAGGTTGTCCTGCATCCTTTCATTCCCCTCCCCATTTTCGAGACACGGCTCTTTACAAGAACCGCCCACAGCTTCAAGTGTGATTGTCGGGCCGCGGGGTAACTTGAGAACAATGCTCTTGAATGACGATCCGAGAAGAGGAAAAAGGATTTTTTTTTTTTCTGAAGAACATTATCTGCATTCATTTCCGGGGTGATCGTTAATCTCTTCATCAAGGTCAAGGGTTTCTCTCTCTCTCTCTCTCTCT
>JAODKL010000021.1:15455985-15468251 GCA_026780765.1 Petrocephalus schoutedeni | reverse complement strand
ACCAGTACCAAAAAGTCAAGTACCGAAAGTGCCAAACCAGTTGGGGTACTTCTTTGGTACTTTCGGTACTTTGGGGCATAACGTTTTCACTGTGATTGGTTATGCAAATAGCCCGATTCTGAAACACAGTGCGATCGCCGTCTTGACAAACGTACAACCTCAGAAAACAGCAATAAACTAAATAAAGTAAAAAAAACAAATAATAATGGTGATCTGGTCGGAAGAATACAACAAAATCAGGATGGCATAACAAGAAATTTTAAAAGTATTTTATTTAATATGTAGTCTAGTCCTGCAGCATGGTACTGGAGAGTCTCCAGATATAGCGATGTAATTTTGTTGTAATAAATATTGGGGTATTTATAAGTTAATTAACATATTAACATTAACATATTATTCGCATTCAGTACGAAATGCTCCGCTTCACGTTGTGTTTTTATTCAGCGCCGGTACCAGTTTTTACAGCAGTAGAAAAGCATTTTGGCGAAAGAAACACGGTGCTGTGCGGTGTGCCTTTGTCACTAATGGGCATTTGGCACCGGTACCAGCCAGTGGAAAACCAACACAAAGGAAGCACCGAAAGTACCAAACTTCGTGTGGTGGAAAAACGCCCTTAGTTCTCACCCTGCATCGATGTGTCTTAGCCAAACACCCAGGCGGGTGTTTTTTCCTTTGTGGACGAATCTCAGCAAGTACTTCCCCGGGCTGCCTGAGCACCCCAAAAGCCTTGCCGTTTTGCAGGTGCTCTCACCTAGTCTGCCCCATTTCTTCTGCATTCAACAGGTCAACTATGAGTACCGAATGTTGCCTTACCGTCTGATAGACCTTAACAGGTGCTTGTTTTATAAGGCAGTAAGTGTTATTTGTGTTGCTGGTGGTCCGAAAGAATTTTTTAATACTCATATATTGTAAACATAGTACACATCCCAGCATTGTGAAACGTGAAGCTTGTAACCTGAGAGGAGAGAATCCCCCGGATCTCCCACAACACTGTGAATCCTACTCTCAGGAAATTCCCTGAGCTGTTCACCTGGTTTAAGAACTTCCTGGGGTACCGAGAGGCGACCCACATCGAGAGCTTCCCCAAGGAGCGAGCCACCGAGGGCATCGCCATGGAGATCGATTACGCCTCATGCAAGCGCCTGGGCTCCAGCTACCGAGCCCTGCCGAAGAGCTACCAGCAGCCGAAATGCACGGGTCGGACGCCGCTGTGCAAAGAGGTGAGGCTGGGGCGCGGAGCCCCCTAGGGCCGCCAGCTGTCCCTGACCTGCCTGTTAACAAGACAGAACGCTGCATGCGATCATCTAACCCCCGTCCCCCCACCCCCCGCTTTGCCGGATGGCTTTCAGGTGCTGAATGACACGTGGGTGTCGTTTCCATCCTGGTCTGAAGACTCCACCTTCGTCAGCTCAAAGAAGACACAGTATGAGGAGCACATCTACAGGTGCGAGGACGAGCGCTTTGAGGTAAGGGCAGTCTGCGGGGAGCCCTGACGGAAAATGGGGTTTAAAAGCTAAATCCGTACCTGGCACAGTCCAGCCGGAAACAGGCGTACGGTTTCATAGTCCACTGTCTGAGGAATGTTAGAATGTTAAGTTTGTTCCAAGTGTTATAACCTGTGTTTTTTTCTTGCTTTGTATTTTTATTCTTTGATTTTTATGTAACATTTTGAACTGTGCGGACGGTTTGCCATTTTTTCAGTAATGCCCGATGCCCCACCCCAAATTCCTTTGCCCCCCCCCCCCAAACCCACTTGTAGCTTGATGTGGTGCTGGAGACCAACCTGGCCACCATCCGCGCCCTGGAGACGGTGCAGAAACGCCTGTCCCGCATGACGGCCGAGGAGCAGGCCCGCTTCCGCCTGGACAACAGCATGGGCGGCTCCTCCGAGGTCATCCACCGCAAGGCCATCCAGAGGATATATGGAGACAAGGCGCCTGACATCATTGACGGCCTCCGCAAGAACCCGGCCGTCTCCGTCCCCATCGTGCTGAAGAGGTGAGGGATACCACTAACTGGAGCTTGGAGTCCTCCTCGCGGGTGTGGACTCTGTGTTCATCCCCTGTAAGGGTTGAAGAACCTTTGGCTCATCAGTGGGGCCCCAAAGTCTTACTGGCTTGAGTTGAGAACATCTGTTACCGCAGGCACTTTATCAGCCTCCCTTCATTAGTTTAGTGTTATTTTACCCTGTGCAGGTTAAAGACCAAGGAGGAGGAGTGGAGGGAAGCCCAGAGGGGCTTCAACAAGATCTGGAGGGAGCAGAACGAGAAGTACTACCTGAAGTCGCTGGACCACCAGGGCATCAACTTCAAGCAGAACGATACCAAGGTTCTGCGCTCCAAGACCCTGCTGAACGAGATCGAGACCATATACGACGAGGTAGGCAACTCCCCACCAGGGCTTCTGTGCTTTCTGGGGCTTTTCCACTATTTGACACAGAGGAGAGCTTTGCACTCAGTTTGCTGTTGTGCTAGAATACACTGTCAACAGACCTGTCCCGCTGTCATAAGGGAAGGTGGCTCTTGGCTACTCTGCGGGTTCAAGTTTGCAGCTACTTTGAGTTTTTCCTAGCATTTTTTTTTAATGTTCCCTGTTTTGCAGCTTATTTTGTGGTGACGTGCATGCGATGACAAGCTGCCCACCACTTGGGAAAGGTCCTGCGCACATGGCCTGCAGATTTGGGACTGTTTTATATGCTTTCAAATTGGTCCATTGACTTTTTGGATCCTGAAGCACGAACTTAGCATGTGAAGGCTTTTACAGACACATTAGTAGGGGATGAAAGTAAAGGCCTCATGAGACTTGGACTGAGTCCTCGAATAATTTATGCCTGCTTTAAGGAAGCGGTGCAAGTGAATTTTAAAAAAGCACAAGCTGAATTGTTTATCTAGTAATATCCTATTTCTTCAGCCAAAGATTTATCCAGATATCGAGATCTTGGCATGGGACCTTTGAATAGGGCGGAGTAGTTATGCAGTATGACCAGGCTTATTGGGACCACGGCAAGCTAAGAGGTTACAGGTCATCTCCCAATCCCCTCTTTGTTCTCTGATTTTGGGTAAGTTAATTGCTGTGTCTGTGCGCTTTTCAGAGATGAATGGCCCTCATTGTCTCTCCTTCCTCAGCGGCAAGAGCAGGCTTCTGAGGACAACACGGCGCCCCCCAGTGGGCCACACCAGACACTACTGTATGAGGACAGCCAGATCCTGGAGGACGCAGCCTCCCTCATCATTCACCATGTGAAGCGGCAGGCCGGCATCCAGAAGGAGGACAAGTACAAGATCAAACAAGTGGTCCATCACTTTCTCCCCGACATGCTGTTCGCCCGACGCGGGGAGCTGTCCGACCTGGAAGAGGAGGAGGAGGAAGAGGAAGTGGATCTGGATGAGGCCGGCGCCAAGAAACCCAACGGGCTGGCCCCCGGCGGGGGCGGCAGCAGGGGCAGCCCGGCCAAGTCCAAGCTCCTCTTTGGCGGCACGGCGGCCCAGAAGCTGCGCGCCGCCGATGACGCCTATAACCTCTTCTTTGTCAACAACAACTGGTACATCCTGCTGCGGCTGCACCAGACGCTGTGCTCGCGGCTGCTGCGGCTGTACGGCCAGGCCGAGCGGCAGATCGAGGAGGAGTGCCGGGAGCGGGACTGGGAGCGTGAGGTGCTGGGGCTGAAGCGGGAGAAGGGCGACACCCCAGCCGTGCAGCTGCGGCTCAAGGAGCCCAGTGAGTGCAGCACGCCGGCCTTGGCCGAGCAGAGCTGGCCATCAGAATGATCAGTGCTGATCCACTGCGGTCCTCTCTAATAAACACCCCCCCCCCCCCCCCCCCCGTTTACAGTGGACATCGAGGTGGAGGACTACTACTCTGCCTTCCTGGAGATGGTGCGCAACCTGCTGGATGGTAACATGGACTCCACCCAGTATGAAGACTCCCTGCGCGAGATGTTCACCATCCACGCCTACATCGCCTTCACCATGGACAAGCTTGTCCAGAGCATCGTCCGCCAGGTACATCCTGGGCCCAGTCCTGGGGAGGGTTGGTGTTTCTGACAGCACCCTCTGGTGGTGGTCTTTGGCATTGTCTTCTGGAGATGGTCCTTTCTGTCTTCTGTCTTGTAGCACGGTTTACAGTGTTAGATTGTGAGTGGGGCCTTTTCATTTAAACAACTCTGGTAAAGCATCAGCCTTTCATAGCAGTGTTCCTTGATTTTATTTTTCCTTTGGTTATGGCTGCGGGTAGTTGGTTCTAAATGGGTGATTGTTCCTCGCCCTCTGTGCTCTGCTGTTGTGCTGAGGGATGTTAATGGACCCACCCCCACTGTGTTCCTGCAGCTGCAGCACATCGTGAGCGATGAGATCTGCGTCCAGGTGACCGACCTGTACCTGGCGGAGTGCTCCAGCGGAGCCACAGGAGGTGCCCTGTGTACACAGGCCTCCAGAGCAGGCCCCGAGGCGGCCTACCAGCGCAAGGCCGAGCAGCTCATGTCTGACGAGAACTGCTTCAAGGTAGGCCCTGCGCGGCCTGCAGCTCTCCCGAAGGCAGCAGCCAGTACCTCCGCCAGTGTCCGCAAAGACTCCGCTTGTGTGAAGCTGGAGTTGGTTATTCACTGGCCAGTGCTGAGTGCTTCTCGCTCTCTCTCTCTCTCTCTCTCTCTCTCTCCCCCTCTCTCTCTCTCTCTCTCTCTCCCTCGTCCTCACCCCCTCTGCCCCCATCCCGCTCTTTCTCTCCCTCTCTCTTCCCCTCTTTCTCACAGCTGATGTTTGTGAAGAGCAGTGGTCAGGTACACTTAACAGTGGAGCTTCTGGACACAGACGAGGATAATTCTGACGAGCCCGTGGAGACTGAGGTGAGTGGCAGTGGTGCCGGGCAGTCCCCAGCCGCATTGTCATGCCTGGTCCCACTCTCCTCCATATTCCTGGATGCCTTGGTCGTGTTTGCCATGATGGAGGCTAGTGGGCTAACCGCCTGCTTTTATCTCACAGCGCTGGTCAGACTATGTGGGCCGGTACCTGAATTCTGACTCCACCTCCCCGGAGCTGCGAGAGCACCTGGCCCAGAAGCCTGTGTTCCTCCCCAGGTGAGAAAGTGACGCGGGTCAGCCCCACCCCCGGGCAGCCAGGGAGTGGTCCTGACTTCCCTCTGAGCACAGGGGGCGCAGTCAGCTTAGCCTTTTCCTCTTACTGTTTGCATGAACAGAAATCTGGCTCACAGAGCACTTTGATCTGCACGAGAACCCAATTCTAAGAGAAGGATTTGTTATTCTCTCTGTGAATCTCTCCTCCTCGCTGTCTGATGCTCTTTGTAAGTGTGCCTTGAGCAGAAAGCGCAAACCTACACTGTCAGTTCATATTTGGGTGAAGGTCACGGCTTCTGGCCCCACTGGCGGCTGCAAATAGCTGCTCCTTCCTGTTAGCTGGCAGTCAGGGAGTTCACGGGCAGTTCAGGCTTGGCGGAGTGAGAGCCGAGGTCTTTCTGTCATGGGGCTGTAAGCTCTCGCGTAAGCGTGCTTTGTGCCCTGTGTCAGGGAGCTCCTGACCCCAGTGACTGATGTCACCGGAGAGGATCACACTCGGCAGCTCAGCATCCGCCCAACCTGGGCCCGACGGCTTGTTTTTTTCACGAGGGCCGTTTCTGTCTCTACCCCATAAGAAACCTCCGTCGGATACGGAAGTGCCAGAGAGGCCGGGAGCAGCAGGAGAAAGAGGCCAAGGAGGGTGGCAGGAAGGTAGTAGAAGGTGCAGAGAACATGGAGTGCATGTTCAAGCTCAACTCCTACAAGATGGTGTACGTCTTCAAGTCTGAGGACTACATGTACCGCCGCACCGCACTGCTGCGAGCCCACCAGGTATCCCCCACCCCGGTGCCCTGATCTCTTCTGATTGGCCGCCTGGCCCTGGCTAAGAAGGCTATCTCTGATTGGTGTGTTCCTGCTGTACCTTCCCCAGTCCCATCAGAGGGTGAGTACGAGGTTGCACCAACGCTTCCAGGCCTGGGTGGATGGCTGGGTGCAGGAGCACGTGACGGCGGAGATGGTAGCCGACTGCACTCGTTGGCTGATGGGCGAGGGCCGCGACGGGCTGCTGCCCTGTACCACCAGGCGCCAGCCGGAGGTGCTGCATTTCATGGGCATCAACAAATACCGTGTGACATACGGCCTTCCGCCAAAGGCCCCCTGAGGGCCAGGGGGCTTACCCTAAGGTGGGACTGTGGGCATGCAGGTGGTCGGGGGGTCAGTAGGGGCAGGGCTAATGCAGGGGGTCCATCACTAATTTTCACAGGAAGCTGTCATGTGCACTGTGCCACGGCTCGCCAGTGGTAAAACTTTTTAACAGCATTTTAGCTGTACCTGCCTTCGCGGGGCCTTGGTGCCAAAACGAAAGAATCGTCTTGTGGGTCTGAGTCCACCTCCCCTTCTATCTGTACTCTCCAGCTCCCAGGGTCAGGTGACATTGGGGCGCCCAGCCTTGTGAGGGAGGGTTCCTGAAGCTAACAGGATGTGATGTCATCAAAGCTGTAGCGGTACAGGGCTTTGGTTTAAGAAAAAAAAAATCAGGCTTGGTAAGAAGCCTCCAGGCAACTTCACTCTTTTGTGTGAAAAGGACGATTAGAAGCAAGAAAAAAAGATTAATTAATTAAAAATCACCTTTTTTTTGGAAATACATTTTAATGGCAAGTGTTGTAGGGAGAGGTGCACTTAATTTGAAATTTTGGATTGGGGGAAGTTTTAAATTTTGTCACCTTTCACTGGTGTAAAAGCCAGTGTAGAGCCAGGTTATTCCCAGGTGATCTCCAGGCAGACGGCTGCCAGCCGTGCTCAGAGGGGTGGAGTCAGGGTGGAGGCTAGTTTTTTTTTTTTTTTTAGTGCCTGTTTCCGAAGAGAGGTGGCCTTAGGGAAGACATGCCAGTCACCAACAGGATTATGGGTAGTGAGGAAGCACTTGTAGCCGCTATTGTAAAAAAAAAAAAAAAAAAAAAAGGAAAATTAAAAAAAACTAATAACAGAGCAAAAAAATTAAAAAAAGAAAAAACTTTAAAAAATAGTTATAGCTGAGTCAGAGCGCTTGTCAGTTCTGGTCTCAGACTGTAAAATGTATAGCTTGTGAATGTCAGTTTCTGACATGTCTACTGATGCATATTACCAAGGTAGCCCAGAAACCCCAGTACAGTGCGGCCCAGACCTAGGAGGAGTTAGGATGGAACCCCCGCCCCCTCCCACCACCACCACCACCACTACCACTGCCCAGTGCATTGTAAATAACCTGTATATAATGTCAGACCTTTTTATGATGGAGATCTGCATTGATGTTCTAGCATACTTTACAGGCTTACTATGGACTTCATGAGAGGAGCCGAGAGATAGTACGTATATTAAAAAAATGCAAGACGGTTTATTACAGTTTTTACCAAAGGGAATTGATTATGATAGTTTTTTTTGTGTGTGTGTGTGTGTGTTTCCTTTTTTTTAATTGTGAAAATGTTCATTTGAGAAGTAGAAATTTATCCAGGATTTTTCAAATGGAAGTTTTTATAGTATTTTTTCATAAAATGTGTAAAAAGTAAATAAAAAGACCAGGTTCCAATTTGGCTTTTATCTGGTAACATCGGTCTCTGCCTGTTTGGAGACTCTGCAGACTGGCGGCTGGTAAAGGGTGCGGACCCGGGATTCCCAGCCGGGCCCCAGACCCGGGGGCCGGTCCGCTTCATCCGCCTAGTGTTTCCATTATTCCTTTTCCCCTCCTTACTTTTTCTCCCTCCACAACCTGGATAGATTTCTGCTGAAATTACACAAACACGTTTTTAAAGTCACAAAGCATGTCTTTTTCTGTGAATTATCATAGCCCCTTTATTTCAACCTTATTTAAAGAATAATAAAAATGACGTTTGTAGTTGATGGCTTTTGCTCACGTGTCATTGTTCCTCTGCGTTTGTGTCCTATCCGCATACCTCGAAAAATGGCCAGGCGCTTTCTGGGAGGGATTCCCTCTGGCTGTGCAGTCGGCTGCGGGTTTGAATCCTCTTGGAGTTCAGTCACTGAACCTGTGAATGAGGCCCTTGCAGCTGTTTGCTCAGGATGATAATCCTAAAGCCTGGAACACACCATGCCTTCTCAGCCAGAGGGCTCTCGGTGAGAGTCAGTGGCTACCTGTCACGCCGGAGCGTGCCACACAGTCACGCAGACCCTGTTGGCACAGTTTTGCCTGGTCGAGCATGTTGATTCACCTTTGAAGCTAGGTCAGACTGAGTTCTCTGATTGGGCTGTATGTCAACTGTCACCTCTTGCCATGCTGGTGTGTTCCAGCACCAATTTTCACAATCGATGGGAGCCAGTGGGAGCCGATCGTTTGTCAGCGTTGGCTGTCGCTGGTTGTTTTTGCTGTGTGCTTGGTGTTTCCCCAGCTTTAGGGAAGAATCCCTCATCTGCAACTAAATGATCCAGTAAGGTTTGGGTAAACTTAATCACCAGTGACATATTCTGTATGTGTGTAGATTTACTGTGATAGAACTGCTACAAAATATGAGTCTCGAAAAGGCAAATCGACCTTTAAATGAATCCCAGAATGCCTCTTTTAGATTGGACTGCGAGCTCCCCAGTGGTGAGCTCACAGTCCTGAATTGTCATCAGCATTTGATAGCTGCCTTTAGCTGTTAAGTGGCTGGAGAGCACTCCGGTGTGCCTCAGAGGCCCACAGAATGACCCTCCGGGGGATGGCTGTAAAAATGCTGCCCACATTTGGTCGGAATTGGAGGGCTTTGCAGCATGGGTCTGTCTGCAAGCAGACGTGCCACTGACGTGCCCCTAGGCCAAGATGATCTCACCAGGTGTCCGATGAGGGCCTGACGGCAGACTGCTACTGAATACTGAATGCTCAGTGATTTGTGCTGCAGTGTCTGGCAGTACAGGAAATATATGATGCATGAAATAAGTTAATGATGGTGCCAAGCTGCTTTATATGCCACGCAAAGTGTTGTATATTTCTGTCCTGTCTTTAATGCTAAAAGGTAAAAGAATTACCGTGGGAAAACTTGTTGGCTGTCTGTAAAGAACATTTTATGCCCTGCTAGTTTGTTTCCAATTTAGATGCTGATATCTAAATGCAGATATCTCGTTCAGGCAGGTATGTGTTTTGTGTGGCTCATGCATGTAGTGCAGCTCTTCTGCCACCAGAGGGCTAAATCCCCCTGAACCGCAGTGGATGTGCTCTCCAGCTGGAGACACTGCCTTAATCCTTGCAGCTGTGACAGGATTAATCCCGATGGGAGGGGTTCAGGCGAGGTGAGCCACCGCTGCTGCTGTCTGTGCTATGGAGGATCTGTAAGCACAAATTACCTGCTTTTAACACTGGCCTCGGGTTCAGCATTAGACGACTTATGCACAGACACTTGAGGTATAAAAAGAGAACAAATGTGTTTTGTGTTACCTTTAAAAATTGTTTTTTTTTTTTAGATGCACTGCTACGAGTGGGCATCTGGTCCAGTGCCCTGCTGTAATTGTCAGTGTGAAATTCTATCTAAACGGTGCCACGCTGTAGGAACAATCCCAGACTAGCGGGTTTTGGCTTCTGGCAGGGATCGAATCACAGTGGCTGACCTGGCCCACTCAGAAGTGTGCGGCGCTGCTTCCGCCAGGTGATGAGGGGTGTAGGCTTGCATTACCCCCGGAGACGGCGGGGGGGTGATTACGAGCCGGACTGACGCACAGTCGGGACTCATCTGCCACCGGCGGAGTTAATGAGGCCTGGTCCGGAGCGGGGAATGTGGCCCCGCTGTTTGATGTTCGGGTCGCCCTTCGATGCCTTTCATCACAACATTACAAGTGGTCAGAAAGGAGCGTAGGATAAAAATGCTGAAAATTCTTGGGGGTGGGGTGAACTGAACAGCCTTAGAGAGGTGTAGGGGGAACAATATCAATTAATCTGACAGGCAAGGAATGGGGAAAATTTAATTTATCGCATCAATTACTTTTTTTTTAATGTTACCCAACATACTTAATAACTGCATGTATTGAAGAACACGTGCATGTTTTTGCCTGATGAAAGATTTTTGAAAAGAAGACATTAAGTGGCGTGGAACTGTTATGAAGTCTCCCAGAAGGTCCCTGGGTGTTCCTGGAATGACGGCCAATGAGCTGGGTGTAGCAGAGCCTTGAGACGCACAGAGAGATATTTTCACCTTCTTTCCAAGTCGTTTCCATGTTGCATCAGGGCTGCTCTCCAAATGGCAAAAGACGCCTTGATCTATTATTTGAACTATTCACACATAATACTTTTGGGACCCAAAAGTTATGACAGAAATATGCATAATCCAACTCATGATTGATCAGCACAGAAGTGACAGTGGGATAGTTTGACTTTCACAAACATGCTTTAGCTGACTGCCATTCCTTGGTGCATTTTTGCACATTTATTCAGCCATGCAGTTTTACAAGGACTAATATCAAGCACTACCCTTCTACCTAGGACTCTAACCAGCAAGAGCCTCTCTGTGCCCACATTTTCAGCATGGCTGATGGCTGTGTGTGAACATGCTAAACTGGTTTCAGCATCCACACAAATACTTGAAGGCAGTACGCTTCAGAATGAAGCCATCTTTTTCTGAAAGAGTCCCAGGTCCACTGCTGTTTTTTAAATAAACCACTTTGTCTTTCCAGGGAAGGAGACAAGGTATAGAAATTCCAGGGATCATTTTTGTGCCATAAAATGTCAGATCCTCATGTCTGATCCACCCCCCAAGCTCTGCTTAGTTCATTTACTTTGCATCCTTGGAAAACATTCAACTCGCTAAGAGGCTCGAGTAAGCACCGACTCTCTAGTGATGGCAAATGTCTGAGAACTTAATCATGACATGACACTAAAAGCTGAGTAAATGATAGGAAAAAGAGTACAAGGTTTATCCTACAAAGGCTTTCAAAACATTCAAAGGTAGTATACACCCTTTGTCTCTCCTCTGAGCCATCTCTGTTGTCGTCTTAACGGATTTTGATGAGTGTATAAGCTCATATTACACAAGTGTGAAAAACATTCACATTTTATTTTTATAACGGTCCCTAAAAATTATGCATTTTCTTTCAATGCATTTAGATATAGCTCTGAAGGTTTCTTGATGGACCTTGATGGCCTTTTGGACATAGCTGGACAGTGGGTGGGGTAGGTTGTGACAATAATGGCATTCCTCTGCCCCATCGGTATGAGGAAAGTGGTTCCAGATGGCTGGAAAAACCAATCTTTTGCTCATTAAGAAAAATAGCCTCTTGTTTTCTTGTTCTCTGTGGTTTTCAGACTGGGCTTAGACATCTTCTACATTCCACATCCCATGGGGCTGTGGGCTTCATTTAAGGTTCTGAGAGAGTTGCATCTTGTTGAAGTAGACCTCAGGTCCCTCATTAAAAGGCCACATCGCGTGATTTTTTGTTTGTCGTCTTCTGGACACTCACCACTCAAGCTCCCTATCACTCAACAGCACCAGCTCCAAGTTTGAGCTCCCTGCAGCCCTGAATGCGGCGTTCTACAGCTGCTGAAGCAGCAACACAAGGGCTCTTTCTCTGAAGAGGCCCTCTCTGTTTCCTGGACCTTTCCCCTGCACAGGAGATTCACGTGGCTTCTGGAAGTTCAAGAGGTGTCATTATGGCTGTACTGCAGGGAAAAACATTCCCACTGCTGAGAGGGAATTGTGACCCACACCAATTTAAAGAACCCTGGGCCCATGGATGGTGGTAGCTAGGATTTTGAAGAGAAATAAAACTGCTGCATGCAAATATTACCATTTTGGGCAATTAAGGTCTGTAATCTATAGCAGCTGTGCGGTGTATAAGACTTCATCAGACCTCATGCAATGACTGGTGTCCATTTAGTCATGTCATTTGGACTGTCAGTTTGGGTTTCTGAGGAATCATATTAATGAAATGTTTTGGAAAGTTGGACACGCAGATCCCCAAAGGCCCTTGTGGGGGCTGACATGACAGGGTGAGTTATGATACGTCTGAAAGCGAGGGTAATAGGCTGTTTATTAGTTAAGGACATTTTGATGTTATAGTACTATTGCATAAGTGCAACCAATACTGAAGCAGAGGGAAAGGAGTGAAAGGAGGTTACTTTGCCATTTCTTACTTCATTAAAGCCAATGTTGGCCTACGTCTACCTTCAGGTGGCCGTGAAGATGTTAGGGTTTGCTTTAGCCTACGTCTACCTTCAGGTGGCTGTGAAGATGTTAGGGTTTGCTTTAGCCTACGTCTACCTTCAGGTGGCTGTGAAGATGTTAGGGTTTGCTTTAGCCTA
>JAODKL010000021.1:15420620-15455885 GCA_026780765.1 Petrocephalus schoutedeni | reverse complement strand
CGTCTACCTTCAGGTGACAGTGAAGATGTTAGGGTTTGCTTTAGCCTACGTCAACCTTCAGGTGGCTGTGAAGATGTTAGGGTTTGCTTTAGCCTACGTCTACCTTCAGGTGGCTGTGAAGATGTTACGGCTTGCTTTAGCCTACGGCTACCTTCAGGTGACAGTGAAGATGTTAAGGTTTGCTTTAGCCTACATCTACCTTCAGGTGACTGAAGATGTTAGGCTATGCATTAGTCTACAGCTACCCCCAGGTAATGGTGAAGATGTTAGGGTAACGGACTCTTGAGAGGGTGGTATGGTCTGTACCTTCTGTACCTACAGTCCCATCAGTATAGCCTTATATCTGGGGTGTAAATTCAGGTGACGTGTGACCCTGTCTGTCACACCTGGTCACCAGTGGCTGGCCCAGAACTGCACAGCAAGCCCGAAGACCACAGAGCTGCAGTTGTCTCCAGCGTGGGTTTCTTGCTCTCGGTAAATGACGTTATTCTCAATAAACATCTTTTCCCTCAAGTTGGGTTCTCCATGTTGGGTGGAACACCTGATATCTGGGTTCCGTTATTGTTTTTTATGACCTCTCTGAAAACATTCTGAATACAAACTGTAAAAAGACAGCAGAGGGGATCAGTAAAACAGTATCAAAACACTTTGCTGAAGTAACACATTAGGTTACGTCTACTGTTTGGTGTAAAAAGTTATGGCGACTACAAATTCAACATAAGCCAGGGGAGCCCAACTCCGGTCCTGGAGAGTCAGAATCCAACAGAGTTTGCAGATTTCCCTGCCCAAGCATACCTATTAAATCTGGTAATTACCTGATTAAGATGTTTGAGCAGAGAAATTTGTAAAATTATCCCTTGGGGACAAATAAAGTTTTTTTTTATTTGATTTGTTATAAGCCAATCAAAATCTGATGGACACCTATGTAAGTAGAGACACAGCAGAGTGATTTTTCATGTTAACAAAATGTGAAGCAACGCCTAAAGTAGGACAGAATCAAGGTGACTCATCCACCTCTGTCACCCACAGATGGGCCTCTCGCACACAAACACCCACCACGGCTGGGCAAGTCAGTAAAAAGGGAGTTTAGCCATGCAAGACGCTCACAGAGTCCATCCTAACAACACCAAGAGCTTTCAACTTTTTGTTCAACAGGTTTACTTCAGATTAACCTATACACATTCGATTCTGTAAACATAATTACCCACTCGCTGTATTTTTCAGTAACATAGTGTGGTATGCTGTAATCCCTAGGACATGAAACATCTTTAAAAACAAAGTATCAGATGAAACGTTTTTATGCTGATTATCTAAACATGGCAGCTGCATTCTTATACTTGTATACTTACTAAGTTGTATGTACATAAAAGTAGTCCTTCATATAACCACGACTGTGTGTAGAATAAGCAGAAGATGGGTGAATTCCTTTAAATGCCAAACAAAACCATCATAAATGACTCTAAATTTAATTTCAGTGCTTAAGGTAGTTTACATTTTGGGTACCTCACATCTTTTTTGGACCCAGTCTGTTTATAGCATTGCATTGGTTTTGTACTTGTATGTATATTGGGTCTGTAGTTTAACACGGGCAGAAGACACCCACTGCGCAGGCTCTGATGTGTGAGCAGAGCAGCCCGTCTCAGAAATTCAAAGAACAGGCAGCAAAATCAGCCGCAGTGCTGGGGCCTATCACAGGGGGTTTGAAGAAAAGACCTCTTTACCGCATTCTCATTGGTGAGCTTGTCTCTCGTTCTGGAGCTTGCCGCCTGGAGTGTCAGGAGGGGGCAGGGAGGGGGTCTCGTCTCCTGTGGGAGCGTCTGGAATCCTTCCTCACTGCACTGAGCTGGGGGGACAGCAGCGGGCGGGGGGGGGGGGGGGGGGGGGGGGGGGGGGGGGGTTGTACCCACTCTTTTCAGACAAAGAGCCAGGCAACACAGAACCTAAGAAGCACGCTAACAGCGTTAGCCTGGGGAGCTGAGTCTTGTTAGAGCAGCCCTGCGGTGTTTCTGCATGGCTGAATCTGGGCAGGGGGAAGTGGGGGGCGCCCATTATGATACATCCATCACGTGCTACGGGACAGGCATATCATCGGCTCACCAATGTGCCGTCGCTGTGATTTGTCAAGCCCCCACCCCCCCCACACGCCATGTCCCCCCAGCACCAGCCTTTTGGAGCTGTGGCCAGATGTCTGTATCAGCAGATGACACTGCTGATTTACGAGGAGATCGCGGAGCCGGGGAGCGCCACGGGACGCCTGGCCGTGCGCCCCACAGATCCCGGGGCTTGGCGATGACCGGGAGACGACATTGTTTCCGTGCCGTCTGCCGCTCTCGCACGGATCGAGGAGGATTACGTCTGAGAAGCGAGGAAAAGTGGCTTAAATAATCGCACTGCAGCCGGGAGCATTTGATTCCTGTTTTATTACTCTCAACACTGACAACAGCCATCTAGCATAGAAAAAGGATAGGTCTTGTATTGGTGGGGGGGGGGGGGGGTAATTGCGAGGTTTACACTGAAAGTCACAGTTACAACAGCAGGCTGGGGGGGTGGTGCCTTTATTTGTATGCTTGCATGCCCCCTCGGGAAATGGTTGTGTTTTTGGGTGGAGGGAGGGGGAGGAGGGAAAAGCGGGGAGGTGGGGGGGGCTGGCAGGTGCACACAGCTGGGCGGCGATGCCCTGGCCCGCGTCCCATGCTGGAGGGCCTTCCCTGATGTGCCTTCACTCCCGCACGTAAATCCGTGTGCAGACCACATCGTCGGCCCCAAAGATCTGCATCGAGAGAGGGAGATCCCAGCACCATCAACGAGATGGCAAGAAAAGCATTTACATTACAGGATGCCTCAGGGATGTCTCGGTGAGGTGGCTAGATCTGGTCCAGAGAGTAAAAGTCCACACCAAGATTTTGTTTCAACGAACCAGTTGAATATAAACAGTACTCAACTGGTTGGTTGAAACAAAATCTTGGTGTAGACTTTTACTCTCTGGACCTGAACTACCCATCTCAGCTAGTAACGCATGAAATTGCTAATTGTGTCGAGATGATCACATCAGTAAAGCATTATTTACGTACTTTAAATCCTTGGTTCCAGAAACATGGTTGTAATATGTCAGCCTGTGCATTTCCTATAAATTATAGTGTATATTCCTATCCTCAGCCTGTTTGTGTTGTGTGGCCCCTATTATTGTTCTATGTAGGAGCTGATGTATGTAGAAGTCAGTGGGTGTCCCTGTGGGCTAATGTGTGTCCGTGAAAGTATCAAACTGAGTAGATCAAAGTCACATGCGAGTTTGAGCCCAGCTACCAAGTTGGACAGTTCGCTCATTTTCCAGTTTCTTCACCAGAGGTGACTATTTTTTTCAATGTATAAAACATGTGGGGGTCTTCACTTCTAGCTTCGTCCAGCTAATCACCACTGGGATTGTGCGATCACTTGGCTAGGGAGAGAATGGAGTTAAGTGTTTTGTGAACCTTGTGAGCGTTGTGATCGTTTTTCAAGTGTGACCATGCAGAAAGAAGCTCAGGGACTTGGGTATATTTAGATGCACATTTATGCAAGTTCACCGGGTGGTTTCCTTGACTCCTGCACATTTGTTTCTACTGGGAGATGACCTAAGAGATCAGAATAGCTGTAGCTTCCATGTGATGGGAGAGGGACAGGGATGGGCTGAATGTCCCCACCCCACTACCGCCCCCGTCTCCACGGTGCAGGGAGTCGCTGCCATTTGGGAGGCGACTGAGAAGCCGGCACGGCGCTGGGGAGCATCTGCGACCTGCATCTGAAAGGCTGCGAGGGCCAAGGAGCCATAAGGCAGGTCAAAGCAGCAGGCTAAGTGTCCAGAGCCCAGAGCGGCTCGATCTAAGATAGGATACATTTATTTGTCATTTGTACAAGCAGAGGTAGATTGAAATTCTTTGGTTTTCACATATCTCTTCTTGCTCTTCCATGCAACACAGATATAAAGGTAAGGGTGAAGAGTAGTGCTTGGGGGTAAGGGCATTGCTCGAGGACCCTACAGTGTTACCCTGCCAACTGTGGGATTTGAACCAGCACTCATCTGGACAGATTCCTAACCCTGCCTTTACCACTGTGTCCAGGTGGGTCAAGAATCCCAGACTAGCATGATGCTTGTGACAGGTTAAAATTGCAATTCGTGACTCAGAGTATCCTTGGTGACGGATGCTAATCAAAAGCCAGTGCTGGATGCCTGCCAGTGAGAAGAATATCAGTCAAGGAAAGGACTGAAAACTCAATGGAAGATCAGGTCCATTACAGTGAAGCAGCCCTGATTGAGTCCAGCGCCTGAGAAGATAGCAGGAAACACTCTCGATTTTAAAGTTGGCCCACCTGAATGTCTAGAAGAAGTGGCCATTCATCCCCATCTGTGCTCACTCTAGTCTAAGAACAACCCAGTGAGTCAGGGAGAAGATCAAATGGCACATGTGTTTCTTATCACTGTGTATTATTGATGGAGAAGCAATATTATGGTGGCTTCACTAGGTCAGCCAACATAGAGGCTGGTGTCTTTGTTAGCACAGCTCATCATTTCCAGTAAGTGTGACTATTGTATCGCTCTCTATGTCATCCTGCAACAAACTGAATAAAAATGGGCACATATCTGATTTGCAATAATGAGTTTTGAAGATGTGAGATCTGGTAGAGATAACCTCTGACTGGTCTTCCTTCATTTTACTGTCTATGGCTTCTCCAATTGGCAGTCACGAACATAACTGCTTTATTATTTGCTCAAAGCTGGAAACCAGTAACAACAGTAATGGGAAAGAACAGCTGTTAGTGGTTAAAGTGGTACCAGTGGGCTGGTGGGTGTTTACGAGTCTGAAGCCCTTATCACTCTCTCAGGATTATGGGTAATGCTTTCCAATCCGAAAATGGACAAGGAACCTATCCCAGAGCATAGAGATGTGCTCGATTACCCCCTAGCTTCCTTAAGAGTTCATTTGGCTCATGGTTTTTTATTCTTAAGATGCATTACCATGGATTTACAGTGCATGTATGTGAGAGAACGGTCGGCTGCTGGTTCTCTGGTAAGTTGACCAGGTATTTACCTGGTCTGAAGTTGATCATGATCTCATTTTCTACAGCTTAGGATCTAATTAACAAGCCTACCAAGTTCAAGGTACCAAGTTCATCAGATGGAAACTATATGTGCCAGAGTTCATGTAAAAATGTGCAAGTGTTGCCTCTGCCACACTTTTGAACCATTTACATTCGGCACCATCCATCCCCTCTGCTGCCCCTCTAGTTCTGGGGTGTAGCATTTCATGTCTGTTTACAGCCTAGAGTGGGTCATATAACTGTAAATTGAATAGACCAATTACCGGAAAGGAGTCGGCTCAGGTCCAAGAAAGCCACAACTGCTGCCATTACTTTGAAAGAAGTGCTATTTACGATGAAATTAAATGTGAGCTAGAGTGGCCCTGCTCATGACCCTGATGACCCAGAGGACTGTCATTCACTATTGCTTTGTTTATAGATCTTCATTTCTATAAACATCTTCATTTCACTGTGGGATTTCTAAGGCTTTCCTAGAGGACATTCCTTCACACTAATAAAATGGCCTGCACATTTTACCCTTCCATCCATCTGGCCTATAACTCACACAGATGCGTCCCACCACCTACAAAGTTCTCATTCATACTGCAGGAAGTGAGTAATGGTAGAACAGAGACTTTGGTGCTGGTGATAAAACGGTGTGCGCATTTCGGTCACTTGAATGGGCAGCACAGTTCTCCCACTCCTGATAAACATTCTTTCCTGTAGGACAAGCCATATTTGGAGCGGGTTGCAGATAAGACAAAGTCTTACGTTGTGTTTTAAGCTCGGCTTGTCAAATTTTCAGACTGCTGATGATGTGGTGAGATTGTTACATACGAAAATAATGACTTTTCAAAGTGATTCTTGTGAGTACTTGGCAGTGGTTCCACTAGCTTGTAACTGGCGTAGAGGTTGCAGGCCTATTTCGGTGTTACTCACTAGGATCAATTCATCGCCCATCAGCTCTCTGCTCCAGTATGTCTTGGGGCCGTTCCCATCTACTAGCGTTTGCTTACAGTAGATCTTGTTCTCGGTCTCCCAGGTGGGCAGACTCTGGAGATGAGATTAAAACAGGGGTTAGGTAGGACATGGTTTTCTGCCTGAGGGTGTTTTCTCATAAAATGGGAGGAGAGATCCAGGTGACTTCATTAATTTGGATCTTAGTAGGTCTTATTGTCTTATGTAGAGAAGACTTCCCAGTAATCTTCTTCACATTCAAAGGTCAACCATTCTCCGCACATTTGATTTAATAACATTTTTAGTGAATAAGTGGATTAATGGGATTTGTACGCCAAGAATAATGTCTCGGATAATAACTAAAATGAGTGGGAAAGCACAGGGGCTGTGAATTAAGTTCTCAACCTACTGGAAGACGTCAGCCAAATACAACTATAGTTCCCAACCCAAAGCCAAACAGTGCCCTTGGGATATGATCTTATTATGATGGAAGTAGAATATTGTTTCTCAGACATTATTTCATTTTGACAAGAATGATTGTGTGGAGTGTAGAGATTGGATTCTTTAACTAAAACTGCATCGCTGATGAAAACCGTGACATCATGAAACACAGTTCTCCAAAATTCAACTTTTGTTTCTTTGATCCCAATTTTTCCTTCTCTTTTAACAGGCGTCTTTAAGCTTATGAAAACATGCACTATGAACACATGTGCTTGTTACCCTTCTCAGCAGCTGAGCAACACTGTTAGCGTTGGGGTGAAGATTTAGTTTTCTTCATGAAACTACTCTGGTTTTATGGAGGGTTTTCATGTATGTCAATGGGTCCTAACAGGGGATTTCAGGCTGTTTTCTAGTCCTTATGAAATGAAATGGTACTGATTTCAATGGAGGATTATCTAGATTATTTCACTGTTCAGGTCAGGCAATTAATGAGTTGTAAACAGTTGCCCTTCAGAGCTTAAATTATTCAATCAAAAATAGATAACTTTAAATCAGTGTCCCATAGCTTAGTTGTCAAAGGTAACCGGTGCGTTTATCGGCTTCTCCCAGCCTTTCGTGTCGTCTGAGGCCGGGTGACAGGATGAGGCTGTCGCTATTACCTCTCTCGACCTTGTTCTCTACAGGGATGTGTGCTACTTAGCTTTAGCTTCTGCTATGCATTCAAACAGGCCCGTGGGCTGAAACATACACCACCTTCCTTCTTCGATTGATAAAACCAGTTGTCTGCCTCAGTTATTTATGTGGAAGAATGGACTGGATGAAAGAGGACTCTTCCTTTCAGGAAATACAGGCTCATGGCTTATGAGGTAGTTGATTATACATAAAAGAGCCACAATTCAAAGCAGTATTTGTCATCACGGTGGGGAACGGTGTCATTCGCTTGTGTCACAGATCCATGGCAAACCTTGAAAAAATGTCCTTCATTGTAGTGTTTGTTAAAGCCAGGGTGACAAGGGACAGATCTACATCTACATCTATCTATCTATCTATCTATCCATCCATCCATCCATCCATTTTCTATACCCATTTGCCTATTATTATTGTTGTTATTATTATTGTGGTGGTGAGGGGTTAATGTTGTACAAAATCTCTGTCCTCTACAAAACATATTGCTCCACTGTCCCCCTCCCACGCCACTGCCGCAGGTGAGCAGTGTTGAAGAGTTTCACCATAGCAACGGGTCAGGCGAGGGTTCCCAATTTGTCAAGTCCTTTTCCTGATGAGTGGTGGCAGACTGCATCCGGCTGGGCTGCAGCTAACGCTAACTGTGCCGCCGATCAGCCAGGCGGCCCTGCAGACATAACGCGCCTCCTGCTGTTGTTCATATAGGCATCTGACTTCAAATGCATTTCCAGATATGAAGCAAGACAGGTGTCTTATTGCAGACCCCGCCCCCCTTTCGTTCTCCTTTGTAGTTGGCAGAAGGGCAGCTGGTACGTAGAAATCTTGTTTCTACTCCTGCAGCAAACTGTTAATCAGCATCAGTGTATTATTACCAGGAAAGAATCTCTAAGAGAGACAACCACCCCCCACCCCAAATCCTATTCACTGAAGCTTGAAAGTTGAGCAGAGATTATAACTTCTTCCTAAACTAAACAAGGCATTGTCTTTCGGTTGCAACTCGTAATCCCCCCCCCACTCACAAGCTCTGGGGCTGGAAGTCACCACAATAAAGCCAGCAGCGACAGGTACCAACCACTGGTGATGACAGATACCACAGAAACTAGTCCTGGATTTGCTGGCATCAGAGATAACCATCATCTTTAGTAAATGAGGGTAACCAAAATAATGATTACAGACCCCCTACGTAACAATACATACAAAATGCTTTCTGATCATAGATATCTGTTGACAACAGCCGGAAGACACAGACACCAACACCACTTTCCTTGGAAAAGTGTTCTAAAAATTAGGTCGAGTTTCACCCTAATTTTCACATGATCCCAGACGGAGAGAAGTGGAGCATGGATGAAGCATTCTCCTGACGTGTCATTAGAACGCAGGCAGCCGTAGGGTAATTTAAATTCCAGGCTGGATGGTCAGACGCTCCATGAGACTCATGACGACACAGCGCACAAGATTCCTGCACAGAACGAGCACCCAAGGGCTTCTGGGAAGAGAGGCGGGTGAGTAAAATCTCATAATTATGAAGTCCCTGAATTGTGTGCCGTAGGATTTAGGGCAGTGGTGCATCATCGTTAGGTCCAGTCCCAGGAGACAGGACGCTCTACAGCGAAATATCCAGCCATATAAATGGGTACAAACTGAGGCACTTTGGGTAAAAGTCTCCAATAAGCAGCTAAATATAATTTCACTTATTCAACTACAAATACTGCAAAATGCATCAGAGATTATGTGCATTGTTATTAAGGGAAATTAAAGCTAGGTGGAAGGTGATTAGGTGTTTTCGATTTTCTACTGTTCTTCTCAGTTTTGAAAAATTAACTGTGAGGTTTGACAACCCCAGTAAACATCTATACTCAGAAGCTGTTTAGTGCCACCTGTATGTTTCTGCAAATGCATTATTGAACTTTCCACCATAATTCTCACCAAAACATATTGGGCAGAGGTTAAGAATGTCCTCTGGAAACACCAGCCAAGGTACATCTTTCCTATGAATTAGCATAATTTCAGATCCATTTAAAGACAGAGGTTGACATCACGGAACTGTATACCACCAAGACTGGTACCAAAGGCTTAAAAACCAGTTTAAAAATGGAGGGGGCTACATTTGAACAGCTAGAGCATTGGTGAGAACATCACTGGAGACAGGGGTACAAGGAACATTAACTGACATTAAATGATATTTTCAACTGTGCTGACTGAGTTAGAATGCATAAATCTGTGGGATTCATAGGCCTGTGATGATTGTCATGGTGTGACAGCAGTATAATGACACAAAGCATGTGACAGGGTCTCTGCCACTTTCAAACTGGGAAAACATTATAGTAAATAAGTTAAACTTTGCAGTTGTAGGCTGCTTGTGCTGCACGCACACACTTAGCTCTTCTTAGAACTTCTGACTCATACTGATTTTGCTGCTCAGAGCTGATGGCCTTTGATCTAAAACCCAGTGGTTTTCAATGACTTCAGTAGGATTTATGCTAATGAGAATCCCAGGTCTCATTTTCGGGCCAGCTTTAAGAACTCCTAGTTCGTCATGCTCTGCACATCTTAGACAGTGATGGGCATCTAAAATGCATGAGCTTTCTACAAACTTCAAGGACTGTCAAAAATAGCAGAACATGGGTAGCCGACTTAAATTCTCTATTGTTTTCTATACAGATTTTGTTACAAAGAATAATGCAATCCTCAATTTTGAAACTAGAGTCCCTATCATTGTTATGCAAGAGGAAAATTATTTGATCATTATTAATTATCATCAGCAGATGCTTTCCTAAACCATACTGCGGCTCCACGATAATGAGGCAGCTGCTTCCTCCAACTGAGGAATAATTTGCCTGAGTTTGTTGTGGGTCTGAGGTTGTTATAGACTCTCCTCCTGTTTCCATGCCACCTGCCATCTAGGTTAACATACATCTGGTCATTGTCCACTACAGTGAGTCATGTGACCAGGCTGTCGTACCTCCCAGGGAGAGTTCGCTGCATGTATCCAAGTAAAAAGGCAGCAAAAACAAAGCTCTGCAGTGACTTTATCGGCTTGCTACAGTTCCCCTTTCTGACTGGATGTATGTGATTCATTCTCATCTTTGTGTAATGATCTGTGGCAGCGATCTCTCTCTCACTCTCTCTCTCTGCTCGCTTTATGCTTTGGTTTGAACCTCAGGTTACACCAGGGTGCATCATCAAACACTCTATCGGCCATATCGTGTTCCAGACTCGTAATCTCCCCAGTCATCCCGAAGACAGAAGACTGATTAGTCACCACGTGGCTCTGTTGGCATCAAGATAACCCCCCCCCACACACACACACACACAATTTCTCCAATAGCCTCATTGCCCCCCACCTCTCATGAGTCCCATTCTCACCTTGCATTTTCTTCCATCAACCGTCTCCTCGTCAAACTCCTCCCCGATGGTGAAGTTGATCTCGGTAGTGCGCACAGTGGTTGAGGTCTTGATATAGAAGGTCTCACCATTCTGCCGTATCTCCACATGGGGCTTGGAAGCTGCAGCACCAGCCACCTTCCTCAGCATAGCGTTTACACCTGAGGGCATGGTAAAAGGCCACAGTTAACGGGTGGGCTTGACTAGAAATGACTACAGAAGGAGATAGACTTTACTACAACACAGGAGCATGACCTCATGGGGAATTCAGCTGTAGATGGTCCAGGCTAGATCAGGCTCATCAAGGACCCACAACTATCATGTAAACATTTACCCAGATGCCTTGCAGGGGGTAATTCACCAGAAAAGATCCCAGGGGGGTCTGCTTAACAGCTGATGACTGGAAGACGAGACTGATTTCTGAGTGGACCGGCTAACCTTTTTTCAGCACAATTAAACGTCTCTGGAGTCCCTGAAGGAAGCTGTGTATGGGCTTGTGTGCACACTATGACCCACCAACAGGGAATGGGCTGTCCTGATGGACCCATAATACCGAAACTGGTGCAAAATGACCGGGTGATGATTGAGCGGTATGCTCTGTGTAATGCGCCCTACAGCGGGAATGTGTTGATCTTCTGGGGCACACAGTCCTCCATCTATCTAACCAGCACTCAAGCTTCCCGCCAAATTGCCACAGTAACTTGGGTGTCCACATGGTTCACATTCCAGCCGGTAGCAGGTTCGAGCTGACTAACGTTCCCCAAATGATCTACAATCAGTTCAGTTTTCTAGCTTCTGGTGGATGCTCCCTCATCATTTTTTCAATTGCCCTTGCTTCAAGCCACCAGAGGGCGTAGCCATTAAAGGCACAAGTCCCAAAAGGGAGCCAGATACTTAACCAGTGAAAAAAGAAAAAGCAGCTATATAAATCAGTAAAGCATAAGCGGAAGTCATTTGGGATTGGTGTCAGCCAAGTAAATAATAGCGTACATTTTCTAAAAGTTCTTTTTAGGGGTTATCGGCATGAAATCAAACCGCCTCGGGAATTTTTAGTATCATGAGAGCATTCGAGGGTGGCTGCTACTCCTTTGTACCTTTTTTTTTAATTTTATTTTTTTTTTGCAACACCTGGATTTAATTACCACCAAGAGTCTGGATGAGCAGTTTGCGCGACACTAGCCCCTGCCATGCCACTCCACAGCCTGAAAGGCATGAAATCTCACTGCGGAAACAAACACAGGTCCCTCACGCGGCGGCTGAGGGGCTCAGCTAAATCTGCCTGTGCACCCCATAGGCTACCAGCCAATGCGTAGCTTAGGGATGGAAGGCTAGAGGAGGAGATAACAAAGGGCAAGAGACAATCTGTCCATCTGGCAGCAGGAGTCAGACCCCTCAGTTTAATGTTTAACACGGATAAAAACGGTGCCCTCTCTCGCTCTTTTTTTTTTTTTACGATGCCACGTCTGTTTGATTGGGATTTTCCGGCTAGTGCTCCAGGCACCTGCAAATGGCCCTGCTGTCCCTTATGTGAGACAAGAAGGGAAAAAGGGGAGGACACCTCTGGGTGTGAGAGGAGAGACCCCCAGGGCGCGTGCGGGTCTGGCCGGGCTGCTGTGTGGTCATCCCGAAACGGCGCGAGGGGCGCTAACGCGGACGACTCACCCAGCGCCTTCAGGAGTTCGTCGAAATTCTCGCTGCTCTTCATCTTCCAAGTGCCGGCGAAGTTGGGCATTTTCTCGGAGTTTGTGTGCAGAGAAGGCCTGGCCTCCTGGTACTCGGTGCTCTCCTCTCTGCTCTCTGCTCTCTGGCGCTCTGTCTCCTCTCTCTCTCTCTCTCCCTCCCTCTCTTTCTCTCTCACCTCCTCTCTCCCTCTCTTGTATCTCGCTCACAGCACGCCTCTAACCCTCTCCCGCCCCCTGCCTCCCCCTCTGCTTCCGCGTCTTTCTGTGCCACTAGTTACAGCAAGTGGCTTCCATCTACATCCCAAACTTCCTGTCCCTTGGGAGGCCTATCCCATTATCCCTGCAAGGCCCCTGTTAACAGAAGCAAAGAGACCCCCCCCAGCAGCCCCACTCCTGTCTACCAATTTCCAGCTTTAACTCTCCGTGTTTGCCACCATCTACAGATTTTTAAAGTATTTATTCTTGTCATTTTTCACTCCAATCATCTGAATTACAGACAAACACTGTCTCACAATCTGTGTCCTGCAGCTTCTCTCTGTTCCCTCATTTATAAGGAAACATTTTGTTAATTGGTCTATTTTTACCAACATTATTTATCTGAGGTCAATGGGCAGCCAGTTTCCCCTGGCGAGTTTGTGAGGAACCAGGGACCTCTATCCAGGAGTCCCACAGCAAAATGTACCCTCCTGGGTCAGAGCTCTACTCACGTCTGTGGCCAAGTCCTTACGTGCTCCTCTGACATCCCTGAGGCACCCCATCCTCACTGACAAGGGCATGCCCTTGGGGTCCTCTGCCTAGGGTCCTCGGGTTAAATTTGGTGCTGTGTGACTGAGACCCACCCAGTGCCAGTATTGTGAGGCGCTGCTGCCAGCAGAGTCAGTTCTGTGCGAGAGCGCCATCTGCAGAGGCCACGGGGTCACTCGCAGTGCACATCCCTCCAGCTGCGTTCCGGTGTTTACCTCACCGGCTCTGCCCTGCACCACACTGCACGTTAGCATTAGCAGTCAAGCCCCCTGATGGTGTGGAAGGGCAAGCTTGGCAGGGCTCAGCCAAACCTGCAATGTTAGCAGTGCTTTGTAAACATCTTCCTGACATCCAGGACACTAAAGCCACAAGCTACTGCAGTGCCCTTTCACACATGGGCACAGCCAGACAAACAACCATGGATGTGGAGCTCATACAGTACTCTAGAGCAGTATTTCCTAATCCGGTACTTGGCGACCCACAGACAGTCCACGTTTTTGCTCCCACCCAGCCAGAGAGCAAATATGTGGACGCTCTGAAGGCAGCTGGGAGCAAAAATGTGGACTATCTGTGGGTCCCCAAGGACTGGGTTGGGAGACACTACTCTAGAGGCCTGCCAAGTAGAGTCACATTGCTTGCACACGCACAAACTTAAGCATGCTGTGAGACACACATGCACACAGAAAGAGCACACATTTTAAAGGTTAAGCACCTCCCCCATTCCCCCATAATGCCACAACCACTTTTATCATTCTTTTGCATTATAATTTCCACAGAGCTATAACAACCAATGAACATTTACTGAAGTCCACTTTAACTGAACCATATCAGAGGATGCAATTGTTAAATCATCTCAAGATGTTCATTTTTATAACGCGGCCAAACTAAAGCATGAAAATCATAACCATCAAAACTGAAATGCAGCTACATTTTATGGAACTCTGCCTGGCCGAAAAAAGTCTCACACTTTAATATTTCATGGGACCACCTTTAGCTTTGATTATGGTGCACATTCATCACGGCATTGTTTCTGCATGCATATGCAATATTTCAAAAATATTTTCAGCCAGATTTACATACATTTTTCGCCAAGATTTTGTACTGATGATACTGATTCTTCAGCACATCCCAAAGTCTTTCAATGGGGTTAAGGGCAAGACTCCTCACGCTCCCTGAGCCGCTCTTTCACAATTCGAGCCCAATGAATCTTGGCATTCTCATCCTGGAATATGCCCATTGGTGGGATAACCTGACCATTAGTAGATTCAGGAACTCAGCTGACTTCACTTTATTACTGCATAAAGTTGCTGAGCTGTAATAATGATCCAATCACCAGCTCTTAAACACTTGCTGATGTAAATTCAAATGGTGACTTTTTTGGCCAGGCACTGTATTTATTATATTGAGTGACACCTTACACCTTGTCAGTATAAAATGTTATTTTTGAGCAAAAAGAACACACATCTACCCTCTGCCTGCTTATCTTGGTCGGGGGGAGCCCATCCATTAGGCTGTACATATACGAGGAAGTCAGAAATTCTTTGTAAAGCACTTTGAATTGCCTTGCATCTGAATTGTGCTGTGTAAATAAACCTGCCTTGCCAGGTAGCCTAACAGCAAGTCTTTGGACAGCAGAAGGAAGCCGACAGGACATAGGGAGATCACACGCGCATAGCATATGTGGGGTTCAAACCCACAACCAGGGAAACAAGAAGCAACAGTATTAACCACCATGCAAACATTCTACCCAGAAAAGGGGGAAAAATATATATATAGCATTTTCATTTAAGTAAATTAGTCCACCAGTTTTAAACAATAGAACTGATACGAGTTATTGTAGTGGATATGATTTAAGCGTGAAATTGTCTGCCTGCGGGCACCATTAGCAGAGAAAGATTAAGGTCATGCTTCTGTTGATCATTGTCATAGTGGTATTGATCAGGGTGCCGTTTGTGAAGATGCCAGGCATTCCCGATTCCTTTAAGATGATGCATTGATTAATTGGGGAAACCGGTATTTTTGAGTGATTGCCATGGAAATGACTAAGGTCCCGAGGGGGCTGGGGCTCGGGGGGGCTCCCTGTCAGGATATATGCGGCATGACTGTAGGAGCCTGGCACGTTCTCTTCCACAAGAAGGGCTGTCTAAATAATGCCTGTCGAGATGCTGCTTTTTGAAGAATCACAGCCATTTGACAGCTGGGCTTGAAATGCACCATTCTCTTTCTTACCAAATGATGAACATGGCTGAAACGCTGTAACTTAAGAGACAGAGATCCCCAATGTAAGTGGCCGAGAAGATTCATGTGAGACACAAGTGACCACAGTTCAAATACAGAGAGCGCAAGAAAAAAAAAAACAGCCTGAACCAAAGATGACCGTACCACACTTTGGTCTGAAACAACTGGGCTTCAGTATCTTAACTGGAGCAAAGTACACTGTACAATGTGTTTTGCATTACATTTATTTATTTAGCAGATTCTTTTGTCCAAGGTGACACACAAGTGAGTATCAGAGAGAGCTAGGTCAGCCAGTCTCCCTAGAGCTACTGGGGGTTTGGGCCAAGCTCACAGGCCCAATATTGGTGTAGTTATTTTGTTGGCATTGGGATTTGAACACACAGTCTTCCGAATTAGGACCAAGGTCCCTCACCCACTGAGGTACACACTGCCCCATCACTTTTGGTAGGACAGCATGTAAGCATTAGCAACAAGGAACTGAGAAGATCCAAGATCCAACTAGGAGAGCAGAGACAGTCCGGTATCACCATCATCATGACAGGCCCTGCGTTAATGAAGGCACTAATGTCAGAGTGTTACCCATCTGCCCCGTGAGTGGACAATAGTGCCGATTATACTAACAGATTGTTTTGAGACTGAAACGCTGAACAAGCCCCTGGTGAGCTGGGCACATTAGGCAAGCCGGGGGGGAGCTCTGCTTTCCTGGGGTAATTCAACAATACACAGAGCAATTTCTCATCATGGGCTACAGAGGAACGCGACAGCAGACCCTCGTGGCAGAATCGGACCTAATGAATCATCCCACCGCTGTGCGAAAGGGCCGCCAGACAATGGGCGTGTTTGTTCTGCATCAGCTCGTGTCTAAGGAGGCACTTTTAAGAGTTAACCGTTAAGCAGACACTGTGTGCGGCGGTAAGTGCTCGTGGGTATTGCTGAAAGCCTAACAGTCCGCGCACCTTAAGAGAAAAAGACGACCCCGTGGACTCCCTCGCCCCCCTATTGACGAGCGCATTCGTTCTGGCTTGGAAGCAGCTGACGGCCACTCTGAGGCTGCATTCAGCACACCCTCAGTAAGCTCCTATTCATGGTGCCCCCCCCCCACGATACTCCCACCTCCACCCCTGCTCCACCTCCCCTAGCTTCATGCTCACTGCCCCTTGGGCATAATTGGTTTCTCTTGGTTTCTGATGGCTCTTCATCACTGTCTTCGGGGAGTCCCCCCCCCCCTCCATCTCCAGATAACTGCAGAGAATGCACGCACAGATGGGCCACCTCCACTCTGTCACCTCCTCCCCTGAAAAGGTTCCGGAAGGAAGGTCCCGGCTATTCCCAACGGATGCCCAAATCCCGCTGGTGGGCCCATTAATCAATGGATGTGGTTTTCTTTGTTTTTTTTTGAGAGTCAATGCTGGAAGGAGAACAAGAAAGACTAACAGCACTAGGCTGCGGTGGTCAGAGGTTTTCAGGGCCTTCGGGGAAGTTGGTGGTGAGGGGAGGGTGTAAAGAAGTGTGAGTCCTGGCATGTGTCATATCTGCAAGGAACAGCTCTGCTCCTGTGTTACACTCAGGTGACGGGCATCGACCAATCACGTGCCTTTTTGAAAAGTCTCTTCCTCTGCACTATGCTTTTTCATGGTGACACAAGGCTGAAGCCATGGGGCAGCTAAAGTGTTCGGTTTCTCTTGTGGGAGTGCACTCGAGTCACCTCAGGACACATGGATTAACTCTGGGGTAGATTGAACTATCAGGCACATTTTTGACAGCAATTTTCCCAGCTCTGTGTGCATTTTATGGGGATGCCGTGGAGGACGAACCTAAGGGGGAATGACTTTAGTCACAGTCACACAGGCTGCTTATAATTACAGCCGGGTGCAATTGGCAGACGGCAGAGTAATGTCTCCGCATAACTGATTCATCGTGTGCACTGAGGCAAAATAAACTGCGACAAGACTTTAATTTCACTTATGCCGAAGACTCGCAAGAGAAGTTGCCTGGCTGGAATGAGCAGGAAGGATTGGAGCCCCACTGGGGAGTGGATTTCTCAAACCAGAGTGTTGGCCTAGTTTTCAGTTTGGCAGTGATAACTGCGGGTATGATTCTAGACTTCCCAACATGTTCTACTTGCTTACACTGTTTACAAGTTCAGACTATATGTCTTGTTTTTTGCTTTTTTCATTCTATCATTTTTTGCTGCCTGTACAAAATTTCAGTTTTCCTTGCTTTTACCACCTAATACTCGCCCCATAATTTTAAATATAGTATTATGTGTATCATACCTAACAATATACAATACAGTTAATAATTTTAAAATAAATTTTTTGCTGACATTTCAGTCACCCACCAGAATCGTATTTGAGTAATGCACAAGGCAGTGGGTTGGGAAAAAAACTATTTCAAAATGCAAAATTCAGAAGGCATTTATAAAGGCTTCAAGAAGATCCTTTACACATTCGGGTGGAACTCAAAATCTGCTCGTTCTTCACCTTCTTTTCAAGGGATGAAACATTTGCTGGGAGATTTAGTTACCATTCAATCAATGACACATTATGGAGGACATCCATCTTACATTGCGCAGCAAAAATGATATGTTTCACACACAGAGACACACACACACAGAAAGATGAGGATCTGCCCTATAAAAGAGGAATCCACTGAGGGCATCAGATTTCATTCTTTCACCCTGAGTGACTTTGTTACAATACTCTGCAGTGCCAAACTTTATCTATAAGTTCAACCCTTTTTTGTGTTACTCGTGCTTGGTTGACTTGGCCTGTCTGTTGATCCTCCTTAAAAACAATGTGATTTACATGATTCTCAGGACTGTGTCTGGGCTGTGCACAGCTTTTAAAAGGCTGGCAGTGGAATGGATGACACCCCACATCCTATTCTCTCAATGGTGTCATCACATTTCGAGAGACAATGGCAGGGAGGTGTTAGAACTGTCCTTTCCCTTCATAATCTGGTAATTATAGGCCAACAGGTGTAGAGTCGTTCTCCCGGGATGTGACACATGTGGCGACTAACGAGGTGTGTAATTTATTTTTAGCTTAATTTTGGAAATAACATTGCCTCTCCTGAAACCACCATGCTGTCCTTTGTCGTTTATACATATACTTATCCCCATGGAAAGAAGTGCTTGGGAAGACATCAAAGGCACTTCTGGGTTTGACTGGAGGACACTAAGCTGTGTGCCTCTGCGATTCGCTAAGCTCCGCAGAGCGACACAGGAAGCGTCTGCTGCACTGGTTGATAATCTATTTTAGGTCGCCTGCTGCTGCAGGCTTTATTTTATGAAGATTTCTATTGGTTTCTTTTTTGCCATAATGGGGCTTTCATGCTTGAAATATCGAGGACTAAAAGAATTTAGTAGCTAAGCCTACATGACAAACTATAATTAGAAGACAAAGTAACAAGAAGCGTTCAAGGATTTATCATAAGTTTTGATTGTTTTGTGGCTTTGTAGCCATTATGCAAGCCATATGGTCTATACAATCCTATGAATTATTATTATTAATGTTAAAATGCATATATTAAGATTTTATCTGAAACCTAGTAACGACATTAAATCACAGCAATATGTGTGTGAGTCTTGAGAACTGTGAAAATATATTTTAAAACATCAGAATCTTGGCTATTAAACTTTGTAATGGGCCAACCTTCAAGTGATTGCAGTCTTAAACAGCTTTTTTTTTACAGCTGAGGGCTTGAATTTTGTTAACTCAAAAATGTATAATATTACAATGTAAAACACATTTGTAACACAAATAACACATAGTAGGTATACAATAAAATGTATTATTGACAAACTCATTTTTTTTATCAATTCTGAGCATACTTTTAATGAATATGACAGAACAAATCCATCTGACGGAGGTGACTTCTCAGTGACAGAGTTGACAGCCAACTGACGCAGTAGACATAAAAGACATAATAGTACACAAACATTTAAAGAAAACTTGGAAACACACAGAATGCCATTTCAAACATGAATCTCCTGTTTTTGGTTGTTTCAGATTTTAAGAGAACTATATTATCAAAATCGTTACAATATCTGATAGAGTTAAAGTCTAGTCTACAAATCTGTTATTTTTTATTATTTGACAGCATAGTCTTAGTGCAGGGGTCTCCAACTCCGGGGGAGCTACCATCCTCCCACTTCCTGGAATTTACCTTATCAGATGCCAGGTAGGATAGAAAACCTACCGGACAGTCTCTCCAAGACCAGACTTGGAGACCTCTGTCTTAGTAAGTAGTGATTTTATTTTTTAAAATTGCTAAGAATTATTTAATGCTAATCAAAAATATACATTTTTAAACCATATTTTTTTAGTTTGGATTTAGACAAAGTATGGAGTTCACCTGATATAGTGATACACACCTCATTCAATATTGTTGCATGAATGTATAAAAAAATAGAGAGCTTACCTGTGCTTTGGCAATATTCCCTTCTATTTTGAAACCAGGAAGTGTGGCCGGGGTCCGTAGGATATAGCTGATATTTTATATCCCTGATTAAATGTTCGCGTTGACAAAAATTTGGCACAAAATTTTAAAGGTATCATATATTTTAAAACAAAGATCATCATAATAGTAAAATTTTACACCTGTATTTACAATAGGTATTATTAGGTTAAAATTTAAAAGGTTAGAACACAGGTTTAACACATTTTTTCTAATTGTTCAAATTCTTTCAAAGTGTTAAATTCTTGTTTGGGACAAGGGAGTTTTCTGGCACAGCAGAAAAATAAGGGACACCTACCAAAGTGGGGACTTGGCACAACCACTATGTACCAAGTGATGCACCAGTGGTGGTAAATCAAAACTTCAAAACCAAACCAAGAATCAAAACCGTATTGATTAAAAACAGAAAGCATAGTTTTATTGTCAAATATGGGACAATTCTGTATTTTAAGGGATGTGTGGCAACCCTAGGCACAGGACAAGCTTAGAAGATAAATGTTAAATATAAAATTTCACCCAAAAACCATTTGGATTAGTATGATGACGTGTAATATTTTTACGCGATTCACCCCAATTCTGAAGAATGTGTTATATGTATCTAATACTAGTCCTGGTGACCACTTAAGTTGTGAAGTTGATGTGTAATTTCTAGCATGACTTGGTAATCCTCAGCAATCATTGTGTATGTAAAATATGTCTATTTATACAGCACATGATACCTATAACGCTAATATATTACACGTGCATAACTTCTACTAAACAGGAGATTAACTTGTTTGGTAACCGTGGCCAAATTAAAATAATTCATAAACTGCCTGCGGTGCCATCCCCCGAAACGGCGGGAAAGACGGACGGTTCAGCCCCTTTTCCGGTCAGCACGCTTCCACTTCCGCTCCCAGCATCCCGTGCGCACGGCTAGCATGGCGTCTTGCTGCTAAGGAAGACGACGCTCTCTGTGGAAGCGGTTTCGGGCAGCGGGTAGTTCGTGCCAAACTGGCCAGGTATGCGGCACGTCACCGAGATGTACGCCGCTTTAGTTGTGTGAGCTCTCCTGCCTGGTTAGTGCGCTAAAGCATTATGGTTAGATTTGTTTTCATTTGTCGGCTGTTGCATAGAATAATAAGTGACGGGGAAACCCTCCACTGGTGTCCTCCTCTGACGTGCACGCAAAGCTGTACGTTTAACAGCAATGCTTACCTCGAAGTTAACTAATTCCAAGACGATTTTAAGTTCGTGTTAGTTCGCTTGAATAGATCACTGTCGCGTGGTCGTTTAAAGGCGACTTTTTGTTTCACAGGATACTGCGTTTCTGAAATTCAAGTTTGAGGATTAAGACAAAGATGAGCACTCAAGTAAGCCAGCCTAATAATGGGTAAAAGTCTGTAACTTGAGTACAGTGGGTTTTTTTTCCTGCTAGCTTTGGATGTGCAGATAATCGTTGATGCATTGGAGCTGTAAGGACTGTCTTCTGCAGCACTTAACAGTATCTTGATTTTCCTTTTTTTTTTTACAGTATAGCATACTTTTCAAGCAAGAACACGGTAGGAGGCTTTTTGATTGATCTCTTGATTTCGTTTAACAACTTATTGCAGACATTTAGACTTCTCTCCCCTTTATGTTGGTGGTGATATTGCTGAGAGAGGATTTCATTTATACATGTGTGAGTAGTTAATAGTGATCTATGTCTTTTTAATTTGTGGTCTCTGTACACCTCTGTGTCCTGGTCTCGTGCTCTTCTCCAACGCAGCTCATGATGATGGCATCTGGTCGACAGCCTGGATGAAAAGCAAGACGGACAACTCTGAGACAATCATCACTGGTTCCCTGGATGACACGGTCAAAGTCTGGAAATGGTACCTCTCTTTCCATTCTTTCATCCCTGAGAAATGATCACATGCTGTGAGCAAGAAACTGAATTTCTGAATTGACAGTTGTTGGATTGAATACAATTGAGTTATGCCTGTTTTTTTCTGAATTGCTTGGGAAAGTCCTTCTCACTTTAAGTTGTTGCACTGTATGCATACATTCTGGTTGCTGTTAAGAGCAAGGTCTCATTTGTTGTAGCAGTCCAGGTAAGTAGTTCAGTCTGCTGCTGGATGGATGACAGCGAGCACTTTGCTGTTCTTGCCTTTTCCAGGTCCGATGAGAAGCTGGAGCTCCAGTGGACACTGGAGGGCCACCAACTGGGGGTGGTATCTGTGGACATCAGCCAGAATGGAGCCATTGCCGCCTCCAGCTCCCTGGATGCCCACATACGGTTGTGGGACCTAGACACAGGAAAGCAGATCAAATCCATGGACGCTGGCCCAGGTTAGAGGATGTTTTGGAATTTCGGCCAATCAGAGAACAGGATGACGTTACTTTAAAGTTACTTTAATCTGGAGCTTTAAAAGGACCTTCTCACCTACCGAAGGGATGTTTCTTAATTATTGAAGTATGAGGGACGTTCAAAAAGTTTCCACAGAATAAGTTTTCAATTTATTTATTTATTTCAAAGCAAATTACAGCAAAAACAAATTGCATCACCTTTCTACAATCAGACGATGTAATTTTCCCAGCGTCGTACCACCTTTTTAATGCCATCAGCGTAGCCGCTGATGCACCGTTGCTTTCATACCATCATCATTCCTCGCGGTCGTGGCTGCAGCTGGACGTCCAGAGTGCTCTGCATCCATTGCACCATTACAGCCATTCTGGAACATTTCAATCCATTCATAGACGACTCCACGAGAGAGAACTTTATCCCCATACTGAGCACACACACGGGGATGAATTTGTGCCCCTGGCACGCCTTCTGCCAGCAAAAAGCGTGTGATAGAACGCTGTTCCTCTTTGGTGCAATTAATGCTTCACAGCCATCTTCACCACAGAGTGACATCCCTTAGGTTAACCTGCAAGGGCAGCCGACTTGCGAGACGGAACTAGTCACATGACACGCTCAGGCACGACCAATCACTACTCCTCCTGCCTTCACTGACTGCAACGAAGATATAAAAGTGCGGAAACTTTTTGAACGTCCCTCATATTAGCCGTTCTTTGGTTGTGCCCATTTCTGCATTTTAGATATTGTTGTTTATGTGGAATGTTCTTCATTTAAATTCTGTTCCCCTAAGCATCTTCTGGTGTTTTTACTGACCACTCTAGAGATGCGTCAAGACCCGTAATGAGCAATGCACGGCCCTTCATTTCCCAGAGATATCAGTGTAGCTTTCTGAGTTTCATTTTTGCTCTGCTCACCCTCAGGCTTACTCTCGGATACAGTATGTACTTGCTGAGGGTAACAGAAGGCAGAAATATATGAAAAGCTAGATGAGTTAATGTGCCAGTAGTATCATTTCACAGGTGATTGAGTCAGTGCCAGCCATTCTTGTTCTTTTGCACTATGATCGCCCGTTGTAGTTTTCTCAAAGTAACACAGTCACCCAGGAGTCTGACGCCAGCTTTTTCTTCTGAAATCTTAAGCTACGACAGCGTAGAGTTTCCCGCTTGTCCTCCGATGACATGAAATGTCTCTTCCAGTCGATGCATGGACTGTAGCTTTCTCCCCCGACTCCAAATACATTGCGACGGGAAGTCACCTGGGGAAGGTCAACATCTTCGGCGTCGAAAGCGGCAAGAAGGAGTACTCGCTGGATACGAGAGGGAAATTCATCCTGAGCATAGCCTACGTAAGCGCTGTTCTCCTGTTTCTTATTTTATTGATTTTCAGGCCAAATCAGAAAGTCATATAATCAAATGAAAGTTTATGTGCCATTTGCACAAGTACAGGTACGTTGCAGTGCTTCATGCCACTTATCCCGTCCTGCTCTCCTTCGCGGAGGATCGGGGTATCTATCCAGGGGGGGGTTAAGGGCCTTGCTCAACATGTGACTATTCTGCTCGGGCACCTGCCACCCACGTCACAAGTTCATATGAAAAGGCAGATGCGATGGAGAAGAGAAGACCATTCTCCACAACAGAGTTACCGAGAGAAGGATGGGATGCTGGGTACCCAGTGGTAATGGGACATCCCAGCCCACTTGTCTGTTGTGAGGCCAGAACCTTCCCTGCATCGGGCTCCTTCAGGGTCAGAGGCCGCCACTTGTGGCCTGATTTTACTTGGCCTTCTGTGTCTGTTGAAACACTGGCGTCAAACATTCTGAAGTTGTGACAGAATGCTCGTAAAATCCCCCTTCTGTGGTTTTCAATAAATACTGTAAGCTAAAGTCAAGTACACAAGTGGAATAATTTATCTTTGTTTTGGCAGAGATTAGTCCTCTGGGAGAGTTCTAGGCCTGGAATGAAGTTGTATTTTTTCTGCCTAGAGGACTTAATATTCTGATTGTCTAAAGCTAATTGTAGAATTGTGAAATGAAAATCCGAAGGTTTCTGGCTGAGGCGAGTGCCTTGCTGTCCTTAACTGACGATTTGGGTTCCATGCTGAGGTTTTGATTGCCTTCTGTAGCTCATTATTTTAATAAGCACTGTGACTGGCTTTTTGACCTGACATTAAGTGTGCTAGTCTGGCTTCCTGTTAAAAATACTACTACACCCAGCCTCGTTAGACCTCGTTCGTGCTCAGTCTAAGGGTGGGCATGAAGGAAGGGCCCCCTGCTGCTCTGGCCGCTCATTATGTCCGGATGGATTTAGTGTCATTGGTAAAATTGGGCTGAACTGATAGTTGGTGGTTTTGAATCCCCAGCAGCCAATAAGAAATAAGAAAAGATAAAAAAACTTTGACCTCAGGGCGTTGTTGCCTGTATGTAGCCGTATATCATATCATGTCATAGTCTTATCTAGGGCTCGGAAGATGATTCGACGTAATCGGAGATGTGGATTATAAAAATTTGTTGACGTGGAATTTTAGTGTTGACGTGTAAAACCACGTAAATGTTTTGTAACTGCAATGTGCTACATGATAAGCTAAACGTATTGTAAGGGAAAGTGCTTTATCCCCTCAGGGCTTGCCATAGGTGGCAACATATGTTCAATGGCTGCCCACCTCACTGCGCACAAGGCAACATGGCTGCCAAAAAAGGCTTGCACGCGGTCCTCCAAAGTTTGGGAATACTTCAGTCATGACATTGCCCTTTCTCCACCCTAGCATCCGATATTCATGTCCGATTCACGTCCTATATTCACTTAATTTGTTTTTAGCACAGTGATTTGCAATCTTTGTAAAAACAAAGTTTGGAGAGGTGGAAGTAGCGTTTAGCGGAGAATCCCACTAAACAAAGCACTCACAATTGAGAGAGACAAAGTTTGGGCTGACTTGCGCATTCATTACAGCTTGTGATACACGAGGGGCTGTGATCACAGCGAAGTGTAAATGAAAAATTTGTGGGGCATTTTAGGCATTCGCCACTTGCGTATACTTGCTTGGAAAATCTTCTACATGGAACTGAAAATGCCTCAAAAACACTTCTGCTCCTGTATCAGTATCTTTCTCTGTATCGGCAATTGTGTGTCGGATTCAGATGGGAACTGAAAAAATGTGGATGGCCCATCCCTAGTTACTACCACACGGGGGTGCTTTTCCCAAAAGCTCCCTGTAGGAAACTTACATAGTTCAACTCATTCAGTTGCATGGTTTTAACCATGTAAATTGCTATCGTAGTTAGCAATTATGCTTTTGGGAAACTCACCTCAGAATGTTTGTCTACTAATAACGTTACCTCGGTCAATCGATTGATTGATTTATTTTTTATCTTGAATTTTTCTTATTTTTTGGTTCTTCTGCTGATATCTCCCAAGATTGCCTTTTTTATTAAGGAATAATGGTCTAATGTTTAAGAAATGTTTTAATAAATTGAAATGTTCAGATTTATGTGTGTGTGTGGAGGAGGGGTGAGTTGTTGTATTAAATCACTAACTTGAAAATAATTGCTCATCAATATATTTTTATCATCAGATTAATCGAAAAATTAGTCGAATAATCGGGGGGAGAAAAATAATTGCAAGATTAATTGTTTAAAGAAATCGTTTGGCACAGCACTAGTCGTGTCTTTTTCAGGTGATCCTATAGGTACCTCAGTGATTTGGGCTGTGGGAACTCAATCATGTCATCTGGCAACAAGTGACAGGCAGCCAGAGTGATTGGGCACATCTCCAGGATTGCAGCCTGGATTTGGAAACTGGTGTTTTCAATTAAAAACAAAAACAAATGAAGAGCGGCCGTCTGGGCGCCATTCAGCCCGACTGCTCATTAAGCCGCACGCTCAGAAAAGGGCGCATTGTGCTTCGAGCTGCCTGACGACCCAACTCAAATGGAAACACTCCATTAAACCACTGAGCGTAATTATCTGAGCAGGATTGTTTCAGGGAAAGGGCACTAGAGGTATAACTGGCACATATTGGCCTTTTTCTCTTCTGTGAAAACTTCGTAAATGAGCACCATGGCTGTGCTTCACGTTCACTGGCACTGCCATGGCAACAGCGGAGCACACTGCCTGGTCTGGAACACGGCTTGGTCGTTAATGCAGATGTTAGGGTTTTGGTCCTTTCTTGGAGCTGATTAAATGTGCAGTATTTGAACCTGTTTGCTTTTATTAGTGAAGTGCAAAATCTAGTGCTGGGTTGGAATTTTAACTCTCTGCTGCCCCCTAGAGCCCCGATGGGAAATACTTAGCCAGCGGTGCCATCGATGGGATCATTAATATCTTTGACATCGCGACAGGAAAGCTGCTCCACACGTTGGAAGGTGAGGTGGCCTCCTTTGACCACCAGCATTTCTGTATTCTAAATGTTCACTATCCTGCTGGCACGTGTGCGAAACTCCTTCTCTGCCCAGTTGACGGTTCTGTCCTCCGTAGGTCATGCCATGCCCATCCGTTCGCTCACGTTCTCACCCGAATCCCAGCTGTTGGTGACAGCTTCAGACGACGGATGCATCAAAATCTACGACGTGTAGGTGCCAGATCGCCCGGCCGGGAATCCGCTGGTTTGGCCTTTCTTCTTATCATTCCAGGCAGCATACAGCAGTTTGGACAGAGCCAATGGAATGCTGAGAGGCCAAATTGAGACCCTCTGAACGTGTGCTATAAATGGCATATAACTTGCCTTTAGTTGCTTGTGCTTGTTAACATCTCTGGTCTGCAAACTTCTTGTGAAACCTGGTAGCCACAGCAGAATGTGGAAATGCTTGACTTAATTTTCAAATGCCCTATGTAGACATGTGCCTTTAATTTTTTATATATGTAAGTAAATACATACATACATACATACAAGGTGACACAATCATATATTTATTTGCCTTGCAGGCAGCACGCCAGCTTGGCAGGAACGCTCAGTGGACACGCCTCCTGGGTGCTGAACGTGGCCTTCTCCCCCGACGACACACACTTCGTGTCCAGGTGGGCGGCCGTGTGAGCCATGGTGTGTGTTTTCCGTTCAGCGGGGGGCTCCGGGCTTCAGCAGATCAGCTGAGGTTGTGGCCTCGGGCTGAACCATGCCGGATGCATGGCCGGGGCTTCTCGGGGACTTTGGGTCAGGGTGTTATAAATCAGTCCAGTTTGTAAGCCAGAGCAGGGCGACGTGTTTGGGATCTGTCTCTGTGGGGCTGGGCTTGGCTTGTGTTTCTGAGCTCCACTGGGGTGTCCCTTCAGTTTCCTGTTGTTTTGATTGAGGTTTCTTTTCCCCAGTAAAACAAGTCCTGCTTCTAACATTTCAGTCCTAAGAGTCTTCACATATGAACTCTGGAGTTGGGTTGGTTATTTTGTACATCTGTCTTTGCTCCCCTGGCTTTCAGTTCCTCGGACAAATGTGTGAAGGTGTGGGACGTCACGTCCAGGAGCTGCGTGAACACATTTTTCGACCACCAGGACCAGGTGAGAGAGCATGTTGGCTTGGTGTGGGACAGCGGTAAGAAAAGTCCCAGAACAAACAGACGTATCAGTCGAAGGTGTAACAGTCTGTGTTTCTGTACGGACATTATGGACGGTGCAGGGGGTTAATGTTTTGCAGTACTTTGGCATAGAGAAAAAGCTTAGCTAACTTTGCAATTTTAATGATTATTCCTTGCATATACTACATTTATATCCAGTATCCATCCATTTTCCAACCCGCTTATCCTTTTTGGGTCGCGGGGGGTCCGGAGCCTATCCCAGAAGCTACGGGCACGAGGCGGGGAACAACTCGGGACAGGGGGCCAGCCCATCATTGAGCACACACACACACCATTCGCTCACACAGGCACTCCTACGGGCAATCTAGTAACTCCAATTAGCCTCAGCATGTCTTTGGACTGTGGGGGGAAACCCGGAGTATCCAGAGGAAACCCCACGACGACATGGAGAGAACATGCAAACTCCACACACATGCAACCAGGGTGGGATTCGAACCCCGGAGGTGTGAGGCAACAGTGCTAACCGCTGCACCACCATGCCGTCCCTATATCCAATATACGTTTTTAAAATCAGTTTACTTCCGCCGCTTTTGCTTGGGTGCTGCATGCGTTCATAATCATTCTCACCCTTGCTATTTACATCACTCCTAGACAGGTTTGTGAGAAATTTATGTTAAATAGTTAACATAAAATTAAAAAATTCTTATAGACACCCCAATATTTATTACAACAAAATCACATCGCTGACACATCATCACATCATATCTGGAGACTCTCCATTTTTAAATTTCTTGCTATGACGTCTAGATTTTGTTGCATCTGTTTTTCCGACCAGATAGCTATTTGCGACAGCAAAAGTGTTTCAAGTTACACCCCAAAGTACCGAAGTACCACAACTGGTTTGGCACTTTCGGTACTTGAATTTTTGGTACTGGTACTCGACCAGAAGTATTTTGTATGGAAAAGTGAAAGTACCGTACCAAAACTACTGAACTTTGTGCGGTGGAAAAGCGCAATTAGTGTTGCACCCAACCAAACAAATTAGTCTGGCATTAAATGTAGCCAGTTACCCTACAGCGATCCCTGGAGGAAGAGTAACATTAGCATGTTGGTAACAGTGGAGTACTGCATGTATTATCAGGTGATGGTGGTCCTCATGGGAAGGAGATGATTAAACATTAGAACCAAAACATTTATGAATGTGTTTCAGAAGACCTTTTCGTTTGTGGGGAGAAGCCTTGGAAGGTGTGATGTTTGAAGAGTAAATGAGTAGTACATGGCTGCAGTGCCGACTGTCTTGACTATAAACGGCGGCAGTGATGAGAGGTTTTAAGATCCCGTTAGTGGATTGCTGGCTCCCCCAATCTGATGCGTACGTGTTCGCCTGCATAGGTGAGCAGCTGTTCCCCCCCCACTTAGTGTTAATCATTAATCATTAAAATGTCATTAAGCATTTCTGCAGATACTGACACAAAGTGCCGTGTGAGATTTATGCCCTGCTATAGTTAATTTGCTGCTCCCTCCCGCAGGTGTGGAGCGTTAACTACAACGGTGATGGATCCAAAATCATCTCAGCAGGGGACGACCGTGCCATCCACATTTATGACTGTCCCATGTGACCTCCGACCCAGGCGTGGCCAGGGAGAAGCTCCTCCCCCTGACCCCGAAGTCATCTGTGACCCCAAGTTGTCTGGGCCACCACCCCTATCGCCATAAGAGGGCCTCCAGTGTCCCCCTCTCAGAAGCCCATCTCCCTGCAGGCGACCAAGGAGCAATTTTCTCTTTTTTTTTTAATGATTTAATTTTCATGTTCTTATGTTCTTCTGTGGCACTAAAATATTTGCTTCGAAAAGGGACTAATCAAAACTAAATAATTTTTTTATTTTTGTTGCTCCACTGTAGGTGAGCAGTTTGTCCAGAACATGGGCTAGTTTTTACATCCAGTTTCCTGTATGTGTTGGAAGTTATATGTAAATATACCGTACCATACAGACCAGAAAGTGTTTAGTGGTCTGTCTAAATCAAACCTGAGTGCTTCCCATAGCTGCCAGAAAGCATATTAAAAAGCATATTAACTAGATGGAGGGTGCAGCCAGGTCCATATCTACACCTTTATTAGAATAAAATAATGCGTCTTGGAAAATTATGTACAGTTTCACGGCAAATGTAACCTATTATACAAATAGGGTTCACTGTCCAAAAATGAAAAACGTGTCCCTGTTACCCACACTTACCAAAATAGAATGTAAATACACTTCAAGGTGTACACACAATGGAGAAGACAAAGAGGAATCAGAATGTGTCAGCAGAACCTGTGGTGGGTGCTCGCAAACAGAACAGCAGGGGAAAATTTAAAGTGTGCCCTCTACAGACTGAATACTGACACTACAGGGAAATATTAAACCAGCATGTTGCCAAATATTGACAGAAGCACATAGTGACACCAGTGATGGATACTGTACTCTGGGCTGGAGAATGTGTTGATGCTTGGGGGCGGGGTAGAATACCATCCAATCAGGAGGCAGTAGCCAAACGGAGGCTAGTCTCACAATAGATTCAGTACTGCACACTTGACTCAACAGTTCAAGTCACAACACTGAGACTGAATCACACACTCAGCTTTAAAGCCAAGTCACTCTGGGAAATGAGGGTTTCTCAGCTGAAAAATCTGAAAAGCAACAGGCTCCCTCAAGGGGAAACCCCTGTGAAGCCCCACCTAGTTTAACACTGGCTTGTGGGTCATGGATCTTAAGTTACTGACTTCACCATCCATGTGCTTCAGGGATGCAGTGAGAAAGACTACTACCCAGCAAAATAGAAAATCTAGTATTTAGAATTTAATAGTCTTCACACCTCACTTTCTGAATCTAAACAGATGTTGTCCCTCCTGACAGTCAGAGAAATTTTCTCATTACTAATTAATCGGTAGACTTGGGGAAAAGGCATGGGTGTTTAACTTCCACAAGCTGCATCTACTTTAGGGAGTAACCTTGGGGAAGGCATCGGCTTGTAAATAAGTGTTTTGCGACTGTCTCGTGTCAGTGGGATTAACACTGGATCTGGGAACCCAGCCAATGGCAATAAAAGATGGAGGAATGCATAAGAGGGTGAAGCCAATGAATGAGTCTAGGTTCAGATGCTGAGAGTGAGTAGTGATACAGGTATTGGGGAAGGTTGGGTGGTAGGATTGATGCCCAATGCTGCTATGTGTCCATTTCATTGCACGTGAACATTTACTTGCAGTTTCTCCCTGAAGAGCATAATTTTCTCCACTGCAAAGCGCCATAGACTGAGTGAGGGTTCAAAGAAGCCACACCATCAGCATCCACTAGAGGGTGCCACCTTCCCTCATTTCTAACAGAGAAGAAAGCCCAATGAAGTACTGCTTGTGCAAAAGGCAAGAGGCTGGATCCACACCAGCCCCAGGGATGCCAACCTTTTGGCAACAGTGTCCCCTGTCCCATCTGCCAAGTTGGAGAAGGCATGTGGGCAGGGCAAGATTTAATCAAAACGAAATTCCTAACAATTTGATGCAAATCAGGTTTCATTTAGCAGAGATGATCTGGGAACCAATGTAGAAGAGAAGCCCTGAATCACAATCTCCAACTTCCCTTAAAACCCCAAGTCACCTGCGACCTCAACCATCCAAGAACTCCTTTTCATTTGAAAGGATAATACCTTGTCACAGGAGCAATTAATCAATTACTTTTTTACGTATTTTTAGATCTAAATTAGGCTGATTAATATATATACACCTGCTTCAGAATTTCTACGGGTGACTGAATTTCACATGAAATTATTTTACTAATGCTTAAAAAATCCTCAAAGAAATTCTTGCTAAAAACAACGGAGAATGTGAAGATATCCCACCCCAAACAAGGATATAGCACACCCAGCCCCCCAGCTCAGTGTCACATTAAAACATCAAAGGCAACAGAGTTTTAAAAGGACAGCAGTTTGAGAAGAGCCCAGGGCATGGATTCGGGTCCGGCTCTGCCTCTACCAGTGCCTGGAGTCCACCAGCTCTGGCCGAAGACTCAATCTCTTCAAGGTCTCATAGCCCACCACCATGACGATGGCCGTGGGCGTGGAAGAAATTATTCGGGCAGACAGGCCTTTGGTCATTCCCAGAAGACCCTCCTCAACCAGTAGCTGCTTGAAGGTTTCAATGACTGAGGTGCGACCCTCCACCTGTCAAATTGGGATTGCAGAACTTAAAACTCACTAGCTCTTTGAATAACATAAAAAGACAACTTTATTTATTATGAGTGTAAAGCCGACAGGCTGCTTGGCCCACCTGACCATATCAGCAGAAACCAATAGATAATAGGCAGTATACGTTCTTTAATCACAAACTGGAAGGGGAGTGGGGCGGGCAGGTTGCCACCCTGAATTAACCACTAGAGGGCATACATACCTGCACTCTGGCCCTGACCACGTCCATTGGGTTGGTGACTGTGGAGGCAGTAGCAGCCGCCAAAGGCCCAGCCATGGCCTGCAGCACCAGGTGGGGGCATTCGCTGGGTGCCAATTTAGAGAGCTGTTCTGTGGGAGTGAAACGGACAGCTTGCTCAGTTAGTCACGTAGCTATGAATTCCAAAAGTGGTTCATAATGCTGGCGGCAAAGATCATCCAGGTTTCTTAAAGCGAGAGGAGCTACATAATCCACTACTGCCCCATACAATCCCTTTGCCAAGCAGTAACATATGGCATCCTTCTCTAGTTTCATAATACAGCTCTACGCATTTCATAGAAATTAACTAGATGTGAACTAGATAAGTCAAACTGTCTCAACAGCAATGACTTCCTATCATCTCCCTATGTGTTTTTCTCAGCAATTCTGCTGAAGAGTATATGATTATTATTTAGCATGATGCAAAAAGTATATCAAGGGACATTATGCAACCAGGAAGTCACATTTGGTGCTTTACAATATTATGCAAAGAAACAAGCATGATATTAGCCTACAATCCTATATCACAAGCTGATCACGTGACTATCATATGAGAGTCGATTTTTACATTGCATTACCTGTGTAGAAGTGGTAGAATGGCCACCAGACAGCGCTGTTTGGGATGTATGTAAGGAGAGAAGCGATGTAGCCTCTGTAAAAGCCCCGGAAGCCATCAGCAGCGAAGATCTGAACAATGATGTCCCTAGTCTGGCCAAAGGTAACGCGGTCCTTCCTGGCCGCCATGGCCATCTTGGGCTTGACCCTGAAGCGGGTAAGGTGTGCCCCTTGGCCTTGCATCATGAGCTGCTGGGAGACGACGTCAATGGGGACCGTGATGCTCTGAGCTACCAGAGAAGCTGAGCCGCCCGCCACCAGCGACTTGAGCGTATTGTTGGTGGAGTAGCTGGACACGTACTTCCGCACCAGCTCGTAGGTGGTGATGTAAGCCTGGCCCGAGATCAGTGTGAAGCTGTTGACCATGAAGCCACGGTAGAGTCCACGCACACCCTCTGAGCGCAGGATCTTAAAGAAGGCATCAAAGGTGCCGTTGTAGAGGGACTTCCCCTTCTGCACCTGTAGCCGTGTGCGGATGAGTGTGGCCGGGTACACCGTGGCCCGGATGGTCATGGTCATGAACACGCCGAAGGAGTAGAACTTCTTCTTGTCTAAGTCCTCCCACTCGATGATCTGAATGTTCCGTTTCTGTTGCATCCTGGCTCCCTGAGGTACCGGGCATCAGACTGACGTCTATGGTGTCTGAAGGACAATTAGCAGAACAGCCCATCAAGACAAGGAAATAAAATAGTGAAACATTCATATCTTAAATCAAGACCCACAAGAACTTTCACCATCATTGCCAGACTCTGAAGTGCTCCTGGGAACCCTGAAAAATCTACCTGAACTTTGGCACAGCGTTGCATCATGAGGGCAAAGGTCACCAACAAATCTTAAGAGGCTAATTTACCCTGATGTTATAGCATATAAATGTGCAATGATCGAGGGAACAGCAACCCACATCTCCGCGCTGCTGAACCAGGAAGTGAAGCAATTAACGCAGTCTGCGTACAGCTACGAAAGGCGACTTTCCAGCGGTTCCGGGATCTTCGCCAAGAGCATTTACTCCTAAAAATCTACCCAATAAAGACCTCACTTTCAGCAATGGCTAAGCAATGGCTAAACTCGGGCATCTTATCAGAAGCTGCTGGCCATTTAAAGAGCAGCGATTCACGGCGACCTAACAGGAAGATGTATGCAATCGGCAAGCCGCGGCTGCAAACCCCCCTGCTCTGCGATTGCAACACCGGGCATTAAGCACGGTTCCCAGCGCCCAAGCGGCGGCCGGTGCCTCCATGCCCTTGTAAGCAGTGACACTAACGCACAGCACCACCAGCGCCAGTAATAGCAGGGGCACTGGCAGCAGACACATGGCGGCGTTTCTCCAAGCCGTTCCCGGGTCAAACACAGGACAAACCGAGTAACCCAGCGGGTTAACGGCGCAGACACGCCGCCCGCCCGTCCTTCCGAGCGGGGAGGCTCCGGCACCTACCGCGTTAGCTCCGGCTACCGAGCCAGCTCGACGGCTAGCCGACCACGTTTAAAAACACATCGGGCTTCACATGGCAAGGATCGAGATGGGCGAAGGGGACTGAGCGACGGTGTGCGGTGCAAGCCAAGCCGATGTCAGGCGGCGACACGCTCGGTCCCCACACGGATCGCGGCGCCATTGATTCTGACACGCCACGGGGTGAAAGGTCAACCGCATATAAACGTATAGTTTTTAAATATCACCACGTAAAATGTATAATACGTGCTCGAATTAGATAACTGCGATAACGCTTTCTAAAAAAAATAAATGTTTAGGAGGTTTTTGCGCTACATCACCGTGACCCACAGGCTGCCCGGTGGTCGTGTTTGACACCGCATACCCGCAGCATCCTCCTGCGTGCGCGCTTTTCACACTGATTCCTAAACTGGGGCAACAACCTAACACCTCTTCCAAAGGAAGACGAAACAGTACATTTTGGTATTATATTGGCTTCCGTGGATCTTTGCACATTGAAGTTATACTATGTGCGTTTCTTTAAGGAAATTAAATATATTAATTCCACGGGGTGTTTCTGGTCCAATCAGATACAATGAGCTGTAGTCCAGTTATCATAAGTGTAAAGATTTAGCTTGGAAACCTATGCATAAATATTTATAGTAATATTAACACGTGCATTCTTCATTTTATCTCTGCATTTGCATTATATAAATGCTGCAAAGTATGTACTTTAGCAGTGCCTAGTGACTCTCTCTCCCATCGGCTTTCTTGGGAGAAAAGCTTGTCTGGCGGACTGCAAGCGACTAAAAGCAACTGTGCAGATTCCTGTCGGAACACGACTGTCTTTATCTGCAGCTAGATAGTCGTCTGTCCCTGCAAGGGCGTGTGCCGGTGCTGCCCTCCCCAGGGGCCCCGCTCCGCCGGCTGATAGCCCTTTGGGTCGCCATTGCGGTTCCGAGACACGGTTTCCGATACGGCCAGAGCCACGACACCGTCACTACGGAGAAGACCGTCTATAAGCATAAATCTGCGGTGCCGCCTTAACTTTATTCCCTAAATCCGCGGCCAGAGCGTGGAGGAAGTGGGACTCCGGGCGTACAGGGTTAACTCGCGCCGGAGGGCGGGGGCGGCCGCCGGAGCCGCATTGGGCCCGGATCGGGGAGGTGTTTCTCCGGCCCGCTAGCGAAGATCGTGTCAATTTCAGAAGCCGTCATGGCGCTCACGGCCGCATCGCGAGGTAAGGCCGGCCGCTCCGGAGGCAGAGCGCGGCGCTCGGCGCGCCGTGTCCACCCCGGCCGCC
>JAODKL010000021.1:15408747-15420520 GCA_026780765.1 Petrocephalus schoutedeni | reverse complement strand
CAGCTGGACCGGCGTGTCCCGAATCCTGGTTCGGGGGACTCGGGGTTTCGGAACCTTTGTCTTGGCACTGAAAACAGCGGAGCGCGGTTTTGTTGCTCCCCCTGTTTTATCTCTTTTTTTATAAAGTGGCAGTCGTTTATAATAATAATTATTATTATTATTGTTATCATTATCAGTAACGCATGTCGTGAATGTCGCGGACCTGAAAGGACTCTTCGGTTTCCCAGCGACATTTTCGGGGTCCGGAACCGGGCCCGGCTGGCGGCTCTCCGGCGCCCTGTTATCGGGCCGCGCAGCCGGGCTGCTTTCCGCGATAAGGACGGAGGCCCCAGCTGCCGGTGCCACACGGACGCCGGGTGCCGAGTCGCTTCGCTTCGGTCCGGTCCGCTCCTGTAATTAAATGGTGTAATAAAGCCGTCTGCGGCTACTAAACCGGACTGACTTCGACTGTAGCCCGGTGCGGAAATCTGCAGGCAGAATGACAGCTTTGCTGCCATTACCCTCCTCGCTGCTTTCCACATGCTTCGTCCTTTAATCAAATTTCAATGTCTTAATTTTAATGCCTTAGTACTAGGTACTACTATTAAATTCTTGCACGTCATGGTGCCAAATAAATAGACGAGTACGATTAGTCAGGCACTGACCGGCCTGGATAAGGTTTCTCGCAATAAAATGAGTTGATTATCCAAAACCTTTTACAAACCTTAGCTGCCTTCGTCTTTTACTACGGATGCGTAATACGGATTTTTGACCTTTCTAAAAATTTGGTTACGTTTCACTAGATGTGCAGGTAACGTCTTTTTAACCCGTTTAGTTTCCCTTGCAAAATAAGTGCATGCATTTCACTCCTTAGACCTCCCTAACACATAATATGTATGATTTTTTCCCATTTCATATTGGTTATTTTAGCAACAGTTGTTGCCGGTGGCATTAAACGGGTTAATATTAATAGTTTGTCCGATTTGTCTCTAGTTTGACAATTCATTTTTATGGTTATATATAAAAATACACACACACAGACTGCCAGTAGTTCTTGCTGTACTTTTGCTTCTGTCACCCTGTGCTCAGTTTCCAGGCTTTCCTTGATGCATCACATTGCACACAGCGGTTACGTATGCAGGTTACAAAGTGCATGTTTTTGGTATTATTTGAAGAGCAAACCTAACAGAGCTGAACTTTAGTAAAAGAATGAGATTGGATTGCAGACATTAATCTCACAGTCTTTTCTGCCTTTAGAGGTTAGACTCGGGAAATGCGGCTGCTTTTTTCTGCTCGACCTGTAACTGTCCTTGTAATGGAGAGAAACTGGGTTTGGGCCGGTGGTGGAGACACCTGTACTGACTTTTCTAAACTGAGCCTGAGATCAGAATGGCCCTTTTGGCTCTTTCCTTCTCATTATGGGAGGGCATCCAGTCCTGCTACCTGACTCTGTGATTTATAGTCATCATTATTGGTCCTCTCTCAGTAAACCATGGTGCCGGAACTCTCTGCGGTACCGGCCGTCCAGACCTAAAATGGGTCGCTTCCCAGACTCGTTATCTTCAGCAGGCTGTGGTTCGTGGCCCTTTTTCTATGAAGTAGCACAGAGTGAGGAATCTCATGCTGATGGAGAAGCATTTATAAGATGAATTTTCATGAATGTAGAGTCAGGTTGTGAATTTAGCAAACCCACAATTCACAAATTCTGAGTACACGAAGGTCATGTTATTAAACGCAATACTTAACAATAGTCTGTCAGCCTCCCATCACTTCCTGTATTTTTACAGCCATCTGGGTGGAGAGTGTCAGGTGTACTGCACCTGTTAATTTGGTAAGTTAAGCCAGTTTCATGGGGACATGCTTTGATACTTGGGTTTCCTCAGATTAAACACGACACTAAACGGTAACACCTGTTGCCGAATGAACTTGCACTGCTCAGCTCGTGTATTTGACATGTATGAGTTAGTAAGTCTTGTGGATGCAAGAGACCAAGAGATTAACTTTCTACAGTCCTTGTTGTGGATTTATGATGGGGGTGCAGCCCAAGGTCAGAATAAGGACCCAAGGTTTAATCTACTTGTATCAGTCTGGGGAAGTGTAACGTTGATCGGAAAACAGTTCTTGAAAGTGCTGAACATGATTTGAATGCATTTCAAATTATCAAGGTGCAGCAGTTTTTAGTTATGAAATGGGCTGATTGTCATAAGTGTGTTTGTATGGAAAAGTTAAAAAAAGAATCAGGAGAAATATTAGTGTTCAAATTCCTGTGTTAGACAAGTGTGACATAGTCGTGACACTCTTTCAAAAGGCCCTTATGTGTTTAATCTTTCTGGCATCAGTGCTTGTCGCTTCTCTTTGGGTGTATGCGGAAAGCTTGTGTTTAGTTGGACTTGGGGACGGTGGAGATCAGGGCGAGAGGGTGGGTAAAAGTAAGAGGGCCGCTCGGCAAGTGGCTCAATAGTAAGCAACGAGAATGTGCCCCCACCTCCCCCGTGAACACGGGGAGCGAGGCGACATCTCCGGTTCATGCTGTGCCGTGGCTGGGCCTTCAAAGCTCCCCCCCCACGTGCTGATAGAGAATGGCCTTGTTGGGTGTGTGCGTCACCCCCCCCGGCTCGCTTCAGACCAGAGGGTATTGTTAAAACTGTCTGCTTTGAAACATGGTGGACCAATAAATGGAAATGGTTCTGAAGAGAAGGAGAACCAACTGCTGCAGGTTGAACTAGGCTTTGAATTACTTTGGCTTACCTTTGATTTCTGTGTCATATGGCTGTTGAGTACAAATGCATTATTTTGAGTTGTCATACATTTAAAAAGAGAAATCTGGCTGGTTTCCTCCTGCATTGAGCTTCTCTGTCTGTGCCCTTGCCCTGACTTGCCTTGTCTGTTGTCCACATAACCTAAAGCCTTCATGTCTCTCCCCACAGAACACCCCTTCAGCCACCTGATTGAGACGCTGAAGACTGAGAAACACGTGGGGCGCAAGTACTTCAGTCTACAGAAGCTTGAGGACCCAAGATACGGTGAGTGAAGCTCATTTGGTTTGTACTTTGTACACACATTCTGCTGGGCTCTGCACCATGGTGATTGCCCTGCTCAAGAATGCACCAGTAGAACCTTTTTGGGGCAACCTTTTCCTGATACCTTCTACTTGGTTGATTCACACATGAAAAAGCAAGCGTGATCCCACAAGCCGCTAATTCTGCGGATTTCTCGCAGTGGCTTGGCTAAATGAAGTCTGGCATTCCCCACCTGTACAGATGAGCTGCCCCTGTCTATCCGCGTCCTCCTCGAGGCCTCTATCCGGAGGTGCGATGGCTTCTACGTGCAGAGGGAGGACGTGGAGGCCATCCTGGATTGGCGTCAGCGGCAGGGCTTGGCTGAGGTGCCATTCAGCCCGGCCCGGGTTCTGCTCCAGGACTTCACGTGAGTGTTACCCGGGGAGGTTTCTTGTGGCCTGTCCACGAGACCTTTCGGTGCCATTTGTGATGGCTGGTCTTACAGCATGGACATGCTGCCGGTTGGAACACATGGTGCGGCTCTAGTTGTGTGAATTAACCCTGGGTGGTGTGTTCCTACAGGGGCATTCCCGCCATGGTGGATCTGGCCGCCATGAGGGATGCCGTGGCCAGCCTGAAGGGCGACCCCAGTCTGGTGAACCCCGCCTGTCCCACCGACCTCATTGTGGACCAGGCGTTGCAGATTGATTTCAGCAAATGGTTACTCACCCTTCTTACAATAGGCGTTCATTTAATCAGTCAACCAACCACACACAGTTTAGCAATGTTGTGGTCTTCTTCGGTTTCCATTTCAGTGCCATTCAGAATGCCCCAAATCCGGGTGGGGGGGACGGCCCGGCTGCTCCTGTCAAGTCCTCTCCTGCCAAAGCTCAGCCTCATGGGGGGTCTGGCTGCAGGGACCAGAGAACCTGCAGTAAAGGGTCCTGCAGCGATGCTCCCACTACCTCAGGCAGGGCCGCCTCCGTCCAGATAGAGAACACCCCGCTCCTGTGCCCTTTTCACCTCCAGCCTGTATCTGAGTAGGTGCCGGCCGACCCTCTGAGAGGTCCACATCTGGCCAGCAGTGCTCACAGCAGTGTCCTGACGACTCCTTTCTGATGCTACCTTTGCTAGGCCCGAGACTGCCCTCAGGAACCAGGAGAAGGAACTGAGCAGAAATAAAGAGAGGTTCCAGTTCTTCAAGGTAGGATGGCTTCAGTGTGATCCATGCCCAGTGCTACTCGTGGAGTGCTACTGCCCTTTTGTACCCCTGTGGTAAAATTAGTGATACTTAAAATAGCCACTGGTCCACAATTTAGTATCACATCGACCAGCATCCATCAGGAATCTAGGGTGATTTGTAGGACAAATGGTGCTGTGCTTTTCTAGTGGTGCTCCAAAACTTTCAAGAATGTGAAGGTGGTCCCGCCCGACATCGGCGCCATACACCAGGTGAACCTGGAGTACCTGTGTCAGGCAGTTCAGGCCCAGGAGGAGTACGTCTTCCCAGACAGTGTGGTGGGCACAGACTCCCACACCACCATGGTCAATGGCCTAGGCGTTCTGGGCTTGGGTGAGGACCGGACTTCACTGTATGCTTAGACCATCAATTTCTCAACGATGCCGGTTTTTAAGTGAATAAGTTGTGTGCGGTGATGCTCTCGCCAGTAATCGGTGCTGCTGTGCTTCCATGTTCCCTTGATTTCAGGCGTCGGAGGAATCGAGTCGGAGGCCGTGATGCTGGGCCAGCCCGTCACGCTCATGCTGCCCAGGGTGGTGGGCTGCAGGGTGCTTGGCTCCATCAACAACTTGGCCACGTCCATAGACGTCGTCCTCGGGATCACTAAGGTTTGCGAGTGGCTGTTTTGAAGGGATATCAAGGATGGCTTAGGAGAGCTAAGCAGAGCAAAGGCCACAGAGGGGAAGTGATCCTGAGGGACACAGATAAAGCCAGCCAAGAAGTTAATGTTAACCTTGAACGGCACAAGTCTGAAAATTAACATCTTAGTCTAGACCAGGGGTGGCTAATCTTATCTGCATAGGTTTTTGGGAAATCTTTAGGTCCGCTGTTCAAACCCAGGTGTGAGAACTCCAGCTAGCCAGGCCACTAAATAGTAATTTAATTACTAAAAAAAAAAAATAGTAATTTAATTAGAGAGGAAAGTCCACAAACACTACCGCAGTTTCTGGATAAGATTGGCCACAACGTCAGCATAAACAATTGTGGACTTTGAAATAATTGTCTGGTAATTATGAAAATTGAGGCCAGATGAGTTGGATGGACAGAAAGGTGGGCTCAAGTTGTTTTTGGCTCAGTTAATGTTTACCCAATTGGGTAAAGCAGGTTAAATTGTTGTCTCTCTCCTTCAGCACCTCCGCCAGGCTGGGATCGCTGGTAAATTTGTGGAGTTCTTTGGGCCCGGCGTGTCCCAGCTGTCGGTTCCGGACAGGACCACCATCGCCAACATGTGTCCGGAGTACAACGCGACAGTCAGCTACTTCCCTGTCGATGACATCACGCTGAAGCACTTTAGGCAAACCAGTAAGGTGGCATCCATGACGGTGGCTGTTTTTCTGCTTGCCAGTCATTTCTGTGATAATTGGGACTGCTTTGAGTCAGCCATGGCGAACGGATTCGCTTTGTCTGCTTACAGGAAAGGGCCTTCAGATAAAGGTTTCCATAACTTGGTTAGCAACAGGCCTTGAAAAAGTCAGTTTACGGTTGACTACAAAAATACTGTACATCTATCCTAATTCTACAGTAAAGGCTACAGGAAATCATAGAATCTTCAGTATACTGTCATCTGTGGATCTCTGGGGTCACATGCCAGAGCAAAGGTCTTTTTCTCATCACCAGACTTCAGTGAGGAGAAACTTGAATTAGTGGAGGCTTACCTAAAGGCTGTGAAGCTCTTCAGAAACTACCAGGACCCATCTGAAGACCCCATCTATTCAGAGGTGAGGATCCATTTTTGCTGGCTGAGCCAGGGCAGTGGTGGGACGTCCTGGATGTTCCTCAGCTCAAAGGTGACTTGTAGGACCATACTGGATTTCTCCCGTGTTGTTGTTCTCATTTTAACTCCAGGTTATAGAGGTTAATCTCAGCACCATCATGCCCCACGTCAGTGGGCCCAAGAGGTCTCAGGACCGGGTGGAGGTGAACAGCATGAAGAAGGACTTCCTTGGCTGTCTGAATGAGAAGGTGTGCCCCATTTTGGCTGGTTTACCTGGTTTTTCACAGCTTTTTGAAGTATGTGCTGGTTTTAACTATTTAGCTTGTACCCATTCAGACTGACATTTTGGGTAAAATGTGACACTTTAATCATGCTTTTATTTTATTTGGTTATTTTCTATTACCAAATCAGGGTTTTGAATGAGGCAAGCAGATGTTTGTCTTATGGGGAGTTTGCTAGAGCCCTCAGTTTAATGCGTGGGGTCTTTATTGACCATGTTGTGTGTGGCTTAAAGTGCCTTTTGGAGAAGCTGCACTGTCTACAGTACGGTGTCCCCTCTACTACACTCTAACTACATCATGGATACCTCATTTTATTTTTTTTTCCCCCACTGTGACAAAAGTTGTACCACTGCCTCTGATAAATTTGCCGAGGTGGGGGGGGGGGGTATTTGCAACACCACACTGAACCGGGAAGGATGCCCCCTAGTGGCAGGAGTGCACCATTTCCAGCAGCAGTGTGTTTTTCTCCCATCCAAAAGTTGAACCAGGATGTTTAGCTTGCGCATAACCCCACAGCTATTCAAATTCAGGAGTCCAAGATGAGGCTTATGCATAACCAGCGAGCTTTAGGTTCCAGGCTGCCACCCCAGGCCCGACCACTAGGGGGCCATTCGATGGGGCTGAACTTCTTTCCGCCTCCCTGTGTTGCAGGTTGGCTTTAAGGGCTTCCACATTCCAGTGGACAAGCAGGCGACCCTGGTGCCTCTTCTGCACGAGGGCCAGGAGTATAGTCTGGCTCACGGCTCAGTTGTCATCGCTGCCGTCATTAGCTGCACCAACAACTGCAACCCGTCCGTCATGCTCACCGCAGGTGGGGGTGCGGCTCGAACCCCGAGTCTGCGATTTGACAGGGGAGTGGGGTCACTTGTATGGCATGAGATGGCTATGTAGTTAAGGTACTAGTATTCTGCACAGATCATGTCAAGTAACTAACTAGTGCCTGAGGAAAAGGTACTTAAGCTGTAAGTGTTTTAGGAAAAACCTCAAGTAAATATTGTGTGTGTGTGTAAGTTGTAAGAACTGTTTGGTGTTTTTGTTGTGCTTTGACCAACATGCTCCCTGCAGGCTTGCTGGCCAAGAAGGCTGTAGAAGCCGGGCTCCGGGTCCGGCCCTACATCCGGACCAGCCTGGCTCCCGGGAGTGGCATGGTGACACACTACCTCAGTGCGAGTGGGGTGCTACCTTATCTCAGCCAGCTTGGGTGTGTGGACCCCTCTGTGTGCAGCACACACACAAACCACGCATACAGTTCCACAGGGGATGGCTTTACTGTGCCCAGTCGGGTTGTCCAGCTATAACACTGACATCTGCTCCATATATTCTAGATTCGAGGTGATCGGTTATGGATGTGCCACATGCCTGGGAAACACCGCACCCCTTCCATCAGCTGTAGTCGACGCCATTAGAAAGGTTCCTCACTCCTTCTGTTTACCTGTTCACCCCCCCCCCCCTCCCCGATACCAGTCCGCTAATCTCAGTGGGTCCCCCTCTCTGCAGGGCGACCTAGTGGCATGCGGAGTGCTCTCTGGAAACAGGCACTTTGAAGGACGCCTATGTGATTGCGTACGTGCCAACTACCTGGCCTCTCCGCCGCTGGTGGTGGCTTACGCCATCGCTGGCACAGTTGGCATCGACTTTGAGACTGAACCCCTGGGTGAGGACAGACAAATGAGACTGATGACTCTGTAGCTCTGATGTCTTTATTCCAGATCATGTAGCCCTGTTTGTTTTGACATTAAAAGACATTCCACAGAAGTTGGGAAGTCGTCGTTGTGTTGGCTCGATGACCAGAGTGCTTAAAATACTGACAATCAATCGATTGCCTTCAAGGCTGTGGTTCCTTATTGCCGACCATCTCTAATCCCATTCATCTCTCCCCAGGTATCACTGCAGATGGTAAAGAGGTCTTTCTTCGGGATGTCTGGCCCAGTAGGGAGGAGGTCCAGCACACGGAGGAGAATGTGGTCATCTCATCCATATTCCGAGACCTCAATGAGAAGGTGGAGGTGATCTTCCATTGACTGCTTCCCCTTGGACGATTCGTGTGTTTGGGGGAGGTGGGTGTCACTCTGAAGGTCCCTCTTCTGTCCTTCACAGAAGGAAAATAAGATGTGGAAGAACTTGGACGCTCCTGAATCCACCCTCTTCCCCTGGGATCTCAAGTCTACGTACATCAGATGTCCTCCCTTCTTCCACAAGCTTGTGAGTTTGGGGTTTCTTCTCCTCCGGGTCGTCCCGAATGCTGTGAGAGTGCAATAGGTGACGTTTTCATCCTGGGGACCGGCCCATGTCTCTCTCCTGACAGACGAGTGAGCCGACCCCTCCGCAGCCCATAGAGAACGCCCACGCCTTGCTTTTTCTCGGAGACATGGTGACAACAGATCACATTTCCCCAGCTGGAAGTATTTCCCGCACTAGTGCCGCAGCCAAGTACCTCACGAGTAAGCGGTGAGCGTCCCCTCCCTCAGCGATACCTTGGGCAGTGTGGGGGCCTCACAGGCACACAGGCCTGGGCTATGGGAGGGACCAGCACCAGGCAGGAGGGTCTTCCTGTGCCGACAGGGCGTGGCTCTGAGTGTAACTCCATGGTACGCGGTGTGTATGGGCATATGTGTTGTGTGGTCTTCACAGTCCTTTCTCTCTCCATTTGTGTAGGCTTACCCCCCGTGAGTTCAACTCCTACGGAGCCCGGCGAGGCAATGACGCAGTGATGACCAGGGGCACGTTCGCCAGCATCAAACTCCAGAACAGGTTCATCGGCAAGGCGGCGCCAAAAACCCTGCACATACCGTCCGGACAGACGGTGAGCGACCATCGATTCGCTGTCAGTTTCACGTGCGACTGGCACCAGTGTTGGACTGGCCATGCTGGGCCATTTCCCAGGGGGCCAGTGGGTGTGTGGGCTGGCAGAGTTTTCTTGTGGTACGGTGGATATTTTTGCCTCAACTTTTCAAACTGGGAGCGGGGATAGAATCAGCCAGCACCTTCTCTTGCTACCATTGAACGCCGACTGTTGGGGGTGTCTGTGTTCCAGATGGACGTTTTCGAGGCCGCTGAGAGGTACCAAAGGGATGGTGTCCCCCTCATAATCCTGGCTGGGAAGAAGTATGGCTCTGGGAACTCGCGGGACTGGGCTGCCAAGGGCCCCTACTTACTCGTAAGCATGGGCGCGGGGCGCGAAGATGCTGTGGGTGTTGAGGTTCTTAGGCTTCTTGACTTACTGTTCGAATAATACCTTCAGGCACTCCAAGTTGTGAGCATAGACAGCCCGCATTGTGGCTTATTAAATGTGATGAATCTGATCCACCTCATAAGCTGGCACCCCATTTACGCAGCAAACGGTGCGCTGCTCGTCGCGTTGCGTCTTGGTGGGCTCCGCGCATCACACCGTTTGGGGTCTGACCTGTGTCTACAGGGCGTGAGGGCCGTAATCGCCGAAAGCTTCGAAAAGCTGCACAAGAACCACCTGGTTGCCATGGGGATGGTCCCCCTGCAGTTCCTTCCGGGCCAGAGCGCGGACTCCCTGGGCCTCAGCGGCAAAGAGACATTCTCCTTTTCCATTCCGGCAGACCCTTTCCCTGGCCAGGAGCTCACCATCCACGTACGTGCCCGTTAACTCAGCCCCGTTTACCATCTCCTGGAAATACCCCGCCGGTGGTTGAGGGCGACAGTTGACCTTGTTTTGCTTGATTATTTCAGACTGGCTCTGGAAAGACCTTCCAGGTGACTGTGCTGTTGGAGAGCGAGGTGGACGTGGCCTTCTACCAGCACGGCGGGATCCTCAAGCACGTGGCCCGGAGTATGATGTCTCCTCTGCCCTGACGCAGCGCGCCGTTCCCCCCCCGCCCCCGCCAAGTCCTCTTCCTGCTCCCTGGGGCCACCAGAGCCCACTGCAACAACCAGCAAACCCTTTAGCAAAGAGCCCCCTGTCTATCCCCTCACCTCCCCTCAAGACCGGCAGACGCCTTGATGCCCGGCTGCGGTTCCGGCGCCTTCCTGGAGCAGCTGGCTAAGGCCGGCTCTGCAAGCACAGCATAAACTCATTTCTTGCACTTGAGAAAACTTCCAGTAAAAGTTTTTCTAAGGTCTTGAGAAGCCTGAGATTACTCAATCACCCCCCTCCCCCTGCCTTCCCCTCTCCGCACTCTTCCTGTATTGTACTTCTTAATTGTTGATTAACGTTGCATGTGAGGTGTGCTGCCCTCTGCTGGTCATGCTGCTCCATCACCATGCAGTTCTCCTCGCTGGTGCCTCTGCAGGCGAATCAGTCAGGCCACACTGGTATCTAAAAGACCCCGGAGCCGCATTCAGGGCCCCGCGGTGCCACGCTGCCTCAGCCGCCCGCCCAGGGCCAGCCTGCTGCAGTCCAACAGTCAAGAGTAACACTATGAACCTTCAGACGATTGGCTAATGTTTCCCACAATTTCGGACGGCTGGCGACTATAGGAGCCCACTGCTAACGCCTGCTTGGGATTGTGGTTTATATTCCCAGCTGTGTGTCACAATCCAACCGAATGTCACTTTGAAGGCATAAGGAGCTATACAATTATCCATAACTGTGATTCTGCAGTAAGACTAAAGCTATATTGGGGTTGATACTTGTGCTAATCCGTTACAGTTTATTTGCGGACACTCTTGTTGGTAACCTGTAGTGAACAGCCTCTGTGTGAATCCTGGAGTATGCTCTTTGGAAGTATGGTTGGTGTGCTTAATCTGCTATGGCTGCTAAGCCATTACTTCAGAGTTTGGGGGAGGCCGCCCTCCCCCCTTCTCCCTCCCTCTCTTACACTGACCCCCACCCATGTCAGTCTTTCATTATTTTTTCACCAGTGTTCACGTTTTGTGGACATCTAAAGATCGCAGAGATCTCATCCTGCCCCCCCCCCTCCCCAAGCACAGCCTTGCCTGTTACACAGTCAGCGTGAAGCCTGGTTCTGCAGCAGAAACTCGGTAAAGGACATCGCGGCTAAGGCGTGCATGTGTGGTGTGGTTCTTCACTATGTGCTATGTGACTGTGAGGCAGATCCTCCCCGATTTGCATTTTTGAAACTATCTTTCACAGTATGCAACAAAAGCGTATCACGGCAAGCTGACCCGAAGTGGAGTTGCGTTGTAAAAAATGTATCAAACCCTGTAGCAATGGAATTATTGCTGATATTGTACATAATTTTTAGTAAAGAGTTAAAGAGAAGTTGAGTATCTGTGTTTAATGTAAAGTAAATGTATTTTCTCCTAAGAATGGAGACGACATTCACGAATGAACGACATTCACAAAACTAGTGATGTGAATTTATTTATTTTTTAAAACCAACAGCAGTTTTGGTGGTGATGCATCAAACCCAACATTTTTATGTAATGGGGGCCCAATGTCACGTACAGGGGGGCCCAAAAATGTTCACACACTTCAACAGTTACCTGTACCCTTTTTTTTAAAGCCCAAATTGAATCATGGCAGCAATGTGTATTATCAACAATTCAATAATTTGGAATTCAGACGATGTTCAGCTACCCTTTGATATTTCTATAAATCTAGCAATAATATTATGTATACATTTTTTAG